>CAWUFW010001456.1:1117500-1437500 GCA_963921515.1 Calotriton arnoldi | reverse complement strand
AGAGTAGTGTGCTGCTCTCCGCAGAGCACTTTAATGCCTCGTCCGGGGGGTTGTAAGTCTGATATTAAGTACAATTGAAATGAATAGCTCTAGTCTCAAATTAAACAGAGACAAGATGGAGCTTATGGTCTTGGGCAACAATCCTAACCCATTGCTGAATTTGGGCTGGCCAGGTTGCCTAGGTCCCCCCTGCTCCTAAAACCACCATAAAGAGCTTCGGAATGTGGTTGGACACAGCTCTTAAATTTGACTCCAAAGCTGTAAAACTTGCTGCTATCTGCTGCGGCATGCTGAGGATGCTACGTATAATTCTACCCCTTGTTTCTCACAAAGGTTGGTAGTCCAGGCCCTCATTCGCCTGGACTACGGCAAATCTCTTGGGGGAGCCCAAAGTCACAATAAAGAAATTGCAGGTAGTACAGAACTCTACTGCCCGGATATTGTATAACATTTCGAGACATTATTGTGCCCGACATTCCCTACACCTCCTCCACTGGCTTCCGGTGGCTGGGAGGATTTCATTTAAATCAGTCTGTATCGACCAAAGGGCACTTCTTGATAAAGGGCCCTCGATCTCTTGATCACGGTTACCTCCTTACACACCCGGAAGATCGTTGCGCTCTTTCAATGCCCACTTGGCTAAGATTCCTGTCATCAAGAGGGCAAAATATGGAGGAGGATCCTCCTCATGTAACAGTAAATTTCGCTGCATTATAAACAAGCATTGGCATAGCCAATAGGTCTCGCCTTTGGGACTGGGATTCTGCAGCACAATATCCTTGGTGCAACATAAACTGTTGCATGGCTAAACACTTATAATGTCCCAAAAGCGAGACCTATTGGCTATGCCAATGCTTGTTAAATATTTGGGCTGTGCAGATTCTCTATGGAGCAAACTTGCATCCAAGACACGACCTGAGGTATATATGAAAGCCAGGCCCAACTCTGATGAGTACATTGTTGTAGGTCAATGCCATATGAGTGATCAACCCTAGGAGAAAGAGAGATGAATGGAGAACAGCAGGGATAATTCCTAGTCAGGAACTGTGACCTGGGAAGGTTACATGTTTTCTATACTGCTGAGGCAATGGGGTGGGAGGTGGACAAAATGGATTGGGAAAAAACAAACATCTGTTGGGTGGTAGAAGAGAAGACATGGACAAAACACAGTGCCTCAGTCTGCATTCACTACCTTGCCTGCGACCGTTGCGTCTGTGTTGGGGACACTAGGACAAGCAGAGGAGGACAGGCACTAGTGATACGCACATGGTTTTGCAGCAGTTGGAGGTGTTGCCTGAACAATGGGGGCCCCATTTTGGCTTTTGGACCACAGTCCGGTGTATGGTTCAATATGTGCTTTATGGTGTCCCTGAGCCTCCGCCACCTTGCTCTACTACTTTTATAGGTTATGTGGCTGGCTTGGATGGCATCATCTGTGTATAGGTGGGGCGAGCCCTATTGTCTGGGCTTTGTCTATTTGCTCCCCCAGCCCCCGATCAGCCAGCATCAGGTTTGTAAAGAACATGGATCTCTCAGCCACATGCATACTTTTTGGAGTAGGGCTCAGAGAGGGTTTTCAGTCAATTAGGTGTAGCATCATCACATGTGGGATTGCTGAGTTTCAAAGATGTTAAGAGGTGTGGCATGTTGGATTGGTCAGGATGAAAGTCAGGCAAGATGTGGCAGGGGAAACCTCAAGGTTCGGAAAAACAACACTGGTTTTGATTCGTGGCTGCTGTACTAGCCTGGGATGGGTATGGAGCATGGGGTCATGGAGAAAAGGCATACCAAGGGTGGGTCCCTCATCTGGAGGAGTTCTATTGGCAATGTTCTGGGAATATGTGGAGGTGTGAGCCTAGGGCTCCTCCAAGTTTAAACCTGTGTAGTACACCCTGTCCTCTCAAACTCCCATCTATTTTTTGTGATCAAAGAATTTTCACCCCACCTACCTGGCATTGGCGGGCTCTTGTTGCTGTTCGGTAAGCCTCCATAGTGGGTTACTTGTCACTCTGCAACAGCAGATGCTCACTCAAAGCAGCTGGAAGAGAGCTTTTAAAGCCAGAAGAGAAGCCTTGGGAGGGTTTCATTGGCCTAGCAGGGCAGGTACCAACGCTGATTTGATAGGGATTCTGATGATGGTGGCAGCCCTCTTGCTTCCCATTTCACACACCGTGGTAGGTGTACTCAAGAGTGGGAATAGCCACCAGCTTGATCTGGACAGTTGCATACTCAGGAGAGACCCATGCTAGTTTCTGGGAGATTTGGAGGAGTGTCCTTGAAATTAATCGGAGCCTCTTGCTGATGGAGTGCCAGTTGAAACCCCATTACAAGGAGGAGACTCTGGACATAGGCCTTCTGGGTGAGCTCCCAGTACTGGTATTGGATGCTGTGGTACAATGGTGGGCATTTAGAGGGGGAAAGATAGGATGACAGTCATGGAAAACTCAGTATGATTGTCCGAAGGCGTGCTTTGGTTTGCTCCAGCTGTAGGGCTGCTGTAGCCGTCACTAGTTTTTTTAGCTGACCTATGTACACATTTGTCACTTTCCCTTTAGAATTGGGGGAGTGTATTTTTTTTACATAACAACATAGTTGAATCAGCAGACTGAGGTGGATGACCCTCCACTGCCCACCGTCTGCAAAACCGAACCGAAGAAGAAAGGAGCCAACCAACTCAACACGGGCAGAGGCAAAACTCACTTCCGCAGCTGTCCGGGCTGCACGCCGCCATAGGTTTACTCACGGAGGGTAGGAGTGATGGAATGCATGGAAAGTCTCCAATGTAGAAGTCTTATGAAGCAATGGACGATGGCGCACGACTCACTGGTACTTTGATTTACTTTTTCTTTTTACTTTCACCTATTGAAATCAGACAGGGACCAAAGACCAATCCACACTGACCCAGCCATCTCAAGTGTAGATCTGGTCTACCCAACCAATGGCCACGTGCCGTTCAATCCAAGGCACATGAAAAACAGAAAACGCTTCACTCTATCAACTGGAATCGAGGCATTGGCACCAGAGCACTCTGGGTGGCTCAAATGAATACCGACTGCCTGGGTTGTGGCCTATGCAGAGGTTAAAAATAAAACATTAAGAAAGAAGGTGCTTTTTTTTTTTTTTACTTGAACTGTTCTTTTGTCATCTGTGCCTATGTATGGCTCAGAAAAACATAGTAAAGTGGATTGAACCAGAACTCTCAATCGATACCATAAATTATCGCATTATAAAGGGCACATCAGATGCACAGCCAACGCTCCCTAGAGTTTGCAAGCGGTTGTAACAGTAGTCCAACTGAAGTTGCAAAACTTGCAGCAGACTTTTCACCTGACAACTGCCTGAACAATGTAAACCCTACAAGCAGATCTTCCAACGTTCAAGGACGTGCAACCAGGCTCTGCCAAGACAAGTGAAGAGGCAAGATGAACCATGTCGAAGAGTTAGTTATATCTAGGAACACTAAACCAAATTATATGGTTTACCCATAATGCCACTGCTGTAAAAGTTGGATACAGACTCCACAAACCAGCATCGTTTTCAGGGACACAAAAGCCCAAAACCTGACAGGTGGCATTAATACTAAAATTCAGCATTCGATTGAAGGCAGCTTTTCAACTAAGCCAGGGACAGCTTAAGGATTGTGGGGGCAAGCTGTGCCAAACCTTTGTGCCCCAACCCCATTCGGAACAACTTTGAATTCATCAACAATTTTAAGCCCATTCACACTTTTCCGGAAAAAAGGGGGCGGGCATGACCACAGGGTCACGATTTTGTATTTAAAAACTAGACAAATTGTTATATATATATATATATATATATATATATATATATATATATATATATATATATATAAATCACTTTTCAGGATAATCATGATTTTTACACAAAAAAGGCAGTGGTGGAGAAGAGACGCTGGCAAGATGCAATTTTGGCTAAAGGTCATGTCCTGCAGGCGACATTGGCTGTTCATAGCTTTTACCCAGTTATCATGGAGCACTTCCGAATGTGTGTACATGGCAGGTGCGGAGTTTTTAATTTTTTAAACATTTAATATATATATATATATATATATATATATATATATATATATATATATATATATATATTATATAAATGAGAAGGGAATCCACGAAGAACGGCGTCTGCTATATATATATATATATATATATATATATATATATATACACACACACAGCTATATATACCCCCTAAAGTGTGGAATGTATTCAATAAGAATGATCGGGTGGGCATGTTGTGTCCCGGTGACACAGGTCTGCTAACCCTGCACAGTACCATAATTCCTTACCACATCAGCAGTTCCCATCCGGAACTGCATAGGTCCATGGAAAATTCCCTTGGAAATTTCAGCTGCTTCAGGTAGCCAAAAACGTGGGGAAACTGAGGTGGAAATTTCTCATCATTGGCTCATAACATGATTTGTTTATTTATCAACAGTGATGGGTTAAAAGGCTGTACAGCATCGCAAGGATAAAAGCTGTTATTTTCCAGTTTTACATCCATTGTACTTATGGGCTAACTGGGTGCTACCTGGCCCCCACCCCTTCAGAGGAAGTATTGGGATTCTTCAAATGTTTTAATATGCTTAATAGGCGGGACCAGAGGTGCAATTAAGATTTTCCTGCACAAGTGAAGGAGAGGGCTGCTGTGGAACGCAAAAGCAAGAATCTATGAAGAATTAAGACCTCGGAGAAGAACACCACATTCTGGGTCAAAAAACATAATAGGCAGGCAGGTAGACAGATGGACGAGTTTCCCACTGCCAACTCCAGTAATAACACGTTTGTAGAATTAGGTCCGTCCCATTTCAACATAACACATGTTTACAGCCTCAATATAAATCACTTTAAGGAAAAGATATGTGCGCAATTAACAAATGGGTTCACTGCACGTTTACAGCCTCTTACGGGTTATGTATCGGCCATCTCTCCCCAGCGCATTGGAAGAGGGTCGTCAAAAACCTGCCAGCGCTTCCTGTGTGCGCACCGTTTTTGCGGGCTTAAGTCTGCAGAGAATATTTACTGGCTTGGTTTGAAGCTCCTCTGCACTGGCAAGGTTACGACAGGCGCTACATGAAACCCCATGCAGCAAAGGTCTTTTTAGGTCTCGCTCTGAAAGCCAGCGCTTTAGCGCTGGCTCTGAGCGAGACGTTTTGTAGTGGGCTTGCAGAAATGCGACCACAGCTTTTTGTCTGGCATCGAGTGTGCGGTTACGCGCACAATGACGAGCAGAGGCGCCATATGGCTTTCCTCTCTCGTCATGGTCGTGCACATCGCACACCATTTGCCAGCCTGCTTTCACTTTTGCCTTGTAGCCGTGCACGTGCACAGCTGCTGCTCGCACTCCCTCCTCCCTTCTCCCCCTCCCTTCTCGCCCAGCCCTTCTTGTCACCTCGGCTTGCACTCACCCCTCCTTTCTCACCTATCGGCCGCTTTGATGTTCTCAGTGAGCCGCGCGGCCAATGCTTGTTTCATAGAGGGATGTGTTTTCTAATTGCAGCGTTACTTCTGCTTTGGGGTCATGGAGACAGCACCTGAAGGACCAGGTTAGGCTTATAACTTTCCCTGCCCTGGCCGAAGATGATATCTTTCCGGGCGCCAGAGTCCCGAAATTCCCATTAGGACAGCAGCCCTGTTTTGACAACTCTTTTTTTGTTTCTCTGAACAAAAGTAGGGGTGCTTCAAGCATTCTACTGCATTCCTCCTCCCGTTTTTTTCCTCCCCATTAGGACCCAAGGCCTTTTCTTTCCCATAAGACCCCGAGGAGTTCGCTTCTCAAAGCGGGGCAGTCTAAGGTGAGGCTGAGCTTTTCAGAAGAACTTCAGCTCCTGTTGCCGTTTCGTCAAATTAATCATGAAGCCGCTGCAAAGCAGATCGCCAGAGAGAGGGACTGGGCAGAATGGAGCACCCATGGCAAATTTCAGGCATGCCTGCTACCTATCTTGTATTTGTACAGTGTTCTGTTAATGTACCTCAAAATAGATGTCTAGTATCTCAGTGAGGAGGGAATTCTCCATGATAAGAGTTTCAATAACAAGGAAATATGTTGATGCTCATTTATTTGCTCATTGTCTTATCCAGTCACATTCTGGGAAGTCCCAGGTTCTGGTCAGGGCACAAGTCCTAAACAAGCATTGGCATAGCCAATAGGTCTCGCTTTTGGGACCTTATAAGTATTTAGTTATGCAGCACAATATCTTTGGTGCAACAACATTAACTGTTGCATGGTTAAACACTTATAAGGTCCCAAAAGCGAGACCTATTGGCTATGCCAATGCTTGTTTCTCCCTGCAGTCTGAAAATGGACATGCTATTGGGCTCTAGTGCGCATGCGCAGTAATTTGATGTGCATGCTTAACCCAACCTAAAAGTGACCGTCAGTCCGTGATGACAACTTCACCTCTTAGAGATACAGGGGCTAATGAACTGTGCTGGCTCACAAAAAATGATCATTAACAAATCGGGTAATATAAAGTGGTTAAAATGAGCAATAGCTGGGACGGTTCTGACCATTAAACAAAGGGGTCCTTTGAAAGGAGGGGGGCCCTGGGCCAAAGCCCCTCTTTGCCCTTGCCGTATAAGTACCTGAAGTAACCTGGAACGACCCCTCCCACGGACTGGCCTATGTATTTTCCTGTCACACATAGGACCATTTTTCTAAAATTATCTTCTGCCTTGCCAGATACCACAATGCTGGAAAGCCAACGAGAAATCCTTGAAGGCCCTAATTAAGGAGTGGTTTAAGCATAATTTGCAATTATTCGAAATGTGCATTAGCTCGAACAACATTGGAAAACGTGCAGAAACTGTCAGAATACCGTGGCTATATTATTTCAAATTAAAAAAGAAGTTGCTCACTTATGCATCCCATTATCACATGGGAATCTATGAGCAGTCCCCTGCTATTATGCAAAGAGGGAAGACTTATGTGGCATGGCTGGCTAAATTATGCGAGAATTCCAAATTATACGGCATAAAGCTCCATATCTTTTTCCACACGTGAACAGCGTCTGGGCAGTTTCCAGCTCCTTAGTACCAGTTTGAGCTAGAAAACGTATTTTTGGTTAAAATCAGCAAATTATTCAAGATTTTGATTTGTGGCAATGACAAACCCTAAAATAATTGAAAAACCCTGTTATCTCAGAATAACATTATTCCAGTGACCCTGGCTATGAAGCAGCAACAGAGTAGAAGGCAATAGGAACCGAGAAGAGCATGGTCCTATCAAGGCACTCAACTTTACAGTTGCATGTGTATTGCACTGGGGAGCCACACAGATTTTACACGCACGTAGTACAGATTGCAGCTGGCCTGAAAAAGTATTCATAATTAAGGAGGGGGTATTTTGAAATCCAAGACACACTCCTCTGCCCATATACCTGTCTCAGCTTGATCCGAATGCCTTCGCTGCAGTTATGTGGTGTGTTGAGAGGTGAAGGGTGGAAAGAACGCTGCATGTTGCTATTAGGGAAGACCACCTCAGATGAAGACGAGCATTGGCCGCGCCGCCGCGAAAGTGACGCGGCCGCGGGGCCGCGAAAGTGAAAGAAAACAAGCACGCGAGTGGTGCGTGCAGAGAAAGCCAGATGGTAGCTCTGGTGGGGGAGGGGCGAGCAAGACAGAGAGGCAGAGCGAGGCGCGCGCGGGAGAGCGAGAGGAAAGCCCGATGGCGCTCGTGCCTGTGCGCGTAATCGCGCGCAGAATGCCACACAAAAAGCTGTGGTCGCATTTCTGAAAGCCCACTGACTAAATGTCTCGCCCAGACCAGCGCAAGCGCTGGCTCAGGGCGAGACCTAAAAAGGATCTGCTTTGTGTCCATCTGCTTTTATTAACCCATGTTGATGTTTCCTATGAGGAACTAGTGACAGTTTTTTGACTCTGAAAACAGTGGGTAGTTACAGGTGCTTTTTATAAGTTTCAACCGCCAGCCTGTCTACATCATGCTCTTTAGTTCTTGCCCTTCCCTTATCTTTTCGGTTTTTGAAAATGTAGGATGTCTGCCAAGGCTTCTAATTGAAATTGCTTTACCAAGAGGTTATCTTTTGTCTCGAATTGTTTGTCTTGGACGGGAACTGAGATAAGATAAGTTGGCTGCAAGATGTTGTTAAATACGTTTGTCTCCTTTTGCACATTGAACTTGGAAAGGTGAGCCAAAATGATATACAGTTAAGGGGACAATACAAAGCTTGGCCTTGTTTGTTCCTTTTCATGTAGAAGAGCCACGGATAATAATGGTGTGTATGCGGTGCGCCTTTTCATAGCTATTGATCTTTCCCCAGTATATTCACAAAGAAAGGTAAACTGATTCCAGATGCTTAAAATACCTCTGAGGCACATAGTGTGCCTAGCACAGTGCAGATAAATTATGAAAACTCTCCGTCCAAGGTACCAATTTGACCACAGGTCTGGTTAGGCTGAATTCTGGTTTCAAGGGAGCCAAACATGGGTGTTACCCCCTTTCAGTCGTCACTGCCTAACCTCTTTAGGTGTGGCCAATTCCTCAGGAGTCTGTACATTCCCTCTGGTCCTCTAGTCCTAATCCACAAGAGCCCCAAGCACACCCACCCATCTCTATGCCCCCTCCATATTTTCTCATTATTTGGGACACAGCGTTTATTGGGTGCAGGGTATGTCTGGGGTGCTGGTGCAAAGGATGAGAGTTTGTAAAAGATAGAGATGAACTGTGGTGCTTAGCTGGGATGTTTGTGGTTAGGTTGCACATTCTCTGCGGATGCCAAAAAATATTGGCAGTGTGCTTGGCGTCAGCTGGAGTCAGCTCTGCTGTGTCTCTTTGTAGATAAAGAAACCAAATTTGTTGCTGAGTCATTCTGTTTATAAAATAGCAACTGTATGATTGGCGACAATTTATTTTTCCAGTGGTTTTTGTGGAGTATCTCTTATGGATGAGTGTTTCATATTGTGTATGATTTCCTACTCCTATCAAAGGCTGGTATATTCAGTGTTACAGTGGTCCCATGTTATGTCATAGATGGCACTCATTTACTGCCGCAAGAGCATAATGCCTACAGAAGGCATGTAATGTGGAGTATTTCAAGGCACTCTAACTTAACAAGGGTGGATAAATATCAATCAATCAGAGATTTGTAGAGCGCGCTAAACACCCCGAGGGGTATCCAGGTGCTTGCGTGAGGTGGAGCTACTTGAACAGCCAGGGCTTGAGTCCTACACACACTGTTAATTCTCCAAGGCTGCAAACTACAAGCAGTGTTCAATCAAACCTGGCACTTGTAGTGGACCGATGTGTCTTGGCTGTGTGGCTACATCTTCATCATCTGTTGTGTGGTCGGCGACCACAGGCACACTAATGCTGTTCTGTGGCTGACTGCCACCACAGAAGACTCCCATGGGCGTAATGATTGTAAGATAAACACCCAGCATTGGATAAATAACAACAGCATAGCACCTGTTGTATGACTAATAACTTCAGGTACAGCACCTGCTCTGTGTCTAGCAACTGCAGACTGAACACTTGTAGTGAGCACAACTCTGTTCCCAATAGCGCCTCTCATGTATCACTTTCACGCCTAACCCTCCACTGATGCCTCTGCCTCCCTGTCCTTCTCTGACACATCATGTTTTCTCATTCTTCGCCCTTCACATACGAGATCATTTCTCTGACATACCTCTTGTCCTCCCTCTGCACGCGTCTCTTTACCTGACCCACACACATGCACGCACAATACCTACCTTTGCTTTTCTTCACACGGTACTCTATCTTCAACACAACACCCACTGTGTCTTGCCACAGCCATCCTTCAGACATATAGATTACTCTATTTTTCATTAATCGCGTTTTTTTTCTATTTATTTAGTCTGAACAATTCTAATTTTGATGTTACACTTACTGGAAAAGTTTCCACCAATTATTATTATTCTTTTGTTTTAAACTAGGATTGAGCAGGAGGCAGAAGAAGGTGCATGTCACTAGGTGACATTCCCTTCAGTGTGCGGGGACTGAATTCGAAGAGGACCCTTTGAAATCTGCCCTCTTTACAGGAAGATTAATGGCATGGTGAACTTTCCTGAGAGAACGTTAACAAGTCCAGGCGCTGTGGTGGAAAAGTCACTTTCTGACCATTCCTCTCAGCAGCAAAGAACACCCTATCCATTTGCCTCGTCCATTGCAAACTCCCGCCCCCTCCCCTCCCAACCCCCATCCTTCCACGTTCTTCTTCATTGCTTTACTTTTTGGAAGAAATATATTTTTTGCATACTAAATTTTCATTGAGAGCGACAGTTGCACACTGCTACTGGGCTGCTTGCTATCCTCCGTTTTGTGCTCCCAGACCTACTTTTTCTTTTTTAGGTCTTGCCTGAGCCAGCGCATGCGCTACTCTGGCGAGAGTTTTAGTAAGCGGGTTTTGGAAGTGCAAACAGCAGTTTGCTGGCGACCAGCTTGCGTTCACCCGAGCGTGCACGCGCGATCAGGCGCCATATGGCTTCCCTCGCCATCTGGCTTCCCTCGCGATTACTTTCACTTTCGCGGCCGCGCGGCCATTGCTTGTTTCTTGTTGTTATTAGGCTCCTGAGACTGACCTCCCAAAGGTTATTTTGCGTTTTTACTTGTACAGTGAAACCCGAATTGCCTAAGCCAATCACCCCTGGAATTTCCAAAGTTCTAAAGACGCCGGTTAGTTTTAATTTAGGTTTGCAAAAAATGAACACTTTTTTCCAATCTTCTCTTCTGCGATCTTTTGGATCCACTGTGGCCTTAGTTTTTGGGACCGCTCTCTTAAACATATTGAAATACAATAACACTGAACTAACAGGTAACCTTGGTTCCCGGATTAGCCTGCTGCCAGGCATTAAGTGCTTCCACACCTTACCAGGAGTAATAAGTGCTATATAAATGCAGTAATAATAATTTTTTTGCCTATGGTGGTGAGCACTAGGAATAATATGACTGAGTTCCATAAAATGAAAACATATAACTTTGCCATCCAAGTTGCTTCGCTTGTACCTGGATACAAACTCTGTATTTTGACATATATAACCTTCATAGGAAATTGCCTTTTAATAGGCGTAATCTAGTATTTTATGTCGTACCAATGGAAATTAGTTATTTTATTTTGACTGCAGGCTTTTCTTATGCTAACTCTTGGTGGCATGAGGATAGCAGAGGAGTGTGGCGGGGTTAGCTCCTCTCAAGGTTTCACTTGCTGTGTGTTCAATGTGAGATTTACTTGAGGATGTTGTTGGGTCTGGGTTTTGACAGCGCAGCTGCCAAACAGACCTATCGCTAACAATATGCACAGTGGATTTTGAGTACGTATCTTTCAGCCCCTGGTTTTTATCGAACAGCCTCTCTTACATTGACAAAAACATCTCGCGTCAGTCTGGCAGAGTAGCTATTTCTCTCCTAACGCCATTTGCTGTTTGATTGTCTCCCTCCTTTACTCCCCTGCTCACATTGAATTGCAAGACGGACTACTTTACAGATGGCTGCTCCTGCTGGTTCCATCTCTAGCCTGCTGGTTCCCTCTCTAGTGTCTTATTGTAATGTGCTAATACTGCATGAGCTAGCATATTGAACCCAGACCTGTACACCTTACCAATGCTTATTTATTGTATTTGATTGAAGAGTCTCATGCAACTAGGAGCGTCCTGTGAATTCTTAACGTAGTACACAACTGAGTGAAAATGTAGAAGTAAACCGTAAGAAGCCGCAGAGACGGTCACCTTCAAAAAATGTTCAGATCTTTGTTCTCACACATTAGTGTTGTGAAATTAAAAGTATGAGGTGGTGACCCTCGCAGTAATTCGGGCTTCCCAAGCTTATCCTGACGAGGAGAGGCTCACTGCAAGTCTCTTGCTGCTCTAACTTTCCAGATGAAACCCAAGATTGAGGACTTTCCTCTCTCATGGGTGAAAGTTGCTTATTTGTGTGTAAGACTGACCGTGTTTTTGTAAAGTGGACCGATTCGACTTGTGATCCATTCTGCTGTGTTCCTCCTCCAGCTTGCCTCCGGGCTCATGAGTGTCTGTATTTTGTGCTTTCACCTACCAAAGGCTATCCTTGTGCCAACGAGTCCAACATGGATGTGTTCAATGGCAGCAAATGTGACTGCCACCTAAACAGCCTCACACAGACATTGCCCCTTGGGCCATGTTCTCACTTTCCAGGAAGTGCCATTTGCAAAGTTTTCACGTAGACTCGCACTAGGTAAAATTGGTATTAACGCAGGGGAATATGTTTTGTTTTTTAGGCGCAACGCCTTAAGGTTGTCAGTTTCACGGTTTGTCACATATATAACTTTCAAACAACTGAGAAAATGGGATTTTGAGGTGCATTTACAGGCTCGGTTTGTGCTAAATAAACGCAAAACCGAATCAATTTTTTTTATGCCACCGCATCTGCCAGCGCTTTGTGTGGCCTATCACATTTTGCTGGATCGATGAGCCACAACATTGTCTTAAACTTTATTGTGAATGAGAACCTTTCACTCAGATCAGGGAGAGCATCAGGACCACTGACCACTGCCAGAACTGGCATGGCTCTTTGCAGCTACTCACGAACAGCCTTGTAACTTGGATTTCTACAGAATATCATGACTTTAGTTGGATTTTGATTTGCACCCCTGGGCGCTCACCTGCTCATCAGCGCTCAGCTGTTTCCCAGCTAGGTTCATGCTATGCACATAATTGCATACGTCTATTAGATACAGTTTGAGATTGTGGAGATGTTACAGGAGAGCAGATTTCAGAGGCACAGCTGCTACCAAACTGTGAATTGCAGAATAGCATGCATCTGTTTCAATTTCCCTCTGCTTCAGAACAGTTCTTGTACCATGCACTGCGGCGTGTGACCAGTTGCAATAAGTCAAAAGCCTATAATGGGCACTAGCTCGGCTGATGAAATTACATTGAAAGCACCTTAGAGTGCTAATCTGCTCTAGACACGATAGAAAAAGCTGCTTCATCACCTGCTGATCATAGTTAATTGGGCGACAGGACCTCCCTGTTCCATCAGGCACCCTGTACAACCAGGATTGGAATCCTGCAGGACTCCCGTCGCCACTCCGAGGCCTTTTCCGTGGTCCTGAGACCATCGTGGTCTCTAGGCAGTATCCATGTAGGGTGCTACTGCTTACCATTAGAGTCTCGGACCTTAGCTGTTGTAATCTAAGTACAATACCAGTTACGGCCTTTGGACAGTTGATTGTCCAATGGGAGAGAGCCGAGCAGTCAATGCGAGCTGCTGTGATTCATGACAACACGTAAGTGCTGCTACTTACCTGATTAGCACCTTTAAGTAACAAGCATTGGCATAGCCAATAGGTCTCACCTTTGGGACCTTATAAGTGTTTAGCTATGCAACAGTTGATGTTGTTGCACCAAGGATATTGTGCTGGTTAACTAAACACTTATAAGGTCCCAAAGGCGAGACCTATTGGCTATGCCAATGCTTGTTTAATTGAGTGGTCAGAAATTACTATTGTTCATCTTGGAAAGCTAAATTGAACTTTAAAAACTTCTGCAGTGTGTACTGTCCACTTCAAATGCCAAACCTAACTGTTGAGGTTTGTTTATGTAAAACTGTATGTACTTCATTATAGTTACTTATTTCGTTACTATACTCTCATGAGTAATGTCCTCACCACACATATATGAATATTCTATGGTTTAACTGAGCCTACACCTACGTTCATGAATTTCAGGTTGTAATAAAATCATTCTTCTGCTTTCTATGTGTCTCCAACAATGTCTTAGTGAGAAGCCTTCATTCTAGAGACTTGTCTGTGGAGATTTTTACTCCCCTTTTTGGGAGCATGTACTGTTGCACACAGTCTCTCAAACTACTGTGTTACATTGTATAGGTCTTGTTATTATGTTCCTGTATGTTTGACTCGTTCAGAGAGCCCAAAGAAAGTAGATTTTTTCACTGGATACTTGTCAGTTTAGGTGCCGGCCAGTTCCTAAAGCATTCATCTAGCTGAATATATTTAAATTCATTGGGTTCAGGGTACAAATCATTTGTTGGTTAGTTAAAAGGAATCACTGCCTAGAACCTACACGATTCTTTCTTGTGCCTTGAATTTTCGACATTATAGTAATCATAAGTTGTGTGGTAAATGGCAATAGTATTACCAGAATGCACCCATCCACGTAGCAAGCTGGTTAGCTTCTGATCTTTAATGTATGCCTTGCATAAGGCAATTCAAGCAAGAGGGTGGGAATGTAAGTACCTGTATTTCTGAGATGTGATGGTCCTCATGTATGTGAAGATGGTCGGACTCTGGTAGGATCCTTGCTGTTCCCGGCAGATGAGATTGTGGGTGTCCGAGGTGAACAGTTGCCAGGCTGACCCTGGGTTCTTCCACTTGGGTGTATTTCTGTGATGTCACAAGGTTTCATTGGAATGCAATAGGGACTTCTTACAGAATCAAATTTGAGGGATAAATGTTACCATTTATATTACAGAACTGTAAGAAATTGTGTTACTGGTTGAGGGGGGAGTTGCAAGGCTGTGAGGCGTGGCCCTTTGTCGTCTTCACGGACGCCGTAGACGAGGAGCTTTCGATGTAATGTCCTGCGTCAAATGTGTCGCTCACCGGCTGGTTTTGGAGAAGCTGCGGGGCATGCGATGCAGAGTCCTGCGTCATCGTCGAGGCTGCTGTTGATGAGGGGCTTGCGATGCAAGTGTCTGCATCAAGGATGTGTCACGCGACGGTGGCTCCGTTGAGGCTTTGAGCTGCAAGGGCGATGTGAAGTCCTGATACCGGGAAAGTCCATGCAGCAGAGGCGATGGGCCTGCTCTGCTCAGGGTTGCACTGCACAGCAGAAGAGATGCAGCAGTTCTGCTGGGTCCACAGATAAAGTGGCAGAGCACCTTCAGTCACACTTCCAAGGATCCAGGTCTGGAGTGGCACCACTTGTCAGGGTAGGACTCGCTGTTGCAGAGTTCAGGTGCTGTTACAAGAGACCAGCCCTTGGAGTCACTCGGGTGGTCCTGGGTACAGGTTGTAGGTTCAGTCCAGCAGAGAGGCAGTCATTTCAGCATCACAGCAGTCCTTCTTCCTGGCCGAGGCTTCCACAGTTCCAGAAGTGTACTGAAGAGTTGGTGTTTGAGGTCCAATGTTTATACCTGGTGCCTTCTTTGAAGTGGAGGGTTCCCTTTGAAGTGCTGCGGTTTCCAGCCTCCCCTGTCCTGCCTGCAGATTATCTACAGGGGGTATACAATCCTTTGTGTGAAGGCAGGAACAACCTATTCAGGTGTAAGTGGGTCTGTGCCTAGGTTCGCCCTCCCATCTTGCCAGTGATGGCCCATCCAAACATACCTAAGCTCTCTGTTGTGAGTGGCTGTCTAGGAGGAATACACAAAAAACAACTGCCAACTACACCTGATCATGTGACCCAGTGACGGGCTGCAAGCTCTAAATGGCTAGGGCACGAAAATGCCAACTTTCTAAAGGTTGCATTTTCAAAATTGTAATTCAAAATCCAGCTTTACCATAAAAGAGGTATTTTCATTACAATTCCGAAGACACCAAACAAGAACTGTGCACTTGTTCACATTTGGAAGATATCCTTATTAAATGTAGTAAGGTAACTCCAATGTTATCCTTTTGCAGAGGTAGACCTTGCAATAGTGAAAAATTCCTACATTCATTTTTCACTATCAGGCCAATAAACACGGATTTAAAAAAGAGTTTTTCACTATCATGACATGTAAAACATAAAAGTACATGCCCTACATGTTGAATACTTTGAACCCTGCCCTGTGGCATACCAAAGGGATGGCTTATACATATTAAAAAGGAAGGTTTAGGCCTTGCAAAAGTTTTATTTTGCCAAGTCAAAGTGGCAGTTTAAAACTGCACACACAGACTGTGCAATGGCAGGACTGCGACGAGTTTGCAGGGCTACTTGAGTGGATGGCACCACAAGTGCTCCAGGCTAACTAGTAGCATTTAATTTACAGGCCCTGGGTACATGTAGTACCACATTGCTAGGGACTTACAAGTAAATTAAATACACCAATTGGGTGTAAGCCAAGGTTAACATTTTTAAGGAGTGAGCACATGCACTTTAGCACTGGTTAGCAGTGGTAACGTGCACAGAGTACTAAGACCAACAAAAACGAGATCAGAAAAATATGGTGAAGTAAAGCAAAGGTTTTGGGAGAAGATCACCTTATGACTGACAGATCTAACAAAAACACATTTACATGACTGCACTAATATCTTGTGGGGCCTTATGTGCACTGACTCGCTGAGCTCTCCGTCTGCCACAAATTCTGTTCAAAGCAGCATAATTCTCTATTGTAAGCTTCCTTTGAAGGAAAGTTATTGTTGAAACTATTTGGTCTTTTTCTTGTGCTTTGACATTGTGAATACCTTTGATCATACTTGCCACCATTTGAGAGTCTGAATCGAGTGGACTTGGGGCAAACACGAGGTAGACGAGATAGTGTTCTGTAGCGGTGTGTTGTCTACAGACTGTGAGTATAAACAGAACTCATTTACTTAGTCATCAAATCTCTTTAAAGTCTTAATATGACTCCGTCTCTCCTGCACAAGAGAAGCGAATCTTTACCGAAGAGAAATGGAAAGATCCTCACAAGTTAGAGGAAGTTATCAAGTGTACTTGTGGTAATAATGTCCTTGCGTGTACAATCCTCCTACTTCTAAGTACTGCACTAACAGATGATAATGAACGCTAAGTCAATCAAACTCTTTTGGACAGTCCAAGAAGGATGAACTGCCAAGATTTGTCCGGTGAGCATCAGTCTTATATCACCAACAGGTGCTTTAGCGCACTGAGCTGTTGCCTATTTTTAACAAACCCCAAAATATACCTCGTATGCGTGTTTAGGTTTTGCCTGAGACCGCAAATGTGCTGTTGCTTGCAGAGATCTTTTGTTAAAAAATAGCTTAAAGGAGGCTTCGAGTCTGCATTCGATGCCGCCAACATCGACGCCTCAGCCTGTCTAGCAGATTTGGCCAATCTTGACCTCTTGAAGATCAATCACGCCCCCACGCACCTAGCAGGACATACCTTAAACTTAATCTTAACTAATTCCACCACCATACTCTGTGGGGAAACTCATCCTCTAACTTGGTCAGACCATTTCTTGATAAATTTTCAATTTATGAGTCCTAGAAATCACCCAACCCCCAAAACCCGCGCCACGCGTTGGTAAAGACAATGGCACAAACTTAACCCTGACCAGTTCCAGACTCCTGTCCGCACCTGGAACAGTGATACAGACACAGGTAGTGTAGAAGAACAGCTAGCCCACTTTAATTCCATCCTACAATCCACTGTTGATCGCGTAGCTCTTCTGAAACAACAGACCCACTCTCCCAAACACTCTCAAACCAGCTGGTATTCCCCGCTCCTGCGGACAGAAAAGAGCCAATGTAAGAAATTAGAACGAAAATGGCGACACTCACATAGCGCACAAGATAAAGAAAGAGTCAAAGCTGCACTGTCCTCGTACCATAAAAATGTAAAGTCCGCACACAAGCTGCATATCGCCAACCAACTAGAGCAGGCCGGCAACAACTCAAGGACTCTATACCAAATCCTGAAGTCCTTTACACATCCCAAGGCATGCGACACTGTAGAGGCCCCTTCTCAAATTCTATGTGACAACATAGCTGACTATTTTATCCAGAAAATTGACACCATTTACCACAAAATAACCGCAGCTAGTGGTGTCCATAATAACTCCTCGCCAGAACGCTCAGGAACTCTTGTCAATACCGCGCAACTACATAATTTTCCAGTACTTATCCCTGAAGAGGTGGAGTCTCTGTTAACTAAGGTGAAATCAGGGTCCCCCTTGGATGTAATCCCGGCAAAGATCACCTTCCGGATTGCTAAACAACTCGCTACTCCAATCTGTACCATCCTCAATAGTTCCTTGAGGGATGGCAGACTTCCCCCCGAATGGAAAGCTGCACAAGTTGTTCCAATCCGGAAAAACCTTAAAGCTCCCATAGATGAACTGTCCAACTACCGCCCCATTTCTCTGCTCCCCCTGCAAAGCAAGTTACTAGAAAAACATATCAACAAATACTTATCTGAGTTTGTAGAATCCGCGCATTGCCTGGATGTCTCCCAGTCAGGCTTCCGGGCCAAGCACAGTACCGAATCCGCCTTGATAGAGGTAACTGATAACATCAGAATGGCACTGGACAAGGGTCAGGCAGCACTCCTAATGCTGCTTGACCTATCTGCGGCATTTGACACCATCTCGCACCAAATCCTAATGGAGAGACTTCAGGACATCGGGGTTCAAGGGGCTGCATTGAAATGGTTGGCAGACTTCCTAACGGATAGAACTCAGACAGTCACTATGGGCACTTTCAGATCCAAGACCACCAAAGTAACCAAGGGAGTACCGCAGGGCTCATGCTTGAGCCCTACCCTTTTAACATATATGTCACTCCCCTGGCCAAACTAATGAAGACCCTAGGGTTCAGGCCCATTTCCTATGCGGACGACACTCAGCTCTTACTCTCTTTCGACAGAACCAGCCATGACATCCAACTCATCTTTTCAGAAGGCTTGAAGACCATTGCCGCTTGGATGAGAGCCAACTTCCTTCAACTGAATGCCGAGAAATCGGAAATTATGTTGTTTGGTGGCGCGGCTATAAGCTGGTCACCCAGTTGGTGGCCGGAGGAACTGGGCCCTGCGCCCACCCCGAAAACAATGGTTAAGAATCTGGGAATCCACATTGACCAGAAACTTACGCTCGAAGCACATGCCACCAATACGGCAAGAACTTGCTTTCACATACTCAGCCTCCTTAGAAGAGTGTTCCCCCCCTATTACCACCTTCCACACGAAAAACACTGATGCAAGCTCTAGTGTTAAGCCAACTGGACTACTGCAATGCATTGTTGGCTTCTGCCAACGAGGCCTCCCTGGATAAATTGCAAGTAGTCCAGAACACCGCGGCCCGGTTAGTAGAGAATGCCCCTCCCAGAACAGCCTCGATACCGCTTCTAAACAAACTCCACTGGCTCCCTGTGAGAAAATGAGTGAAATTTAAGATCTGTTGCACCGTTTTCAAAGCTCTCAATGGGCTAGGACCCCCTTACCTGTCCGACAAACTGTCAAGGTATACACCCTCAAGGCCTCTTCGGTCAGGATCCAAGCTACTTCTCTGCACCCCGAGAATCAAAAAAGCTCGTATGGGTGGCAGGGCGTTTTTCCACCGTGCCCCTACTCTCTGGAATGAACTTCCCTGCCAACTACGCGAATGCCAGAACCTCCTACATTTCAGGAAGCTGCTAAAAACCTATCTCTTCTGAGGTGTGTTCGTTTGCCTGAAGCACGCTGCCCCAGCGAGGAGATACCCCTGTCTGGGTGATTCGGGCGCTGTAAAAGTTCATAAATATCAAATATCATTACTTATCATCAGGGGCGTAGTGGCCACTGGGCGTTTTCCTGTAGGGCCGGAAGGGTGGGTGCCGGTTTTGGGTCGATGGGGGCTGTTTTTGCTAGGGGGGGGCGGTTTTTCAGCAGTGCTGCAATATCGTCCCCTGTAACAAAAGTCCGGCCCTGCTTACCATTGGTTGGCTTAATTGTCACTTTCCTTTCCTTGCTTCTCATTGGTCAGCGCATCTGGTTTTACTTTCTGTTTGTGTCCCTTCTGTGACGTATGGACCAAGTACTGATTGATTTCTTTATAGGTGTCCGTCTACTGATCATGCTGGATTGGGGTACTTGTTTTTCTCCATTCCACTCTGTTGCTTCCTGCCATCATCGTTTATTGTTGAGCATGTTGCTTGTTTCCCTCATTCCTCCAGTCCCATTGCTTATTCCTCTGTCCGTCCCTCTGACCCCATTGCTGTTTTCCCGTTGCTTCTTTATTTATAGCGTGAACTCGGCACAATGACTTTGGAGCTCTTTATGTGATCGCCAGTTCCATTAAACAAGGACACATTCATTTATTAGGCTTGGGATCACAGTCTCCGGATCACAGGATGTTGAGCCAATGCCGGAGCTCGAAGTAAGTTCCTCAATTCCAAAATTGGCTGTGAAGTGGCACTCTGGAGTTGATGGTTCAGTCCGGCAGGTAGGTGTTGGACCTGTTTGTGTGTGTGTTTGTGGTGCTCACTCCTAGTAGAGGGTGGAGTGTCAGCCTGCTGTGGGCACTGGACCGCCAATTCTCAACTGTCTGCTTGCCAAAGTATCTGTTAGCGGCAGAGCTCTATGCATCTAGTGATCAGTCCTCACCTAGAAACCATCGAGTGAGCAAAAGTGCCATCATGAGCCTGGGGATGGTCTGCGCAGTTGCTGCTCTTGTCTTGTTGACCGCAGCCATATCTCTCTGCTCAAGTACTGTTGCACGCTCTGCTTCGCACACCTTCAAGTACTGTGCTAAAACATCACCCTCACTCATGCTGCCAGATTATTATGCCGGAGGCATTTAACCAGCCACATTTGTGCTGCCAGCGGTGCACTTGAGCATTAGACCAGGCTTACTCCTTCTGCCAAGTGCACTGAAGCGTTAGACCAACCTTACTCTTTCTACCAGCAGGGGTGGCTCCTCCGCTAAGGCGGAGGAGCGTCGCCCCACTGAGCAGGTCAAAAAGGAAAAAATTAAATAACTCATTGTTATTATCATTTTATTTTTCCATTGTGGCTCAGCTGGGTAGGGGCGGAGCAGGGCTGGGCTCTCTCGGAGGAGCCTGCCAAACCGTCATGCGCATTTTGCATGTTATCCACCCAGGCTGCCACTACATCCTGGGTGGAGAACATGCCCAGGCTCCCTGTCCCCGCCTGGGCGCCCAACCATTGCGTTCAGACCAATCACAAATCTGCATTGCAGCGTTGTGACTGGCTTAGGGGAATCTGGAAGCCTGGGTGCTTCCTGTTTCTGCTTCCTGCCCTGGAGCCCTGGAAGTGGGCGAAGAGGACCGAGAGGCGGCGGCACACAGGTAAGTGATTGTTTAATTTTCTATTTTTTTCATTCCCTCCCCGCAACCCCCCCCGCCGTTAAATAGCAGCCGCCACTGGCTACCAGGGCATTGAAGCATTATACCAGCCTCACCGTGCGCAGTTTCCAACTCCTAGCACATCCGGCTGGAACTCTTCCCTTCTCAGGCAGGGAGGTGTCCAAGGAGACTCCAGACCAGACTGAGGAAATGTGGACCAGAGCCCTGCCCAGCGCACCAGACAATCCAAGAAAACACTATACAAACCAAGGAAACACACAAACGTAACAGATGTGCAAGGAAACCAGTCCACGAAGTAAAACCCACACCAACTAATAATTAGTGATAGTTACTATGGAAAACAGTAAACTACCTACCAATAAACAGGTACAGTACAGAACCAACCAAAACACAAACATTTCACATGCAAATCAACACAAACTCATTTCACACATTGTAAAATAGTGACTTAAAAAATGGCGAAATCAAATGTTGCAAGCTATTGTGGTTGCATTGCATGCACACATGACACATATTTGCGAATAGCATGCATCACACACAAACTAAACAATCAGAAAACATACACAACGCTCACATGTGATGCTCCACAAGCATTCACTGGCGATCTAATGCTCCAGATAGAAACAAACATCAGGCACACCAATAGGAATGTGCAGATTAGCAGCATCTCACTGAGAGTATTGTCATGCAGCACACATCTCGTGCAGCAGTCACATATTTCATGTGCACACAAAACAAACTGTTGGATACATAAGGCCTGGGCTGAATACATACATATTGTCTACAAAATGCATGCTCAGCACCTGCATATACTCCGTGATGGAAGAGACACAAGCACACAAAACACGTAAGACAAGCAATCCTCTCATATGCTCTGCATAGTAGTTCAGAAGGCACAAGTAAACTTTGAGAGAAGCAAAACCGATACCGCTGACACTCGCCGCTCCCCAGTCTAGGGGCTGCACAAGGCTGACTTGGATTAGGCTATGCAAGATCTATTGGCTTTGTCAATGTTTCTTCATGCATGTTTTAGAGCCGCGCAGATGAAAGCAAAAAAAAAAAAAAAAAAAAGCTGTGACGTGGCCAGTATTGACCACGTCATAGCGTTTTTTAAATGTACTTTCAACCACGCTGCACAGAACAGCTGTTTCCATTTCAAGAAAATGCAGTGCTTTAAATGGGCGGCACCCTCAGATGCTGCACATGTGCGCTTTATTTTGAAAGGGAGAGTAGCAGCACTTCTAGATGCAGTGCCATTAATGGGAGAGTATTGGCACTTCTCAGTAGTGAACACGGGCTGGGAAATTGAGCGCCTGCACTTTCTTGCTTCCATTTCAAGCTCTGAGGACATGTAGTTGTGGATCTTGGCTGTCCGAGCTCAGCTGCTTTCACACTTCGGCCCTAGTTTCCCTGGCTCGCTGCAGGGCAGTTAGTACCGTACGTAAGATGTATGTCCCTGGCCCTGTGCCGTGATGCACTGACTGGCATCCAGGCTTTGAACAGGCTTCGGGCATCTAACTGGCAGCGTTCTGTGGTAGGTTCGTACCTTTTTCATGTACACACCGCTGTAAAGAGTTGCAAGATTACTTTTAGCCTGCAGAGCTAAACGTCTGCTCAGGTCAAAGAAAGGAGCTGTTGTTTATGAAGAGAATGGATGCGGCGTGCCTCGTGTCGACAAATTGGTTGAGAATGAGCTGCCCGCGGCTTTATATATATATTTTTTAAACACATTTTATTGGGTTTTTGAAATTTTTACGTCCATTAGGAAATAAACATGTATAATTGGTGCATCAGGTTATACAGTACAATCAGAATTAAAATACAATTATGTATTTCAAATTGTTCCACTGACTAAAAAAACAGGGGAAGGAAAAGAATTACATAACTTGACCCACCCCTCCCACCCATACCCCAACTCAGCTGGCCCTACTCCATCACACTATCGCGCCAACAAGACCCGGCTAATGCCCACATCAGCCTACATATAGGCAGGACTCGTCTATTTGGAACTTTATATTGCATAGCTATGTACAGGGTTACTGTATATACGTGGGGGACTGGTCAATTAAGCGCATCTACACATCCTGTGCTGCAGGGACAGGTGCAGGTTCAAGTGTCTTAAAGGCTGTCATGATTATGTCCCAGTCCATTGAAATTACTGTTTTGCGCAGTCCACGGGCTTCCTCACGCCGGATAGCAGCACTCTCCGCAGCCTGCGGCTTTATATTTGTGTCTTTTATTTGTTGTCACAAGCTTCTCTAGCACAGGCTCTCAGGAGGTCAAGTCGACCTTATGGGCCTTCTTCACATGGTACTCTGTAGTAATCATATGACTGGTTCGATCCACCTCTTTCGCGTTATTACGCCTAATCTTGTTTCGGGCATCCAAATGTGACTACTGTTCTCTGGTATTCATTATGTTGTCGTGTGCACTATGTACCGCTTCTTCTTTCATGATTGCATCGCATTATCATTCGATTGTATACCCTTTTTCTCAAATACAATAAAATACTTGAATGCAAAAAAAAGTTGTAAAACCACCAAACAAAACCAATAGGCACCCTTTCAATCCAAGAGGAATAGAGAACAAATATTGTCAAAGCCAGTAGGTGTCGCCTTATGGACCTTTTGGCTTTGCTAAAGCCTCTTGGGCAAGATGCTGTGGAGCATTGCGAAAAGCGAAAGCGTATGGTTGATTACGTTTATGCGTCTACAAAATGATGCAGGTGCTTTTTTTTTTTTCTTATGACCGTGAATAAAAAAAAAAAAATAGAAATGGAGGTAGCGCAAAAGCTAGGCAGCACTCCAGGGAGAAGCTCACAAGTGAGAGACTAATGTTGGGGTAAGAAGCACAGGCGAGTGCAACACAGAGGGGGCTGTGGCTGAAGCACATGGACGAGACAGAGCAATGCAGAATGAAGTGGAGGAGAGAGCAAAAATGCAAGAGGAAGGCACCTGGAAAGCACATGCACTCTCATAAGGTGCTTAACCAAAAAGAAAAAAAGCAGTGCCTGAAATGTGAGCAGTGGAAAGACACTACTAATGACGCTATGTTCCAGGGGAGGGACAAATACAAGAAGAGGAAGGAAAGCAAGCGCACATAAACTAATGAATAAGAAAAAGCAAGCTAATGAAAGTGATGATAAAGTCAACCAGTGGCCTCAAAGTCCATAGGTCTTTTAGCAGCCAGACATCTTGTGCTTTCTGGTAGGCAAGACCTAAATATGGCGACTGTAGAAGCAAAAAAAGAAAACGCCTGTCTAGGGAAGTGTAACCCAATAACCTGTATGTTATGTTAAATTGGGCTGCAGACATTTGTATAGTGCACCTTCTGTCATTAGTATGTCCTTGTAGCACAGTTGGCTGATGCCATTTCTCAATGCAGATGCTCCTTTTCATCACAGACATTGAGTTGTCCTATGTCCATATGTTTTGCTTATTTTAGTCTTCTGGTCCGTGTCTGTGTTGGGTGGTGAGGTGTGGGGTTTTACTGAGGTGTCGACCAGTGAAGTCTTCAGAAAGTGAGCACAGAAGGAAGCAAAGCTAATACTGAGGGTTCTCATATGATTGGCAGTGGCGAAAAGTGTGTATGTATTTGTGTGTGTGTGTATATATATGTGTGTGTGTGTGTGTATATATATGTGTGTGTGTGTGTGTATATATATATATATATATATATATATATATATATATATATATATCCACAAACAGAGGTTGCCCTCGATGGAAATGCCACCAAGTACTATTTTTTAATTTTTGCAGAACTCGACAACACCCACTGTGGTAAAACGACGAGGGACTTCAAAGACCATGAGGCATCGTGATTGCACGCCCACTGGGGCGGGTCTTAATGTTTAAATATGGTTTCCTGATTGTTGCCGGGACTGCTGTTCAAGTTGCCAGTGATCAAGGGCAGAGTGCTGCCCGAAACGCGTTTGGCCTGTGATAAAGAACTTAGGAGGGAACGTGTTGTGACTGCTAACCTGCAATAAATATGGTGATAACTCCCTGATGTGTGGCATTTCCATCGAGGGCAACCTCTGTTTGTGGATATTTTGAGCGGCAGCCCAGCCGCGGAAACACCCCTCCGCATGTCAGCGGACCAGCGATTCTTGAAATGTCGGGAGCCGAGAGGACAGGGAGTCCTATACTGTGGGAAGTGGAATAAGCAGCATAATCATTGTTTTCCTCCTCAAGTAGCCCACTTGTGTAAAGTACTGTTTTTTAATTTTTGCAGAACTCGACAACACCCACTGTGGTAAAACGACGAGGGACTTCAAAGACCATGAGGCATCGTGATTGCACGCCCACTGGGGCGGGTCTTAATGTTTAAATATGGTTTCCTGATTGTTGCCGGGACTGCTGTTCAAGTTGCCAGTGATCAAGGGCAGAGTGCTGCCCGAAACGCGTTTGGCCTGTGATAAAGAACTTAGGAGGGAACGTGTTGTGACTGCTAACCTGCAATAAATATGGTGATAACTCCCTGATGTGTGGCATTTCCATCGAGGGCAACCTCTGTTTGTGGATATTTTGAGCGGCAGCCCAGCCGCGGAAACGCCCCTCCGCATGTCAGCGGACCAGCGATTCTTGAAATGTCGGGAGCCGAGAGGACAGGGAGTCCTATACTGTGGGAAGTGGAATAAGCAGCATAATCATTGTTTTCCTCCTCAAATAGCCCACTTGGGTAAAGTACTGTTTTTTAATTTTTGCAGAACTCGACAACACCCACTGTGGTAAAACGACGAGAGACTTCAAAGACCATGAGGCATCGTGATTGCACGCCCACTGGGGCGGGTCTTAATGTTTAAATATGGTTTCCTGATTGTTGCCGGGTCTGCTGTTCAAGTTGCCAGTGATCAAGGGCAGAGTGCTGCCCGAAACGCGTTTGGCCTGTGATAAAGAACTTAGGAGGGAACGTGTTGTGACTGCTAACCTGCAATAAATATGGTGATAACTCCCTGATGTGTGGCATTTCCATCGAGGGCAACCTCTGTTTGTGGATATTTTGAGCGGCAGCCCAGCCGCGGAAACGCCCCTCCGCATGTCAGCGGACCAGCGATTCTTGAAATGTCGGGAGCCGAGAGGACAGGGAGTCCTATACTGTGGGAAGTGGAATAAGCAGCATAATCATTGTTTTCCTCCTCAAGTAGCCCACTTGGGTAAAGTACTGTTTTTTAATTTTTGCAGAACTCTACAACACCCACTGTGGTAAAACGACGAGGGACTTCAAAGACCATGAGGCATCGTGATTGCACGCCCACTGGGGCGGGTCTTAATGTTTAAATATGGTTTCCTGATTGTTGCCGGGACTGCTGTTCAAGTTGCCAGTGATCAAGGGCAAAGTGCTGCCCGAAACGCGTTTGGCCTGTGATAAAGAACTTAGGAGGGAACGTGTTTTGACTGCTAACCTGCAATAAATATGGTGATAACTCCCTGATGTGTGGCATTTCCATCGAGGGCAACCTCTGTTTGTGGAGATATATATATATATTGTGATCAAGGCCCTTTGCTTTGGGGCCGAAACGCGTCATGGCGGTGCGTGGTGCCAATATGGAATAAATATCTTTTGCACGCAGCTTTTTGGGTCTGTGTTAGTCTTTCCTGATAGTCTGGATGTTCCAAGACGGAGTTCTTTGCACGAGGGACTGCTTTCACTTATGACTCGCATTTGGTGAGGGACATAATGCATGATATGAATTTGTGGCACACGTGCTCATCACTACTAAGTGACATTTGAATGGACTTTATGAGCATGTAGTTATACTCACGATGAGATTACATTTTAAACTAATCATGTAATAATGGCAGACACAAATTGGGAAAATGTTGTGGATATGGTAGTCCGTCATCCCTTACCCCACTGGGCTCTGTCCAATCAGTATGGGACAGGAGTGTTTTAAAGGTGGACTGAAAGAAATAATGATATGCAATGGCATTGAAAAAGGCTGTAAAGCTGAAACGCATCTGCCAAATCAATTAAAAGTGAAGGCTTGGAAACCGTTGAGTGCTCCGTGTCCTTACGGGGATTCTTTGTTGGATTATGTTTTGCGTGATAGCCACAATCACGCCGAAGGCACCCGCCCATGAGACTGTTCGGCAGTATGTGGCAATTATTGGTATATATATATATAGATATATATATATATATATATATATATATATATATATATATATCTCTCTATATATATATATATATATATATCTCTATATATATCTCTCTCTATATATATATCTCTCTCTATATATATATCTCTCTCATATATATATATATATATATATATATATATATACACACTTTAAAAATAGTTACATTACAGTTATGGTTATGAAATAAACCCGAAACGCCCCTGAAATTCCTCTGTTATCGTTCGCTCTTCAAATTACAGATTGCACACCTCACTTCCAAACCTCCCATGCATAACTCACAGGCTCCCAAGCCTTTGATAAAGTCCTGTTTTTGTTTCTGTGTCAAAGAAAGGAAGTCAGGGATGCTGTCCAGCATGGTTAAAATCCCTTGGTAAAGCCAGTAGGCCTCAAAGGAGAGCCGTACTGCCTTTGCCAATGCTTGTTCTGTATTGTGCACCGAGTTCTTGGTATACAGTGAGACACAGCTCAATAAATTAATGATCTGATCTCGGGTGCACTGAGTACCCACGTTTCTCTTGGGACATGTGCTCCTCCATTTATCACGAAATATTTTCCTGTAGTTGCAGTGGGACACCTCTCCTGCACTGTGTTTTTGTACTCATTAGACTTTCCGGATTTGTAGAAATGAATTTTGAGATAATTTGTGTAGAGGGACATTACCTATGTTACATAATGACAAATTCATGGCAAGATCGGCCAGGTAGATAGCCAGCTGGGGAAAGACCCTAGAGTTTAGGAAAGCCTCGCCTGCCTGTATTAATGGCTCCTGAAATATATGCTTGGTCATAAAGCTCAATGAAAAATGTCTCCTTTGTGCAACCGCATACACACCCGAGTGTGGCTTGGGGACTCTTGGCTACAGATTAATGGCCCTCAGAGAGCTTGTGGTTTGGACAGTGAAACCACTCTTGAAATATTGCGGTTCACATTAAACCAAACAGTACCTTCTTTGCTGTGATCCTCAGTAGGAATACAAGGCGGACTGAACATACTAAATCTTGTGTATGTATACAATGTAAATATTTTACAAACGAGGCCGTTGGGGGAAAGGTAAAGGGCTACAACACATTCTCCTTCCAAACCATTAAACATGCCAAAAAGTGTTGAAGACCGCAAAAGTAGGGTCTTCCTGTACCAGTGATTTCTTTTTCCTCTTTTTTTTAAGTCTAATCTACAGACCGCTGTGTTAAATACCTTTGGTAGGTTCACCTGCCATTCACATTTTGCTTTTGCCCACCACATGCAGCATGGGGGAGTGGCTCAGCCCATAAGCTATTGGCTTTCTTGCAGTATGAGTGACGGCCATTGCTAGATTATGTATGTACTCATCTGTCTTTAAAGAAGTGCACTTCAGTGGCACGGTTACTGAGACAATTTAATTTTACTTTGCCAGTGTTTTTTTTTCTTTTCATTCTTCACCTTTTTTATGCTTTTTTTTGTGTTTAAACTAGGCCCAGGCGAAATTTTCGATAAACCAGCATAATCTCTACGCTTGTTTCTCAAAATTATGCCATTATACCAGGTTGTGTAATTTAAGACCGTTCATGTAAAAAGCCGATCACAGGAGCAACACTGTGAACGACTACTGTTCGAGCAGCTTTTGTTCATGGCACTTGTGTTTTGTTCACGGCACTTGTGTTTTTTTGTGCTATTTTTTTTTCCAGCAAAAAGCATCTTCTCATCCAAAAGGGACATACAGACGCATTTCACAGTAAAATGCAGAGTCAAATGCCAGATTTCCATTTCACATAACTTTACAGAAATTTCGCGTAATTATGCACAAAAAAAATTGCACATATTTTGCACATCCCTAATTTAAAGTGTCTTCAGGTTTCAGTAATTCTACGCCCAAAGTAGATTTTGCTTGTGCCTGAAAGGATAATATATTAAGAAGCAGCTCTACTGTTCTATTAAAATGATATGTGATGATTTTGTTTAATTTAACTTTTTATTGCAAGTGTACAGGCGCCACATTAGGGCAACAGCATGTTTTCTTTTTTAGGGCATGTGCTTGCAATAAAAACTGCAAAAAAATAAATAAATCTCCATCGTACCAGCTTCCTAATGCCAGACCTATTTGCTTAGCCTATGCTGGTTGTAGTTTGGATCAGGTGAGTTGCATGTTTTATGACTGTTAGTTAGGAGTGGGCGGTGAACTCCGCTCCGTCGGTGGAGTTCACTGAGCTTTTGCTACTCCGCGCTCGGCTTGGATCGCGGAGTTCTGCAAAAAATGAAAACGCTGCCGAGCATGCGCAGCCAGAGTTTACCACCCACCTTATGCAGTGCTAGTGCTGGTTCAGAAATAAGCGGGAACACCATACTTCTCACCGATAAGAATGAAGTGGCATATTCCCACTAAGCATGCCTCGGTTGGATTAGTGTTCCACTAAGCATGCGCTTTAGAGCCTCATCTCTGCTCTGAAAGTGCCCGGTTAAGGACAGCACACCCTCAGTGACTATCCGCGCATTTACATTTATGTGAAAGAAGAGGCTGCAGTTCTTTCTCGGGGCCATGCCGTTTGGCGAGCACCGTGGGCCCATGTCCCCGAGGGTCCTCCTGGGCTGCCCACTTTGACCTTGCGGGGCATGAACCTCTGCGTATGCACTGTGGAGTGCGGTGTCGCATCATCTGCCTAACTGGAGAGCTGGAGCAGGAGCTACTTGGGGTGAGTGTGGGGTGCTCCACTATAATTAACACCTATTATGGGGCATGTAAAAAGGGTTGGAGAAACCACTGTGTCTCTGCCCCGTACAGGGTCTTACAGAGACCCGGCAAGAATAGTGTACTGAACTGAACACCACATGTGTGGAAGTATTGAAAGGGCGTTCAACACGGACCACAGCATTTGTTATGCAGATAAAAAGGAGCTTTTTATTTGTGTCACAATTACACCGCAAAATAAGAAACTTCTTGCCAGCCTCCAACTACATTTAAAAAGTTAAAACACGTCACTCTAAATAGTCAATGTGAAGCCGAAGTTACCCGAGTCAGGACTCAGAGAAAACAGACACTTTTGCCTTCGGGGACTCATTGCAGTAAAACATGCCGCAACTAGTTGACTTTGTTTTCTGCGGTATTTAAAGTTGATTAGAATAATTCGGCACAAAGACCTTTGAGTTCAGTATACTCCACCCGCCTGCGCAACTCCGCGGAATCCCACGGAGTTTTTTGGTAACTCCGTGGAATTCCTCGGAGTGGAACTCCGCGAGCTCTGCCCTGACCTACTCTTAGTCAGATTGTTCTCAGAGTACCTTCTTAGTCATTTAAATGGCCTGATGGAGCTTCATGAAAGTTAGGCGCTATGGCAGGAACCGAGACACAAAGCTATGCACTGGGAGCATAGAGGGCATGAAGCAGAACATACCAAGGAACAGATAAATTGTGAAAGGGAAACTCTAAGAAATATGTTTATTAATTTCGGAGAGAGGATCCCCTACCATTTCAATAAAACCCACTCCTGTTAGGTCAAAACACGTTACTGATACAATCTCTGCTGAACCCCTGGTAACGATGCCACAAACAGTGGGCAGCCCCCAGAGAAGTATGTGCCTAATTCATGCAGTACCAATAATTTTAAAGTAAAGAGTATAACACAAATAACATTCCCAAGCACTATGGAATAAACAACAGTTTGTGATGGAACACCTAGGTGTAATTTCAGACCAACTGCTTTGGAACTGAGGGCGGATACACAAAGTGGGTTACCTTCAGACTTGGGCTCTGATTTACGATGTTGGTCGGAGTTGCCTCCGACCGACACCGTTTCGGTGGAGGAACCGCCCGACCTTAGGTCGGTGCTTCCCCACACCGAATTACAATCCGACCGCACATAGTGGGTCGGAAACTCCCATTTCTCAATGGGCGCTTGTGTGGCGGGTGGAAATCGCCCGCACCACAAGCTCCCATTGAGAAATGGGAGTTTGTGAAAATCCCTTCACCATGTGGCAGGCAACACATGGTGCAGGGATGACAGGGGTGCACCATAGGTGCCCCCCAGGCCCAGATGCGGAGATCCAATGGGGGAAAAGGGGCCCTGCTAGGGGCCCCCAATGTTGCTTTCCGACAGCTTTTCCATGTCTGAAAAGCCGACATGGAAAGGCTGTCGGAAACTGACATCATAATCCCGAAGGCGGAAACGTTGTCCTTAAGGGATTGAGTATCTTCCGACCAATAGGCTCTATGAGCCTGTCAGAAGGCGCTGGTCAATTCTTCTGACTGCTGCCTCCGACCGCAAGTATCCTAATACGTCGGTCGGACCACAGCAGTAGATGCGATTCGGACCGCAACCGACAAGCCGTCGGTTGCGGTCTGCACCACATCGTAATGAGGGCCTTAGTCTCCAACTACTGGAAAAGCATATTCTCGTCAGTCCTGTAGTCCCTAGCTCCTGAGGGCAGGTTCCAGGACTCTCTCCACCCAGGTCTACTGCAGAGTCGAGTCCTCTTTAGCTAGCAGAGCCCTCTTAGCATCAGGGGTCCTTCGGCTTTTTGTGTCCTTGTAGCAGGTAAACGGGAGGCCGACCACTTGACCCTTTAAGAGCAGTTCCAGTCCCTGGGTGCCAGCAGTATTCAGGAGTCCTTGAGTCCTTGTGTGAGTTGTCTTCCAGCTTGGAGCCAAGAGTCAGGAGTCAGAAGTAAAGATTTGTCTTATAGCAGGACTTTTGTCTTCCCAGGTCCAGGAATGTTCTGAAGAATTGATTTTTTGTTTTTTTATTTATTAGCATTTCTTATTTGAACAGTGACATCAACAACAAAAAGACAGAACAACGTATGGCTTGCTGCTCACATTGTACAAATGCCCCCACTGACAAATACATTGATCATTACATTTACCGAATTACAAATGCATGTGGCCTATACAATTAGTCTTCCCCTCCAGTAGTGATAGCCTGCTCCCTTGTTCTCAGGTGGTTCATAAGTGGTTCCCTTATATCTTTGGGCCTGGAAGTGGCTGGCAGTTCCTCTGCATACAGTTCCAGGTTCTCTTTGTAATACACCAGGTCTCTTAGCCATTGCTCGGGCAGAGGGGCTGCCCTACTCTCCCAGCTCATCGCCACACTCCTCTTTGCTAGTAGTAATGCAATTTTTGTAAATTTACCAATTGCCCCTGTTAGCTGCGGCAGGAGGCACAGAAGACAAACGTGTGGGGTACACTGTATGTTGGTGGCGGCCATGATCCGAAGCCAGTGCACCACCTCCACCCAGAACTCGGATACACGCCGACACTCCCATGCTAGGTGTATGAAGTCCGCTCCCTGTGCCCCACAAATCTTACATGCATCATTCTCCCTGAGACCATATTTATACAGTCTAACTGGTGTGTGGTACACTTTGTGAAGATATTTGAAGTGAATGATACGCAGATTGCCATTTGAAGTCAAAGCCCCCGTGAGCTGGCAGCAGTGTTCCCATTCTTTTTGTGTGATCTGGGGTTGAAGCTTCTCATTCCAGCGGGCTAGGCTGCTGGCCTCGACAGCGATTCTTTCGTCCCTGGCCACTTTGTATAGTTTTGTGATTAATTTATGCCGTGTGGGGCTGACTAAAAGCGTCTGTAAGTCCGTTTTTATATAGCGCAGCTACTCACCCTTACGGGTCTCAAGGCGCTGGGGGCCATAGTGGAAATTAAGTGAGCTATTGCCCAGAGTCACATGGTGCTGAGCTGAGCTGCCGCCGGAGCCGGGGATCAAACCGTGAACCCTGTGCTCCGAAGTCAGCTGCCCTGGCCGCTGCACCACACCTTTCCACTGTAGGGTTTGTAGTGTCGGCGGCTCATCAGGAAAGGTGTGGTAGTGTGCCTGCACCGCCCTCCTAAGCCTATAAAATGTGAACATGAAGAGTGGCGTTTTGTTTTGTATGTATTGTAGCTCCTCTGACGTGAGGAATTTACCATTCGGATATAAATCTTGCATTGTTTCTATGCCTGCTTGTCTAAGGGTGTGCATTGCCCCCGCTTCTTGCGTTACCGACAGTGCTGCGTGATGTGCTTTCAGGAGTAGAGGGGCATACAGTGGGAGTTTCATCGCCGAGCGCCCTTTAGCCTGCCAAGCTGCGATTGTGGTGTCTATGGTATTGATTTCAGCTTTGGGAGTTCCCTGCTTGGAAGGCGACAAGATACTACGTAACGGAATTGGATGTGCATCTCCATCTTCCACCGCAACATGAGGGACGAATGCATGAGGGCTGTACCAGTAGTATGCGTATTGCGCTTGCGCACAGAGGTAGTATAAGTGCATATCTGGAACGTTAAAACCCCCTTTTTTATAGTCCAGAATGAGTGTATCCCAGCCCACCTGGGGTTGTTTCCCACCCCACACCAGTTTCACCAGTTAGGAGCGTATGTTTTTAAAAAACTGACATTTGAATTTTTAGGTATGTTGCTAAATAAATACAGAAAGCGTGGCAGCACGATCATCTTAATAAGGGCTATTCGGTCGGCCAATGACAGCGGCATCTTCGCCCATCTAGACACTTGATGCTCAAGCGTGGTATATGCTGTGCCGTAATTTTCCCTTACCACTATTTCTGGGTCTCAATGAATCCATATTCCTAAGTATTTCACAGGATCTGCGGACTATACAAGGGGGAATTCCAGAACATGTGGAGTTGTGTTTTCGGTCAGCGACACTATGAGGGATTTATCCCAATTTATTCTAAGCCCTGAAAAGTGCCCAAATCTAATGTACTCTCGTAGAATTGGGGCGAGGTATGTCTGCGGCTCCCTGACTAACAGCACCATGTCATCGGCATATAGTGATATACTTACAGGCCGCTGTACAAACCATAGGGCTGACTCTTTATGGCGCTGCCTAATAATGCAGGCCAGCGGCTCCAACATCAACGAAAAAAGGAGCGGCGAAAGAGGGCACCCCTGCCTTGTCCCTCTGCATATCCTTATAGGATCAGATGTCAGACCATCTATCCGGACTCGCGCCATTGGGTCAGTATATAGCAGCCGCACCCGTCTAATAAAAAACTCGTGGAGACCCATTCTTTGCAGGATTCGAAACATATAGCTCCACTCAATAGAATCGAATGCTTTAGCCGCATCCAGCATAACTGCCGCGTCTTGAAGATCAGGGTTCAAGATGTGAAACATTGCAAGAATCGTGCGCAGGTTGTGCCACGTGGGTCTTTCTGGTATGAACCCAGATTGGTCCGGCAGGACAATCTGTGGCATTAAGGGTTGAAGTCTGGCGGCTAATATCTTTGCCAATATTTTAGCATCTAAGTTGATAAGTGATAGCGGGCGATATGATTCGCATCAGGATTGTGTCTTGTCCTTTTTTAGAAGCGTGATTATCAAGGCCTCTCTAAGCGTAGGCGGCAGCGTGCCCGCTTTGAAGGCCTCCTCATACATGTCTAACAGATGAGGGATCAGCTCTTCCGCGAACTCTTTGTAGAATTCGCTTGTGAGCCCGTCCGGTCCCGGCGCTTTCTTATTTGGTAGGGCCCGAATTGTGTTGCGTATTTTGGCCGCCTCAATCTGTTGGCATAAGTAATCCTGCTGTCCGTTGGACAGCCAAGCCAGTGATACATCCGCCAAGTAGTCATCCAGTTCATTGGGGTCCGTTCTGCCCTGTGAAGTATACAGGTCGGTATAACAACTCTGAAATTGCGCGACAATTGCCTGTGGAGCGTAGTGATCCCTCCCAGAGTCGTCTGTAATTTTTGTTATAGTGTGATGTACATGTCTCAACTTTATCTTGGAGGCTAGATTGTGACCAGGTCTGCCCGCTACGCCATACGCGCGTGCCACATGCCTCTTAGAGAGGTATCGCATTTCCCCCGTTGCCAGCTCATCATATTCTAGGATTAGGTCCTTAATCTGGGCCAGGGTGTCCGCATTTGGGGAGACCTTCTGTTCCCGTTCAAGTTACTTTAGCGTCTTCTCAACTCGCGAGAGCAAACCCCCGAATGTCTTTTAGTATGTCCGCAGTGGTACTAATACATGTCCCTCTGATGGTGGCCTTGAAGGCTTCCCAGAGTGTGGCCGCCTTACTCACCGTCCCCTTATTTATACTGAAGTATTGGGATATGGCCTCCCTGATCGTGGCTGTGTACAGCGGGTCTAGCAGTGACTCCGACCTAAATCTCCATGTAAATTGGCGGGGGACGCACACCGGGATGTGTAAAATAAGTTGGACAGGGTTGTGATCGGACAAAGTTCTGGGCAGCCTGCCAATGTCAGACATCCATGCATTCGCACCTTCACTCAGAAGCCAGTAGTCTAACCTCAACCAACTTCCGTGTGCTGTGGATGTGTGTGTACCCTCCAACTTGTCAATGTGACGGAGCCTCCATGTATCTACGAGCCCCAGTTCCTCCATCCCATCCTTGATAGTGCGGGCTGCCTTGGGAGAGTGTCTGCCCTGTTGGCTTGATTTGTCGCTACTGGGGTCTAAGTGCATATTCAGGTCACCTCCCCATAAAATTTCGGCTTCAGGCCATTCACGCAAGACGTTCATTATACCTACGTAAAATCCTGGCTCGTCTGTGTTTGGCCCATACACATTTACTAAAGTGACAAGCGACCCAGATAGCTTACCATGGACTATGGCATATCTTCCATCGTCGTCCGTGATGGATTTGATCATTGTAAACGGGAGACCTTTCTTTATGAGTGTAACCACCCCACTTGCGTACGATGAGTATGAGGAAGCGAGACGATACCCAGCCCACTGCGAGCCCACCCTGGAATCAGTGTGTTTTGTGAAGTGCGTTTCCTGAAGGAAGGCTATCGTAATGTTATGCCTGTCCAGGTAGGCCAGTACTTGTCTAATTTTTGGGGGGGAATTCAGTCCGCGGACATTCCACGTCACACAGGAAATCGACACGCTATCTGTGCCTTTCATTCCATCCATCCAGTGCGCCAAAAGCAATATACATAAGTGGAGGCAAAACATAATACAAACATCTGTTCCAGGAGGACCAGCAAGCCACACACAACATCCCCGAAGTTCCCCCCCACTCCCCTCCCACAGCAGCATCCCAATCATGCTGAAGGCAGAAACCCCGGAAACCCCAAACCCCAAACAGTAAACAGCACTTATCAGTTCAGAAGGGGATCACCCAGTGGAGGGTCGTCAGGAGCCCGTACATCCTCCTCAACGGAGGTGGCCAGTCGCGAGGAACATCAAACAACCTCGACGACTTCACCTTTGTACTCGCGGTGTAGCCCAGTTACTCATGCTCGAGCTTCACAAGCCAGGGCCCCCAGCCCGTGTACATATTGTTAGTCTGAGTCCTCTGCTACTTGTGATCGATGAGCACGTTTTGTTTTTGTAACTTTCTAGAGAAATTCCTGCACCTCCTTGGGGGAGTAGTATATTTTGTGCTGCCCGTCGTATTCGATCCTATAGCCTGGCTGGGTATAACATTGCGTAAGTTATGTTCACCTTCTGCAGTTGTTTCTTTACCGCCTGATACTCTCTCCTCGCCGCTTGCACTGAGGCTCTGAAATCTGGGTAAAATGCGACTGGGTGACCTTGATGCTGCAATTCCCCCTTCTCACGGGCCAGGCGTAGTATCGTGTCACGATCACGGTAGTTCAAAAGTTTGGCGATGACCGGGCGCGGAGGAGCACCTGGAGGCGGTCTTGCCATCGGCGACCTGTGAGCGCGCTCAACCACCAGGACCGACGAAAGGCATTCCCGGCGAAACAGCTCAGCAAGCATCTGCTCCACATACAGCTCCATCCTGCTGGGGTTTGTGGATTCCAGTATGCCCACTATGCGCACATTGCTGTGCCTGGAGCGCGCCTCCAAATCTTCGTTTTTGGCTTGGATGACACTAAGAAGCTTCTCCATTTCAGAACACTTGCTAGTCGTGGCCTGCATGTCATCCTCCACCGTAGACAGTCTTTGCTCCGTTCCCGCGATTCTGGAGGCTTGTTTATCTAGTTTGGCAGACATGGAGTCCATGCAGTGATTTAGAGTATCTATCTTGCGGTTGATGGAAAGCAGACTTTGTTGCATGGCCTGTAGAGTAGATGCAAGTTGTGGAAATCCATGGTGAGCCGGATCCTGGATTGGGTCGCCCTGGTCTTCTTGTGTTGAGCGCGGTGTTTTTTTGGCCTCGAAAGTGAGCCTAGGCTGCCCTTTATCCGGCTTGCCCATCGTGACCAGTGTATGCACCTACACAACTGAGAGTTGTGGCGCGCGTTGGTTAGATAGGGAGCGATGCCTACTTGTGCTTTGCTCCGGGCTTAATGTCACCACAGCGCAATACAGTCTGTCCTGGAGATCAGAGCTTATTCCCTGGGCCAGTAGCGTCTCGCAGCCCACTGTCAAGGGCCAAACCCTATCATACACTAAGGCGGTGTACTTGTCGGTCCGCTGCCCCCTGGCCCAGAGCGTTCTTTATGTAAGTCCCTGCTCCGCCCGTGATCGGGGGGGGCACGCAGCAATGTCCCTGCTATCCTCTGCCGCAATGACCTTAGGCCTACCGTGGGTCCGCAGTATGGCACCACCGCGTGTAGGTCTGCAGCGGCGTCACCGGGTCCATCCGCAGCACTTCTCCTCACAGCCGCAGCGGCGCGACGGCAGCGTGTGTCCCCGCCGCAGCCGCTCCGGCCGCGCTCTCGTCAGGCCGGTGGTCCGTGTCTCCACGAGGCCGCGCCCTGTCAGGCAACTCCAGGCAATGTGGTGTCTCAGGCCTCAGACGATTTCCCAGGGCCGCGATCTGCGCTGCAGGGTGATCGGCCGTTATCTCGCTGCCCTACGGACAGCCACACCTCCAGGCAGCCTCCACAGGAGTGTTAGTCCGGATTTCAGACACCCCGCAGCGCGTTGCTCCACATGAGCGAAGGCGGCCCGGGCCCAGCACAGCCCTCCTCCCGCTTTGCGCGGCTATCACCACACTGCAGCGACCACAGATGTACCGGGCAGTTTTGTGGGATCAGGGTCCCGTGGCACACTGCCGATTTCTGCTTTCAATGCCGAGGATGTTGGATTGACGGATATTTGTCGGATTTTAATCGCCTGGCCGGTGGAGCTGCACTAATGTGCGGCCATCTTGCTTCGGGCTCTCTAGCGCCCCCCCGTTCTGAAGAATTGATGGTTGAGGTGCCAGATTTACCCTGAACATTAGCCAGTGATTGGGGAAAATCTGTCACGGAATAATAACTTTGTACTTTCATTCCCCCACCTCCTTTTGAACACTTCCTAGTTGCATTAGTGTGAAATTTCCCAACACCCGTTGTTTCAACATGACAGCTGTCACAAGGCATATATTCATTTTTTTGGCCTCTCCTCTACCTGATATGGTCAGAACTGTTTTTCCTCCTACTGTGGCCTGAGTGTCTAGGAGCGTCCTAGGGAGGAAGAGAAGTCCTCCATGGCATCTCTCACTTTGCAAAACAAAGGGCGGAATTAGCACTTCTTCTTTTGACTGTTTCTATCCCCTCCCAGATATTTAATCCCTACTGAGTGGTCAGCAGTTAACTTCCATTGGCCTTACTGGGCCCGGAGGTAAGCCATGGTCCTCTGATCCAAGGCCCTTGAGTCTCCCAGCCAAAGATGCATATTCTAGCTTTGGCTCAGGCAGCTTAAAGTACATTTTTACAAAGTTACTTTTCCGCTTACGTTATCAAAACTGGGATTTTAACCATTAAGTCAGATTTTGAAAAATAGGAGAAGATAACTTTGAAGCATTTTTCTAGCTCTTTCCTGAATGGAGGTGGAAAATAAAGATTTTAATTCCAACTAGGACTATTTATGAAGATGTCTAGCCTCGCCTGTAGAATGAAATAGCTTTTGTTTTAATTCCACTGTGAGGGCACATTAACACCATATATAGTTTGTCCAATTTTTATATATTAGCACCCTGTTCTGTTGACTTCCCAGTTGCAGTTAGGGTGACTTATGAATATAGAAAAATAGGCTTTTACTAAAAGGCAAACACATTTTTTAATGCCATGTTACTGTAGTGAATTCAAGCTGCAGCCCAGCCAGAGCCCTGTGGTGCTCCTGGCAGATATGTATTTCTGTCATTTATGTGGGTGGTGTAATTATACACTGCTGCCCACATATGACCTTTAACTTTCCATGCCATAGTTTCACTTTAGGTGCCATTTACAATGGACTTATTGGGAAGTTAAATAGGGCGTTCCAACGTGCAGTACATGTTTAAGGGGGGGGACGCAGACACTTTGCTGGGCTAAACAGTGGTAAAGTGCACAGAGTCCTAAAGCAAGGGAAAATAGGGTCAGAGGAAGGTGGAAAATCTGAAGTGATCATGCAGAAAAAGCGGATTTGCTACAGGAGCATCAAACAAAGTATTGTTTCCCACATTCGTGTGACTTTGAATATCTCTGTGCACAGTCCTTGCCAAAGCAGGATGTTTTGGCACTCTTGGTTTCATTGATTTTTCCTGCCCTTCTTATGTGGGTAGCACTTACACAGCAGATATCTGGATCATGGGGCAAGGCCCCAGGTCCCTATGCTGCTGCATTGTCAGCTTCCGTGCTTAAGCCTGCCCCTTGGCAGTGTTAAACTAATGAAATTCTCTGATGATTGATCAGTGTCTGTAGTTAACATTGATTTTTCAATGTAGCGCTGCTTAGACCTGATCTATTGGTTTTCCATATTTTTAAACTAATCCCTAGTGTTTAATGTTTCCCCGTAACTGTCTGAAAGCTTAACAAATCTACGTTTCGTGGCACTGCCACGATTTACACCCTGTCCCTAGTGCTTTGTATATGGTGTTTTTAGATTCCCACTCAGAGGATGAAATCAGTTATTCATTTGGATGGTGGGTTGTCATTTCCTTATTTCTTAAAACTAGTCACTTTTATGTTTTTGTACTATGTTTCCAAAAGACCGTTGTGTCGTATGGCTGTTATTTGTTTTTCCTGTATTTTAATATCCTACACACAGGATTTCTGAGCTGAGAGTAAACGATTGTTGCGTTGAAAGTATATATTTACTGTTCCTCTACTTATCTCCTAGATATTCGTGCTTTTGTGCCGTGTTGGTGGCTGATTACCAAATGAAGGAATACTGCCTTATATTTACACATGGCTCCTAGCAATGGAATGTACCGCTTGAATCTTTGACTTGATTTCCATTGTTCTTCTGTCCACTCTTCCATTTCTTGACTTGAAGTTTCAGTGAGTTTTTTGTGTGATTATCCTGCTAGACAAGCCACAGCCTTTGAATCCTTGCCACGTGGGGTGGTTTTTATTTGTATATTTTGTAATTCCTATAAATTAGAGGGTAGCTGTCCCTGCTAATTTTCACACCGACAAACAAATTTCACTAGAAGCCTGAGCTCGAGGTAAGGTTTCTGTTTTACTTTGGCAAATTACAGGGAAAGTTGTAGGTGAGTGTGCATTGTGGAGGCGCAGATGAGCGTACTATGAAACTCGTTGCCTCAACCTATCTGCCAGTGCAGTTCTTGCTTTGGTTCTGGAAACAGCCTTTTCATTAAAATGTAAATGTCCAGTATTTGTAAAGCACGAACAATTACCCGAGGGTGTCAAGGCGCTGGGGGCCGTCGGGAAGATTAAGCAAGCTATTGCCCAGAGTCACATGGTGCTGGGCTGATCTTCCACCGGCACTGGGGATCGAACCGTGAACCCCCGGGTTCCGGAGTCAGCCGCCCTGGCCGATGCGCCACTCTTCCCAAGACCCCCACATTCTTTGTGGTCTGTCATTGCAGTGCTTTGATGACAGTCACCTCTTCCCTATTTCTCCAGGTTACTAGTAGGGAGGATGGGATAGTAGTTGCTACATACATTACCCCAGAAGTACCAAAAACCATTCAGTGAAAGGATAGGCTTACCACCTCAAAGCTACGGAAAACCAGTATTAATGTCTGTTCCATCTTTCTCCTTAAACCTCGAATTCAAAATTTTGTTGATAAAGGACAGTAACCCTCACCCAGTTGCATGCTTCATCATTATGTCCCTCCTCACCATGACTAGTGCCAGCTCATTAGGCTGGTCTGTGTGAAGGACTAGTCCAGATTGACTGAGCGGAAGAGCTGCATTGGGCGATGTCTGCTAGTTGGACATGCATGCCCTGGAAGGATTACCTCGACTATCGGGACCATAGTGCGGCCAAGCTAACCTTTATGCCAAACTCAAGCATTTATCTGTATGTGTAGGTTTCAGGGCTGGGAAACGGAAACAGTTGTTTTCACAGCGGCTAGTCTAACCAGGGCTCCCTTTTCACTCATTGCGGCAGAGGGCATATTTGTTTGCGGTGGATGTAGCAACTTCGCTGTTTGGGCTGTAAAGTCCACCTAAATCTTTTTAGAGCAAAATGGTTGATTGAATTTAAGTGAGAAACATCTATGTTGGAAAGTGGATTATTGGTGGGGGCAAATGTAGGTCTGCCACTGGCAATAAGGCCACTAATTATTGGTAGGACTCAGCATAGGTCTTAGAAAATTATTCCTATGCTCAACCCTTGGTAACGTGGCTGCGAGCAGACAGGCTTTACTTCAAAGACAGGTATGTAAAGCATTTAAAAACACCAATTCAGTAAATAATTAAGACACAACACATAATAAAAATCCAACACCAATTTATAAAATAGGAAATATTTTTATCTTTAAAATGACACCAAAACGACAAAAATCCAATGTAGGGAACCGGAGATATGAATTTTCAGAGATTTAATAAAATATAGCACTTGGAGGTTTATAGCACCATATTGGGATACCTGCTCGCGATAGACCGGGGCAAAGTCAAAGTTTCAGGCCGACCGCGATGGAGCCCTGGGCGGCTACAGCTTGCGGCAGGTCCCGGTCTCAGTTTCTACCTTCACGCTTAGAAACTTTTCTGGAGCTTTTCTCCTCGAGGTCCCTCGAAGCTCCCAGCCAGTCTGGATCCGGTGAGGGTTCGCTGGATTGCCTTTCAACGAGCTCCCGGTCAACTTCCCTGGAGCGGACTTGGAAACTTTTTCTTTAGCGCTTCAGCGGGGCAACCCAGGAGCCCAGGTCGACAAGCGATGGGAGACAGGCGGCTTGGCTCTTGCGGTTGCTCCCGGTCACCTTTTCTACGAGCGGACTTAGAAACCTTTCTGGAGCTTTTTCTCGCGGGGTCTCTCGATGCTCCTCATGTAGCTGGATCCGGTGAGGGTTCGCCGGCTTCAGATTTCTTCTACTCCCGGTCAAACTCTGGAAGTCGGACCGACGGAGCTTTTAGCGGGACGAACCCTGATGGCTTGGCCGACTCGCGGTTGAAGGCAGGCGTGGCTGACAAGGTTGAGTCGGTCCCTCTATGGAGCTTTTTTTCAAAGTTCCTCCAAAGTTCTCCAAACTTCTTGAACTTCTTCCTGAAGTTCCTCAAAGGGTCCCAAAGTGTCTCAAACTCACTCCAAGGGTCTGGAAGCTCCAAGATGGTCCTTGAAAGTTGAGGACTTCAGTTCCCACAATCCACTAGGACGTCACCCTTACAAATCTACTGGTCGTTCTCCAAGGTGCAGATTTAGTTGGTGATGTTCCAGGTGAGCTCTTTTAACCTGTAGCTTTCTCTTTAGTTCTTTTTCAGCAAAATAATCCACAGGGCTGTAGTTTCAGATGGTGCAGTTTTCAGAGGTCAGGCCTTAGAAATCTTTGCACAGCAAAATCTTCTCAGCTTGGCAATGTCTTGCTTCAGTAAGTTTCAAGCAGCAGATCTGGAGGGCTCTGCCCCTCTCAGATACTTATTCCATGTTCTCTGGGTCAGACAGGAGGTCACTCCTGACCAATGGGAGCAGGGTAACTCCTCAAAGATATGACCACTTCCTGTAGAGTGTGGCATTATTTTGTCCCAGAGTGCATCAAATCTTCCAAATCCATAATGGCAGAATTTCCAGCAAGGAGGCAAGAGCTGGCTAAACACACCCCTAGGATGGCTAATTTACTTAGACTCTCCCCCTGCATCTGCTCATACCTTCCTTAATCCCCCCATCTGCCTGAGGTAGAAAGTTCAGAGTTGTAAATGTCACTGGGTTCTGCTTTTCTCTTTGAAGCCCATGGTTTACAACCCCTCCCCCTGGCCTGGCATTCCTGTGGACCAGCACACTGCCCTCCCAGCCCAGCTGCATAACGCCAGGGGCTCTTTATCACCTCTCCAGGCAGGCTGGCTAATCCACTTAACTCTGACCAATCAGGGCAGACCACTGGAAGGCTGAATCTGGTCTTACAAATAAGAAAGTCTTATAACTTCTTGTATGTACACTTTAGGAGAAATTCAACAATATCATATTGTTGGATTTATTAATACCATCCGGGGAAATCTTTGAATGGCCTCTCTAGCCCTCTCCTATCAAGAGGCATTAATTAATAACTTCCTACCATGTTAACCTATGTAACAGGGGATTTGCAATGGGAAAAATGGCTTGGGCCATTTTTCCAGCACCAGGACTTACAAAAACATATGTTATAAGTACTTTGCTTATATCTACAGGACCCCCACCCCATAGGACAACTAGGAGAGACTTTAGGGGTTCTGAATCTGTAAAAATATTGCAGATCTTCACTTCACAGTGCTCCTAGCATCAAAGTCGAATTTGGGCAGCACTTTACCACAATGTGGGAGTGAAATGTGAAATTTCACTTTACCCAGGCATATAAAAACTCATTTTATAAGGGTCTACCTTATAGATACCTGACCCCCCACCCCTGGGATACCTAGGGGAGACCCTGGGGGTCCCTAATATGCCAAAACATTGTAGGTTATCCATTTTTAAGTGCCCCAAACCCCAAAGTCGAGTTTGGGCACAATTTACTTTTTAAAAGCAGTCCTGGCACCCAGGGCTGCTTTTAAAACTGACCTCAGGCCTCAGCAGTGCACACATGCAAGTGCAGAAAGGCTGCTGGCCTCTTAAACTGCCATGCCCTAGGGTACTAGGGACTTCTAGGTAGTTTCAATCCCCCTGCCGTATTATATACTAGGGGCTTATGGGGTAGGTCATGCCAATCACAGGGGTACCCCACCATACCATTGTGTACCCTAGTGTATGTAGGTGTTTTAACTCTATTCTAATGTGTCTCTTTCAGCCTTGCACTGGGCCTGGGAGGCAGAGCCCAGGGTCAGTCAGTCAGTTACCACCAGTATCAGTCAGCAAAAAGTTGGGGGGTGCCCAGGGCACAGGATGACTTTGCAACATAGCCCCCCCCCCCCCCACGAAAGGTGATGGGTTACTAACCTACACCCTGGTAGTCCTCATCAGCTAAGTGGAAAAACCTGGAAAGTCCATCCGCATTTGCATGGGCAACCCCAGGTCTGTGTTCCACTGTAAAGTCCATTCCCTGTAGGGAAATGGACCACCTTAACCGCTTGGGATACTCCCCTCTCATCTGCATGAGCCATCTGAGAGGCCTGTGGTCAGTTTGAACACGAAAGTGAGTCCCAAACAAATATGGTCTCAACTTTTTCAGGGACCAAACCACAGCAAAAGCCTCTCTCTCAATGGCACTCCACCTCTGCTCTCTGGGAAGAAGCCTCCTGCTAATAAAGGCAACTGGCTGATCAAGGCCCTCTTCATTTAGCTGTGACAACACTGCCCCAATCCCTTGCTCTGAAGCATCTGTCTGAACCACAAATTCTTTTGTGTAGTCAGGGACCAGTAGCACTGGTGCTGAACACATAGCAGCTTTCAGAGTGTCAAAAGCCTTCTGACACTCTGGGGTCCAAATCACCTTCTTGGGCCTCTTTTTAGAAGCGAGTTCTGTTAGGGGCCCCACAATGGTCCCATAATTTTGAACAAACCTTCTATAGTACCCTGTCAGTCCAAGGAATGCCCTGACCTGAGTCTGGGTAACAGGAGCTGCCCAATCCAAAATAGTTTGGATTTTAGCTTGGAGAGGCTGTACATAGCCCCACCTACCAGGTGGCCCAGGTACACCACAGAACTCTGCCCTATTTGGCACTTGCTTGCCTTAATAGTCAGGCCTGCCTGCTGCATGGCCTGAAGCACTTCCCTTAGGTGGCTTAAGTGATCCCCCCAGGTAGAACTGTATACAGCTATATCATCCAGGTAAGCTGCACTGAACTGTTCCAACCCAGACAAGACCCTGTTCACCAACCTTTGGAAGGTGGCAGGTGCATTCTTTAATCCAAAGGGCATTACCTTGAACTGATAATGTCCCTCTGGTGTGGAGAATGCTGACCTCTCCTTTGCTCCATCAGTGAGGGCAATCTGCCAGTAACCTGAAGTCAAATCAAAAGTACTCAGGTACTTAGCAGCCCCTAACCTATCAATGAGCTCATCAGCTCTAGGTATAGGGTGAGCATCAGTCTTTGTGACTGCATTCAATCCTCTGTAGTCCACACAGAACCTTAACTCCTTGGGTCCCCCCTGAGGATTAGGTTTAGGCACCAGCACCAGCACGACGGGACTGGCCCATGGACTCTCAGACGGTTCAATTACCCCCAATTCCAGCATCTTAGCAACCTCAGCTTTAATGCTGGCTCTGACATGGTCAGACAACCTGTACAGTTTATTTTTGACAGGTAGGCTGTCACCAGTGTCAATGTGGTGCACACACCACTCAGTGATGCCTGGGGTCAAAGAGAACAGGCCAGCAAACTGCTCCAACACTTGCTTACAGTCTCTGTGCTGCTGGTGTGTCAACTTGGGAGAGAGTATCACCCCTCCACTGACCCATCTTGCACATTAGTGGAGAGGAGGTCGGGCACAGGCTCAGTTTCCTCCTCCACACCCTCATCAGTGACCAGTAACATGGTCATGCCTGCCCTGTCATGGTGGGGTTTCAATCTATTCACATACAGGACCCTATGAGGGTTCCTGGGGGTACCAAGGTCAACCAAATAGGTAACCTCACCCTTCTTTTCTAAGATTGGATAGGGCCCACTCCACTTGTCATGGAGGGCCCTGGGAGCCACAGGCTCCAACACCCACACCAATTGTCCTGGAGTATACTCAGGCATAGTAGCCTTTTGATCATACCAGTGCTTCATGAGCTCCTGGCTGGCCTCCAATTTCCTGTTTGCCTTGTACATGTACTCTGCCATTCTAGATCTCAGGCCTAGCACATAGTCAAGCACATTGTCCTTTGCTTCTTTAAGAGGCTTCTCCAAAGACTCTCTCAGCAGGCTCAATGACCCCCTCACAGGGTGTCCAAACAACTCAAAGGGACTGAAACCAACCCCTTTCTGTGGCACCTCCCTGTAGGCAAACAGTAAGCATGGGAGGAGAACATCCCATCTCCTCCTGAGTTTCTCTGACAACCCATTTATCATGCCCTTCAGGGTTTTGTTGAATCTCTCAACAAGACCATTTGCTTGTGGGTGATAGGGGTGGTGAACTTGTAGTTGACACCACACTCATCCCACATAGCAGTCAGATAGCTGGACAGGAAATTCGTGCCCCTATCTGACACCACCTCTTTGGAAAACCCACTCTGGTGAACACACCAAGCAGTGCTCTAGCCACTGCAGGAGCATCAATGGTTCTAAGAGGTATGGCTTCAGGGTACCTAGTGGCATGGTCAACTACCACTAAGATATACCTATTCCCTGATGCAGTGGGTGGGTCCAGGGGACCAACAATGTCCATCCCCACCCTTTCAAAAGGAACCCCCACCACTGGCAGTGGTATTAGGGGAGCCTTTGTCTTGCCCCCTGCCTTGCCACTGGCCTGACAGGTGACATAGGAGCTGCAAAACTCCTTTACCTTCTCAGACATATGGGGCCAGTAGAAATGGTTCACCAACCGGTTCCATGTCTTTGTCTGTCCCAAATGTCCTGCCAAGGGGATATCATGACCCAAAGTCAGGATAAACTCTCTGTACCTCTGGGGCACCACCAACCTCCTGGTGGCCCCCTCCTTGAGGTTTCTGGCCTCCGTATAAAGCAGTCCATCTTCCCAGTAGATTCTATGAACCCCACTGTCATCCCCTTCCTCTTGCTTGGAAGCAATCCGCCTCAAGCTCTCAAGGGTGGAACAGTCACGCTGTCCCTTACTGAACTCCTCTCTGGAAGGTCCACCTGCTCCTGTCCGTTCTGCCACATCCGACAGTTCTGGCAGGGATGGAGTCCCTCCCTCAGAGGCCAGATCCTCCCCATCAGGGTTAGATTCTGCCTGCACCTCTGGAGTTCCCTGGGCTGGCTCACCAGGCCCAGTACCCTTGTTCTTGGATGCTTGGCCCTTTGTTCCAGGGTCCAAGTGTCCAGCCCCTCCCTTCTGGCTAGTCTGTGACCTAGTCACAGCACATACCCACTCAGGGAGCTCCAAAATTTTCATATGGAGTCCTCTCTCCACCTCTGACCACACAGAGGCTTCAAGATCATTGCCCAGTAAACACTAGACTGGGAGCACCTTTGACACAGCTACCTTCATAGGGCCTGTCACACCTCCCCATTCCAAATCCACCACAGCCATAGGATGGAGTTTGGTAGTGCTGTCTGCATAAGTCACCTGGTGAAACTCACCAGGTAACAACCTCTCTGGAGGCACCAGCTCATCCAGGACCATAGTTACACTAGCCCCAGTGTCTCTGATAGCCTCAACCTCAGTCCCATTCACTTTAGGCCTCTGCCTGTACTTGTCCATGTTTAGAGGTAAGGCAGTAAGGGTTGCAATATTCACCCCACCCAGGGACACGAAGGTTGCTTCCACCACCTGACTACTCCTCACTGGGGCACAACTCTCCACCCCTACACTGACACTGGCAATCCCTGTGGATGGCCCCTTAGGGGGGAGCCTCTTGGCGCAGACAGCATCTCCCTGCTTGTGCCCTGGCTGGTTACAGTCAAAGCACTTACCCACTTTTAAGGGATCAAAGAACCTACCATTCTTTCCCTGATTCCACCTCCCTTTGGATTTGGGTTGGCTCGGGGCCCCCTCCTTGTGCAGGTTTTTGTGGGTCTTTGGAGGACTCCTTCTGGTTTTGACCTTCTTTCCCTTGGGCTTTCCCCTGGGGAGGGACCTGTCCTTCTTTCTTCTGGTCACCCCCCTGGTGCTGTATGGAAACCCTTGTTCTCACCCACTCATCAGCTGCTTCACCCAGCTCTCTGGGGTCTGTCAGCTTAGAGTCCACTAGATACTGGCGTAACTTCTCTTCTGCACAATGAGTCAAAATATGTTCTTTCAAAAACAAATTATACAATCCCTCATGTGTGTCAACTTTGTTACCAACAATCCAGCCTTCCAGTGCCTTCACTGAAACGTCCACAAAGTCTACTCAAGACTTTGAACTCAATTTCTGGGTGCCTCTAAACTTTACCCTGTACTGCTCTGGAGTCAGACCAAACCGCTTGACTAAGCATGCCTTCATCTGCTGGTATGATTCTGCATCCTCTCCCTTCAGGGTCAGGAGCCTATCCCTCCCAGCTACTGGAATCCACTCCCACAGGAGTGCACCCCAACACTTCAAGTGGACCCTACATTCTAAGGGCCCTCTCAAAAGCTGCTAGCCACTTGTCAATGTCATCCCCCTCAGTGTACTTGGGTACTATACCCTTGGGAAGTTTGTGATCAAATGCACCACCCCTGGACATTTCAAAATCTTCATCATTTTCACTGCCACCATTTCTTTTCAACGCCTCCTCCCTCTCCCATCTCTTCTCAGCCAAGTCCAGTTTCCTCTGCTCCAAAGCTATCAAAGCTAATTGAGCCTTAAGCTGTCTCTCTGCAAGGGACGGTGGAGGTTCCGGAGTAAGGGACCCTTCCCCACTCCCACCATCTGGATTCAATTGCCTAACACTAGTTAAAATGGAAGAGGCATCATCCTCAACCTCCTCTTGGAGGAGGTTGGGGGGGACACCCTCTATCCCCCCTTGACTCTCCTCAGCTGCCCTAGCCCAGGCTTTTAGGGACTCAAGCAACCATACCTTCCTAAGCTTCCTGCAAGCAGGCAGCCCCCTAAGCCTACACTGTTCCCTAAGATCAGCCATCTTAAACTGGGACAGTTTAGCCAGGTCCAGCTCCATGGTTCCCTAGTTTTGGGTCACAAAAACTAGGCACAACAGACTTAGAACAATTTGGAAAAATCAAAACCATGGATTAAAAACCGTTTAGTCCAAATTCCAAAAATCAAACTCAACGGTGTGATCGGTCTCTGTGATATGCTCATTTTTGATCACTGCTCTTTTTCTTTGCGTTGATATTTTTATTGTATTATTATTTCTTGTTTCTTCAATAAAAAAGATTAAAAAAAAAAATAATAATAATCAAACTCAAAAGTTTTGTTCTAAGGCAATTTAGAGGATTTTTATAATCTTAATTCATTCACTGAAAGGTGTACTTTTTAAACACAAGTCCTCATCCACACCGCTGAGCACCAAATGTTGGAAAGTGGATTATTGGTAGGGGCAACTGTAGGTCTGCCACTGGCAATAAGGCCACTAACTATTGGTAGGACTCAGCATAGGTCTTAGAAAATTATTCCTATGCTCAACCCTTGGTAACGTGGCTGCGAGCAGACAGGCTTAACTTCAAAGACAGGTATGTAAAGCATTTAAAAACACCAATTCAGTAAATAATTAAGACACAACACATAATAAAAATCCAACACCAATTTATAAAAATGGGAAATATTTTTATCTTTAAAATGGCACCAAAACGACAAAAATCCAATGTAGGGAACCGGAGATTTGAATTTTCAAAGATTTAATAAAATATAGCACTTGGAGGTTTATAGCACCATATTGGGATACCTGCTCGCGATAGACCGGGGCAAAGTCAAAGTTTCAGGCCGACCGCGATGGAGCCCTGGGCGGCTACAGCTTGCGGCAGGTCCCGGTCTCAGTTTCTACCTTCACACTTAGAAACTTTTCTGGAGCTTTTCTCCTCGAGGTCCCTCGAAGCTCCCAGCCAGTCTGGATCCGGTGAGGGTTCGCCGGATTGCCTTTCGACGAGCTCCCGGTCAACTTCCTTGGTGCGGACTTAGAAACTTTTTCTTTAGCGCTTCAGCGGGGCAACCCAGGAGCCCAGGCCGACACGCGATGGAAGACAGGCGGCTTGGCTCTCGCGGTTGCTCCCGGTCACCTTTTCTACGAGCGGACTTAGAAACTTTTCTGGAGCTTTTTCTCGCGGGGTCTCTCGATGCTCCTCATGTAGCCGGATCCGGTGAGGGTTCGCCGGCTTCAGATTTCTTCTACTCCCGGTCAAACTCTGGAAGTCGGACCGACGGAGCTTTTATCGGGACGAACCTGGATGACTTGGCCGGCTCGCGGTTGAAGGCAGGCGGCTTGGCTGACCAGGTTGAGTCGGTCCCTCTATGGGGCTTTTTTTTCAAAGTTCCTCCAAAGTTCTCCAAACTTCTTGAACTTCTTCCTGAAGTTCCTCAAAGGGTCCCAAAGTGTCTCAAACTCACTCCAAGGGTCTGGAAGCTCCAAGATGGTCCTTGAAAGTTGAGGACTTCAGTTCCCACAATCCACTGGGCCGTCACCTTTACAAATCCACTGGTAGTTCTCCAAGGTGCAGATTTAGTTGGTGATGTTCCAGATGAGCTCTTTTAACCTGTAGCTTTCAGGGAGTCCACTCTTTAGTTCCTTTTTCAGCAAAATAATCCACAGGGCTGTAGTTTCAGATCGTGCAGTTTTCAGAGGTCAGGCCTTAGAAATCTTTGCACAGCAACATCTTCTCAGCTTGGCAATGTCTTGCTTCAGTAAGTTTCAAGCAGCAGATCTGGAGGGCTCTGCCCCTCTCAGATACTTATTCCATGTTCTCTGGGTCAGACAGGAGGTCACTCCTGACCAATGGGAGCAGGGTAACTCCTCAAAGATATGACCACTTCCTGTAGAGTGTGGCATTATTTTGTCCCAGAGTGCATCAAATCTTCCAAATCCATAATGGCAGAATTTCCAGCAAGGAGGCAAGAGCTGGCTAAACACACCCCTAGGATGGCTAATTTACTTAGACTCTCCCCCTGCATCTGCTCATACCTTCCTTAATCCCCCATCTGCCTGAGGTAGAAAGTTCAGAGTTGTAAATGTCACTGGGTTCTGCTTTGCTCTTTGAAGCACATGGTTTACAACCCCTCCCCCTGGCCTGGCATTCCTGTGGACCAACACACTGCCCTCCCAGCCCAGCTGCATAACCCCAGGGGCTCTTTATCACCTCTCCAGGCAGGCTGGCTAATCCACTTAACTCTGACCAATCAGGGCAGACCACTGGAAGGCTGAATCTGGACTTACAAACAAGAAAGTCTTAACTTCTTGTATGTACACTTTAGGAGAAATTCAACAATATCATATTGTTGGATTTATTAATACCATCCGGGGAAATCTTTGAATAGCCTCTCTAGCCCTCTCCTATCAAGAGTTATTAATTAATAACTTCCTACCATGTTAACCTATGTAACAGGGGATTTGCAATGGGAAAAATGGCTTGGGCCATTTTTCCAGCACCAGGACTTATAAAATATGTTTTTGTAAGTACTTTGCTTATATCTACAGGACCCCCACCCCATAGGGCAACTAGGGGAGACTTTGGGGGTTCTGAATCTGTAACAATATTGCAGATCTTCACTTCACAGTGCTCCTAGCATCAAAGTCGAATTTGGGCAGCACTTTACCACAATGTGGGAGTGAAATGTGAAATTTCACTTTACCCAGGCATATAAAAACTCATTTTATAAGGGTCTACCTTATAGATACCTGACCCCCCACCCCTGGGATACCTAGGGGAGACCCTGGGGGTCCCTAATATGCCAAAACATTGTAGGTTATCCATTTTTAAGTGCCCCAAACCCCAAAGTCGAGTTTGGCACAATTTACTTTTTAAAAGCAGTCCTGGGACTCAGGGCTGCTTTTAAACTGACCTCAGGCCTCAGCAGTGCACACATGCAAGTGCAGAAAGGCTGCTGGCCTCTTAAACTGCCATGCCCTAGGGTACTAGGGACTTCTAGGTAGTTTCAATCCCCCTGCCCTATTGTATACTAGGGGCTTATAGGGTAGGTCATGCCAATCACAGGGGTACCCCACCATACCATTGTGTACCCTAGTGTATGTAGGTGTTTTAACTGTATTCTAATGCGTCTCTTTCAGCCTTGCCCTGGGCCTGGTTAGGCAGAGCCCAGGGTCAGCCAGAGTCAGTTACCACCAGTATCAGTCAGCAAAAAGTTGGGGGGTGCCCAGGGCACAGGATGACTTTGCAACAATCTACCATTGCTTGCTTCTACGTATTAAAAGTAATTAAATTCCCATTTTCTACATGGTTTTTAACACTGGCAGTTGCCTAATTTAGTCATGCCCGTTTTTTGCAGAACGTGGAACTTAAGGTCTTCAGTTGCTAACTGGACTTGGGCTGCGTTCCTCTTCATGAGTCAGGGTGCACACCCTGACTATTGCTACTGATTGTGAAACCTGAGGCTTTTTAGCCAATTGCTTTGTAAAAAATATATTCTAAAAAGCACAATTTGCCACATCGGTTTTCAAGGTATTTTGGGTTGTGGAAATACGTTTTCTCGTAGTGGGAGGGCCGAATTTCTTCACTACCGCCTTTTGTAGTGGTATAGTTTGCCATTTGTATGGCTGTTCTCCCCACCCCCAATTAATTTCAGAGTTGAGAAGACTAACCTGGGATCCCGTTCTCGCCAGTTAGCCGGAATTATTAAAGGTTATCAATCCTATGTTGTAATACACTATAAATATTCACCACTACTGACATGTAGACCAACCACGCTGTTGACCGTGCAAATCATATAGCTCTTTCCAACGAATCACTGTGCCAGATTTCACATACATATATCTGTATCAAAGTTTTGTAGATATTACATTTCCCCTGATGAAGGAACATTGTTATTTGTAAAGTCAAGAAACGTGTTGGCTTTAGTTCTGTGTGAGAATAGCCACCTCAATATAGCCATGTTTGAGCACGAAGCATTCAAATTTACATCTTGATAAAATCCTCTGCTTCAATCTTTGATTCATTCATGCTCATTATCATTAGAATCATCTAAGTCTGTCGACAAGCTTATACAGGTATATATGGAGAGCTTGCCAGATTTCTGCAGGTGTATACGATCCTACTTCACTTAGTTTATTCAAGACGTACACTTGCCAGACTTAAGAGGCTCTGTATTGGTTAGCAAAATATTGCAGCATTCAGCAAAGTTCTGCAGTGCAGTGTCTTGGGGAAAAAAGGTGCATGCATCTTGCCAGCCCCCAGGGAGGCAACATACAGAAGCTGATTAATCACATTGAGCTGCCTGTTCCAACACAGCCCCGCCAGCCAATGCACAGAGGATTTAAACCCTCTTCGGAGGAAGCAGAGCGCTGCACAGACATTAGCTCCTTTGTGTAAATGGTGCCCTCTGGTTGATCTTACTGCTCTGTGATGTATGTTTGGATAGTCATTCATTGGGTAGAAAATCTGCCTTTTGGTGCATCTTCTGTAGGTGTTATGTCACACTGTAAGTTGGGCTCCCTGTTTTCAATTTTTACAGATAAATACAGACCGAAAACATTGTGTTTCCTGTCGGTATTTATTTATAAAAGTGGAAAAATACAGATAATTTGGTTTCTTTTGTGTGACTCTCCCTGCTGAGGTTAATGACTTTCAGGTCAATAGCTGTACATATTGGCAGCTTGAGAAGTTATGAAGCTTCATATAGCAACATGTATTTGTGCTAGTATGCTAATTTTTATGTGTGGGCTTATTATTTTATTATTTTTGGCTGCTTAATGTGCTAAAACCTGACATGCATTAAAGTATGAGTGCACGTTTATTCATAAAATAAATGTGGATATATACGAGATATCACCTCATCTGTTAACACATGTCAAAATAAATATAAATAAATACCAATAAGATGGCCAAAAAATAAATATGGATAAATACAGACGGAAATGTTCAAAAAATAAAAACCATAAAATCGGGAGCCCTAATTATATGTTGTGATGTTATGAATGCAGGTGGGTGTAAATTCACTGGTCCGGTGTGTTTTGTGGGACGTTTTATATGCTTTACTTTGCCAGGGAGGGCTGTTGGTAGCATCCATGCTGCCTGTACAGTAGTTATTCCTCACATCCTAATGTGATGCTGTGAGGACTGAGGGAGTGACCGCACACTGAGAGCTGCTCATACTCTCCCAGAGGTGTAGGGGCTACTGCTTGGAATGTAAACAATAAAAAGGTGGAACTCTTCTATAATCTGGTAGGTGCAGCCATGGAACTGATCTCCATTCCCCTAGAATGCGACTGGGTAATTTCAAAAAGCCCTAGGCTGCTTAAGTGCTAGATTCTGCACAACATATTGAGCAGCCTTTTCTTTCTGATAGGTGGGTGTTTGGACATTTAGATGTGTTGTTTTTTTGTTTTTTTTAATTTAGAAAGGGTACCTAAAACAGATTCTGCTTCGACCTGTAGAAAATAAACATATTTAGGGACTTGGTCATGCGTTCTTGGTGCATATGTGGCCTTTGTAATGCTTCTAATGCTGGTGTTGTGCTCTCCCGAGATAAATTTAATTAACTTGAGCCAAATTAGCATTTATGACAAATACAGCCATAGCAGGACCGTAGCTGTGGAATAGAGTGATAATTGGAAAAGGCAGGAGACCCAGGAAACAAACCTGGTGTCCTCTTTGACCACCCCATCATAATCCGGTCCTATGGATCAGCTGGGCAGAGGAGAGAAGGAATGTGTCACACACAAACATGTTTGTCCTCAACAACTCCTTCCCACTACGCTCATGCTCCCTCCCTCTCTTGCTACCCCCTTGGTGATGCTGACAATTGTAGAAAACTATTGGAAGTCTCCTGACATCCTCTGCACTAACGGCCTGATTCTCTTAAATATTTTTATCTGGCATCCTGCGAAGCGATCAGAGCTATGCCTGGGCATGAAATTCTGCTCCCCTCGAGGATTTTGCAGCGTTTTTTCCCATCTGCGTAGCGCGCGCAGTTCCGAAAAACTCCGCTCCGCATAGCGGAGTTTTTTTCCTTGAGCGAGGAAAATCTTACTCCAGGCTACCTCCCAGCGAGATTTCTCATTGCGGGCGGTCGCAGATGGCTGCTACCTCTCTCCCAGAGAAACCTGTTCGTGTTGAGGAAGCTGCTGCTCGAGTAAAACATCTACTCGAGCGGCAGAATGAAGCAGCGCCCTCTTGGGTGCGCGTGGTGCCGTTCGCGATGATTTTCCAGCACGGGACAAACACCCGGCACTAAAAGTCAGCTTGAACGGTGCGACCTAACGTACTCCACCGCTTGCAAAACTCCACGTAGCGCAGCAGACTTTTTGTCACTTCACGGAATTCTGCATAGCAGAACTCTGCGAACTCCGTCTAGGCCTAATCAGAGCCCTGGCAGGATGGACAGAAATCCTCTCTTCCTGGGGTCTGCACAGATCTGCAGCTTAATGCGGCGAATTTGGTTGGTGATGCTGCAGTGTGACCACCTTTCCGCCTCAATTTGGGTCTGTGGCTACCTTATGGAGAGGGCGGATTTTCGGAGAGACTGCAGACCCCCCTCAAGTCTCTGAGACCCCGGGGAGGGGGAAGGACGACAGGGAAGCAACTGCTTCCCTGAATAGATTACCAGCACTGAAAAACAACTGTTTTCATCTGCAGTGAAGTAATAGTGGATCTCTGGATTTCGAGTCCAATATTCAACCTTATGGGCACCACTGTAAGTGAAATACAACACTTTTGTCACTGCCTTTAGTATTTATTTAGGGATTCCAACCGGCAGAATTAAGGTGGTTACTTACTTGTTACTGTTAATTAATTTACATGCACCACCTCCATGATGGTCATTCATTGGATATTTTCGGTAGCCCTATTTTCATTGCAATAAGCTACTCCAGTCTTGGTTTCCTTATTGGTGATGGCACAGCACCACCGTCCTGTACCAGAAGTAATATTATGTTATGTGTATTTGTAAAGCATGGGTATTCCTAGATGTGATGGTAGCATGGCTAAGATAGATGATCTCTTAAGAATAAATTTCATATTTAATTTGGTAGAAGTAGAAATGTAGAAGACAAGCTGTAGGATGAGACCCAGTGGCAGTCAAGAAATGCAACCTGGATGAAAGGCCATTGTTTTGGGGGACGAGACCTACCAATGTCTACGGTCTTACGACTTTAGACAATGTTAAATTATTCTGAGCTTTTTGTTCTAAGTCCAGTGGCGTATGTGTCCCACATGGCCATAAGTATCTGAAGGGAGAGTGGTGGTGCCCCTGGTTCCTGTTCACTGTATGCGGTTTCCTGTAGTTTCTAAAAATGATGTGCATGTGTCCGAATTTCTGATAAGACATCGGCTTCACTTGATATGGTTTTGTATAATGTTCGTGAAACATAAAGATTCATTATTTTTGTGGTCCACTGCACAGTAAAAACCTTTTTCCTACTTTTTTTGCTCACCCTATTAGCACCAGTTGTTGTGGTATACACAAAGCATTTACATTCTGCTCTTTCCATCGTCAACTTGAAGATGTGGAACTGTGCCAGCCCATAACTCATTATCTTAGAAGTGCTTCTTTGATGAAGGTAGGGGTGTTGACACCAAATCTCACATGTTTTCATCTCCTCCCTGGGGATTTGGTACACTCTCACTTCCTGTCTGTTCGGCTCACTGACTGTCTCTGTGGAACTGGCTACAGGAGAGCGTATTCCTTTGGGTACATCCTGCTGCAGACCGAGATCTTCGGTGTGGACCGCTAGGGATTTGTACATGGTGAGAACTGGCCAAGGCATCAGATTAGCAAAGCTAGCAGATCCCTGGGAATTATATTTCTTATGGTCAAGCCCTACTGCTCGACCGTAGCTACTCCCAAAAGCAAGTGCCCCTTTCAGGGGTCTGTTGTGCCGCTGACTGGGCACACTACACATGGATACTGGAAGTATTGCCTTCTGGGTGGCAGCTGATGGGCAGATGACAAATCTGACTAGTGGTTCTTGCAAATTATTTATTTCTGGTCTGCCCCATGGCACCCACTCAGAATGTTCTTTCTTTAGAATTTGGGAAAGGAAAATGACAATGTATAAGAGTAATTATATATTCACTTACATTGGAAATCCAAAGGCCCCCAGATATCTCGTACACCAATTATGCTTCCTCAGCTCAGTTACTTCTCTTTCCTTGGTAGTACATTGATATTGACTGAGTATTTTCAGAGCTAATGGTGTGGGTTTACAATGGCGTATGTGCGTGTGTGTAAAGACAGTGCGGTCTCATTTAATAGGTCAGTTCGGGGTATTCGTAGATGGTGTGCATTGTGCTTCTTTTCTTCTTCCTTGCTAAAGGATTGTCATGACCCTCTGTAGAGAGGTGCAGGATTCCTATAAAATACCCAGGAAGAGTGCTCGTTGTATGAAGCATCTGGGCCCAATTGTCAAAGTGTCCTCGAATTGTTGTTTGCATGCGAGTCTGTTTTGAGTGCTCCCTTCTCTGATTCCACTTTGTGCAGGTGCAGAGTTGGCACTTGCAAAGTATAAAATGGTGTTCTTTCCCCAGTCCGTGTTCCTTGCACCCAAAGCCAGCATTTGGCTCCCTAGTTTTACCTGAAATGTGGTGCAGACGACCCTTTCATGTGTTTTGTGTGTTTGTGTATTTATTATTTGCGTATTTATCAGCAATGCAACAGTACAAATCTTTGGTATGTGTAAACACGCGCAAAGTTCTGGTGCACCAGTATTTGGCGCCCTGCGTATGTTTACACCTGGAACAGCAACCAGGCTGTAGTTATCTCCAGCTCCCACTGGAGCGCCATTCAGCACGAATAACTACAGCACGCAGTTTGAGTGTCAAAGGCAGCGCTGGAGAAAGAGCACCAGTACCCTATGTTTGTCATTGTGCCACCTCTGTTCCAGCCACGGCTCCTCCACTATGATGGAGGAGCGTAGCCCCACCAGCCAGTTGCCTAAAAAATGGCAGGAAAGGAAAAATAAAACAACAATAAACACGTTTTTTTATCGTTTTATTTTTCCTTTTCTGCTGAATCTTTGGGGGCATGGCCAGTGGATGACAGGAGGAGTGTTGGGCACTGTTGTCAGTACGCATAACGGTTATGCCGGCCATCTCAGGCCAGCCAAACCTTCATGCGCACTGAAGCTCTCTCCAACTCCAGCTGCGTTGCTGGGTTGGAGAGAGCAGGCCCAGGCTCCCAGTCTACCCGGGAGCGCAAATCCACGACGCTCAGGCCAATCCTGAAGCTGCTCTCATGCTTCAGGATTGGCCGCAGGCCAGTCTGGGAGCCTGTGCCTGCTGGGAGAGGAGCAGAAGAGCGCGACTCAGCTAGCTGCAGGTAAGTTTTATTTATTTTGCTGTCCCGCGAGCCCGCCCCTCGTCCACAACACCGACCGCTACTGCTCTGTTCCACGGACAGAGCGTGCGAACACGCGGGGTTTCTGGCCGTAAAGCAGATTACGTAGCATCCTGAACAGAAAACGGGTCAAGGGAGTGCCGTGCTGTGCTGAGCGGTGTGAACACAACGAGTTTAAAGATTGAGTCCTCTTTCTGTGCAGTAAAAAGGAAAAAGTTGTCGGATGGCCCACTGGCGGTCTCAACATTTTGAGCAGGTGCAGCACCGAGGTTGGGATTGCACAGAACCTGATGTGCAGGCATTCAAACCCTTTTCAAAGCTGTTGGCACCTGTGTGCCTGTCTAGAGCATAGTCACTTAGAATGTAGTGAGGCTGCTCTAAATAATAATGACCTACTAAGTTACTGCATTTTCTCAGCACATGGAAACTAAAGAATTAACACAAAGAGCGGATCTCTGAGTGACAGCAGCAGGAATTTCAGGGTGCTGACGTAGAATATCACCTATGTGAGAATCAGTGGCGTAATGAAACTTGAGGGGGCCCCCCTGCAGGGGACGTGGAGGGGCCCCCTCCGGACTCGAACTGGAGCTCTCCAGCCGAAGTGCTGTGCTGAGGGGCCCCCTGGAGCTTGGGGCTCCCCTGCACCGCGGGGGCCTGTGTTACCCCCCTGGTGAGAATAGTGTATCACCCCACATTTTCACTCTCTCTCATCCTCTTATACATTCCTTTCAGTGAATTAAGCACCCCCTCTAGAGATTTGTCTGTTACCTAAAGAGGTGGTTGAACTACTGAAAGTTCGATCCAGGCTCAAGCCACATGCTTGGTTCTTGCTCAGCTTGATGTCTCCTTGGAACCTCAAGCCCAAAATGAGCCTACCTTATAACCTGGGGGACCAAGTTCAAATCCTGGCTTTGTCTCAGTAGCCTGTGAATCCTGGCAAAAATCCCTGTGCAGAAGAAAATGTGTAACTTAGTCTGCCTTATCTCCTTGGGCAATGTTTGCGTTTTGGAAAGCTGCCCAAAATGTAATGTAGATTCTGCCCGTCACTGACGCTCTAATCTCATCCTTCAAGCATTAAAGACAAAGCATTAAACTTTGATGTCAGAAAGCCAGAATGAGATATGCATCCAGTGACGCTAAATTGCAGTGTGTAACTGGAAAATCTGGGATCATGCTTTTCTTTGCTACTTGACCACATTTTATGATCTTCTGCAAATACTCTTGTTGACATTTATCACATATGAGAGCAGCACAAACGTGAGATCAGGATGAACGGTGTGTAAAAACCCTGCTTGCGTTTGATTTAATAGTCTATATTGTTCATTGTACCATATGAATTTAGGTCACAAATAGTGTACACCTGAAACCTGACTTCCTCTTAGTTCACTAATAGCAATGTCATCAAGGGTAGAAATGTTTCTCAGTTCATGTTTGAAATCTCTCACTTTTAATAAATTATTGTCCTACAGCCTGATATTCTATGGGGAAACGGTTCTACATGTTATATAAATTCTCTTTGTTGAATTTTAAAGACACCATGTCATATTCTACAATTATTATTTTTTTGGTTGCATGATTGGCATGCCAAATATTTTCAAGTTTCGGCTCCTGGATGGGCTCTTAGAGCCAGAGCCCGACCCTTAGCTCAGCTCTCCATGTTAATTTGTTGGCTCACCACCCTCTAGTTACCTACATGTCACCCACACCTTAAGTGTACATACATGTTCTGTGACAAATAAAAGCTTGAGCAACTCTACCCTGCTGGACCTGTTCTGCAGGAAACTGAAGACTGCACCTACTACCTTCTGTGTAGAGGGAAGCTTGATTTCCTATTGCCATACTATCCCTATTCTGTGTGGCAGTGAAGCTTGCACTGCTGCTGTTCGATTCCTACCTGTCCTGTGATGGAAAACGTGTGTGCTGATGCTACCCTATCTGTACCTGTCCTCTGAAGGAGGGAAGCTTCTGCTGTGGTTGTCCAAGGAGTAGTTGTTCTATGAAAAGGATATTTCCACTGCTGTTGTCCCATCTTATACAAAAGCAAAGGATATTTTGGATGCAGTTGCATAACATGCCCAGTACAATCAGAACCGATTATTGGAACCATGGCAAAACTAGTTTGGGGTAGGATGTCTTATCCAGAGACACTAGTTTCAATTGCAGCTTCCCAACTTAGCCAAACTGTTTGACCCTAGACACTTCATTTTTTTCTGCCCCCTTTTCTGTGATCATCGTATTTGATAGCACCTTGAAATAATTCTGCTAATGATGTGCACTATACAAAAGCCTCTCTTGTACATAGTTTAATAGAACATAATAATGCTCCATCTATAACGATGATAAAAGCCTTATATAGGAGGTACAAGACAATCGACTTGCCTCTTGGGCCACTAATAAAATTGTCGTCGCGGCAGAAGGGGGAAAGAATGTGATAACCACCCAAGATCTAAATTGCAAAATGTTGAGTCTGGAAACCTGGTTACAATTCAGAGTTCCAAACTTGACCAAAGAGAGTAACCCTAGGCAATTACTTTTCGTCACTGTGCTTCTTTTTTCATGACCATCACATTTGAGAGCACCTTTAAATAGTTACGGATGCACCCTGTATAACAACCTCTTTTGTGTATGGTTTAATGGACCATAATGTTGCTCCAGCTATAAATAAATAAAGGTGTATGGCAAAGAAACAAGACAATTTACTTTCCTCTTTAGTCATTAATAAAATTGTTACTGCAAAAGGGATGGAGTGCACTAATTTTAGTAAAGGCCACGCAGTGCAGTGATATAATCTAAGGTGCTACAGTAAAACTGCAAATTACACTTTTTTTAATGTAAAAATTATAAAGTAGCAGTGGGACAGAAGATCTGGCTGAGCTAAGAGCTGTTCTCCTCAGCCTGCATGGTGCTGCTTTTCCAGACAGGCTGCAACACAGATGGGGCAGCAGAGAATTATGGGACATTACCATCACCACCACTCTTCCACTGCCCTATTGTCACTGGTAGCGCGGTAGGAGATGCTTTGGTGTTTGGTGCGTAGTTTGCAGCCTCAAGGCCTATGCACTCTCGCTGCTCGCACCCAGTAAGCTGTGAGTGTGGCTTTGCAGCATGGGTATGGGCTATTTCATAGCGCAGGCTACAATTACAGTGACTCGCCCTGCGAAACATGCTGCACGTGCTGACAGCTTTGCCAAAAGCACGTTGCTAGACCTGTTCAAGGAGTGGGACTTTAGGAAATTTGCCCTATCGCCCCCGCACCTCCTTCTGAGGTTGGTGAACGTGCCCTATGAAGCAGGAATTATTACAATATTTGATGTGAGGTGCCTGTTATCCTGGGGAAGACCATAGGGGAAATATTTGGGCATGAAATATCTTCATGGAAAAGGCACGTAGGGTCTGTTGCTCAGCCCTTCTGTTTTTTAATCTTGTGACAGGGAGACACCAGAAAAACTTTTAACACATGGCTGGAGGGGGGAGGTCAGGCCACCATACGTCCTCCCTAGTCAGACACTAAATCACAAGTGAGTACAGTTGCTCCAATAGAAGAGAGATTGACTGTTTCCCTATTTAGGAGCACAAGTCCTATTCGGGACGTCACAGAACTACTGTTGGTATACGTGGGAAGACCATTCCTATGGAAGAGGAAGCCTCCGACACAGTTTGTGTCATACTTCTTCATCTGCAACCTCTCCCCAATCTGGTAGGACACTGCCACCAGGGCGGACTCAACCTCCTGTTAGACTGGGACGAAGGCGGGAGTTCTTAGGTGAAATCTACTGGACAATGGCGGGATCGAAGAAAACTAAGGCTTAGTGGGACGGTTTGAGCCATTGTTCTCAAAACACCATCTCGCTTTGTTTTTTAAACGTACCTAAGGTCCCCATTATTAAAGATGATACACCGGGGAACCGCAAGGTATTTTTAGTTTTTCTGGATCTTGCCATTGTTCAGTAGATTTTATCTAAGCACTCCCTCCTTCGTCCGATTTCATCAGGAGGTTGAGCCAGCCCTAGTTGCAGTGTCCTACCACGGTGGGGAGAGGTTGCCAATGATGGAGCATGACGCAAACAGTGTGTGAGGCTTCCTCTTCCATAAGAAAGGTCTTCCCACGTATCTCAACCGTAGTTGTGTGACGTCCCGAACTGGACTGTGGCTTGTACTTCTAAATAAGGAAACAGTCCATATCTCTTCTATTGGAGCTGTGGTACCCTCTTGTGATTTAGACACCAGAAAAAAAACATTTTAGCTCACCCACATACATATTAGATACAGGTATGACTCTTTAACAAAGGGAGAACATAAATGTCAGCATAAATGACGCAGGTTCACCCAAGCTAGATAACCCGTAACTAGGAAACTGTACAGCCAGTGATCAGTAGTACTTCCCAGTGCACCATATGAAACCCACTTGAATCATACCACACTAGGTAGATTAGCTTTCATCATCCTTTATGAGTACATAAATGTATGGTAATTCCATAAGACGTTTGACTGTTTCTTCCAGGAGTTTTGTACTTTTTGTTTGTTTATTGAAATCATACAGCACTGCTTTAACGCCTCTCACTCACTCTTTAGTGCTTTAGCTATCCTTGTTGTCCCTGTCCTATATGTGTGAGGGAATGGTGTGATGTTTCTTCTGCTACTGCCACCCATCCTTTACTTCTACTTTGTGTTATTGAAGGTTGTGCTGCTGCTCTCCATGTTGTACCTTTATTGTGATTTCAAGCTCAGTTTAAAACTTCCCACTACACATAAAAAAATTGATCCACATTGCCATTGCTTGTTTTAATGCATGATGAGTGAAATAGTGAACCCTCACAAAATATGTGAGCAGCGTGATGCAAGACGTTTTTGAAATGAAGTAAAGGTGACTTAGTAAAATTTTAAAACATAGCTGAAGAGGTGGCTCAATGTCATGGATAATACCTGCAGCTAAGTTTGCCATTTTAGCCAACAGCACTTTGCATGCTGGGGTTTTGAGCCCATAATGAAACTATTAAAAGCAAAACTACAACCCCCACAATGCAACATGTGGTTGGCTGGAAAAAAAAATGGTATCCTATGTGGTGGTGCCAAAGAGCAGACTTGTGAAATGAAAAATAAAATGTAGTTCCTGGCTTTCTGCCTTTTTTCTTGACGGCAATCTCAGGTTAAACAGCCCAGCGAGTGAGATGGAAGAGGTAGCCGATCAGATGCACGTATGCACCTCTGCTAAAGGGCTGACATCATAGGTCGAAGTGGACGGGATCTGAGGGAAACGATGGGCCCATGCTTTTTAAATTTAATTAAAATAGGTTCCCTTACATTTGATGAAAAGACATCTGCCCCAGGATGGTCAATTCCATCAGTTGAAATGCTTCAGCTAAGGGAGTCTCCAGTGCTGTGAAACCAAAGGAGGTGCATGCAGCTAAACAAGAAACAAGCCTTCTTACCAGGGTGCCTGCTTGCCTGATAGAAATTTAAATTTGCGCAACAGCATATTCTGCTAATGTAAAGGTTGCTTGGAAGCTGGTATTGGCTTTAATTCATGGAATCACTTGAAGCTTCCTGATAACACAGATGTATTCTTTTTGAGTGGTGTTGCAAGTGAGTTACCAGCTGAGTTGTGAAGTGTGTGCTTTTCATGGGCAATTATAAACAATAATTGCGCTACGTACAGTCTGGATATTACTAAAATATATATTCTGGAAAGACGTTTTTATCTTAAACTGTTCTGCACATTTTGTAGCAGTCTGTCTTATACTGCTTGTAATGCAAGTTTGAAATAATGACTAACATATTTTCAGTGCTTTTTGTCATGGTGCTTATTAGGTCTCGCCTAGCGATGCAACGCCATGCGCTGCTCGCGTAAGCGAGATCTATTGTTGCCGTCTTGCTTACGAAGGGGGACAGGACATGTGCACGCGTATGGCAAGTCCTGGACAGGAGATGTGCACGCGTATGGTGCGAGCAGGAGTTGTAATAACGCCGTACGCGTGCACATCGACTGTCTGTGCCGAAGCTTAACAGACAGGAGATGTGCACGCGTACGTCTTGCGGCGTTATCACAACTCTTGCTCGCACCATACGCGTGCACATGTCCTGTCCAGGCGCGGCGCACCTTTGCTGCATGTATATCAGCCGGCCGGTGGGCACGTACAGCATGCCTCCCGCTCAACCCCACTCACCGGCTCTTGTGGGGACTCTGCGCTGCTCCCCGGCTCGTCTTCTCAATAGCAGGGGGGACTCGCCTCTTCACCCGGTCACTGGCGCAGCAACACGCGGGGCTCCGTCTTGCTCACAGGAGCCCCGCCTGAAATCCTGCTCCGGCCGCACCATGCGGCATTCACGAAGGCGGGGTGGGCTCCCGCCTCGCTTCTCCTACACGCGGGCTGCAACACGCGGGGCTCCCTCAGCTCACGGGAGCCCCGGACACTTCCGGCCGCGCGCTCCATGCCCGGCCCATGTCCCAGGCAAGATTGCCTGACTTCCGGGTCGCGCTGAGAGCGGCCCGGAGAAGGCTTCTAGAACAGCTCGGGCTGCGGCGGCGAAACGCGGAATAGGCTCCAAAATGCAGAAAACATTTTGAATTGTGACACAAAGTAGTTTAAGTATAATCCGCGTGCCTTCAAAATAAATGTCAACTGAGAACTATGTTGTCAGTGAGGTAATCTGGAAAAAACACGTTTCTTTAAGAAGCTTTCGTAGGCGCCTCCCTGCTCCGGCCCGCCACCCCGCACACCACCTCCGACCTCCCTTGCATCCCCGGCCCACCACAAGCCCCGCTGTCCTCCCGCAATTTCACCACCATTCCCGCAACCCGCCTCCGAAGTATGAAGGGCAGATCCAGTCCCCCCCGTCGCCTGCACACTAACAGACGTGGCCATGAACGCTCCGCTGCCCATGTGTCCCTTGAGCGTGCCACCCACTGTCCCTACCCCACTGCCGGACCCGAGCCTCCACTGCCAAAGATGTAGTGCTGCCCCCCGTACCACCTACTGCTATGTCCGCTCATCACGCCCCCTGCTTTATAGCGCATATGTCCACCGGCGGCTAACGCATGGATCGCCACCCCCTCCCGTAACGTCTCCTGTAGCTCACTAATCCTAACTTCACACCTCACTCCTCCTGGATGGAAAACCAGACCCCCCAGGCTCTCTCAAACCAACACAGCATGGCTCTCAGTGCGTGCGGTTCGCGTTGCCAGGTCACACAGGAGCAACCGGCCGGAGCAGCAGGGCATGCTCACTCCCCTCCCCCTCACCCCCCCCCCCTCGAGGCCCAGACTTTACGACACTGCATATCAACCCTGCTGGCAGTGGCCCAGACAGCGCCCGACCCCGGCCTGTGTCCCCCGCGCCCCAATCACGTCATGAATTCCAGCATTACCCCAACCCAACCGGCCTCAGAAGGATGAAAGGCCGATGGCATGCATACTGAGCCTGGAGCGCCTACCTGGCACTCAAGCAGCTTCTTGTGTCTGCTCCCTGAGTGTGAATGTTAATCCACAACCGGCAGTTTTGTGTGCTGCTTGCTTGGTGTCCCTAAATGGCTACTGGTGGGAATAGTCGCGTCAGGCAGCATCGGCTCAGCTGGGTGATGCCGTGTGTTGAAGGTGTTTCCAATGGAGGCCCTTGTGAGACCGTACCGTACCTTGGCGGCCGAAAGGAAATACGTGTTGCCGTGCCTGGAGGGGGGCTGTTTGAAGGGGTATACTTAGTGGTGTAAAGGTAAAGTACCAGGGAGAGAGGGAGGGGACTGTATTCTGTGATTAGTCTGCTTGTTACAAAGAAGCTAGCGAACGCAACTATAATGTCTCCAACAGCTGCAGAGCTGCAATTTTGTTTATCATCATTTGCCCCCCCTCCCCCTCCAGAGCAATATCAAAAACAGTAGGAAGCAGCCATACATTTTATATAAATGTTATTTATGACGCGTCTGTCTTTGAAACCAGTTCCAAATTCAGGCCTGTAGCAGTGGGTTACAAATGCAGTGAGCCCCAGATCAGTGTTTGCTCTTCACCCACTGGTACCTTTATTCCCAGCCATTTGCAAGCCAATGTCTTCCATCACTCTAACTGTGTACTTGGAGTGAGACAGCAAGAGGCACGGACATCCAGTAAACAAAAATACTTATTAAAAAGCATTTCAATGCAATAGGTCTTGCATTTGCGAAAGATTGAGCTATTGGCATTGTAAATGACAATTCCTTTTATTTGTGTTGGTTTTCAAAACAGATCAATAAAAGGCATTGTCATTTGCAATGCCAATAGCTTAAACTCATGCAAATGCGAGACCTATTGCATTGCAAATGCTTGTTGTAGTCTGGGACCTCGTAGCACTAAACATTCACCAGTCTCTATTCTCCACTGCACCAACCAGGATTCAATTCTGTGGCTCTTTGGTTACACCCAGAGAAATATGTAGTGCATTAAGTAATAGAGGTTTCACAATATACGCTAGTACCTTTCCCACTGATTAACTTAACTAGTATTTATTTTTCATTTAAGCTGTCCGTTATTTTATATACAGATACCTGAAGATGAAAGACCAAAAAAAGTTACAGAATATATATATTTTTTTAGCAATGCCTTTGACCCCGCCACCATGCTCACTCACCGTCCTCTCATTGCACACAGCATCACAGTCCCCATACTTTTTTATCCGATTGCTAAAAGGACCCTGTTTACCAGACCAGTGAGAGCAGCATCAGTTAGCCGTGCCTAGAGACACAGAGAAAGGACAAATAATAAATTGCTGCTCCCTCCTGTCGAACCCATGCTTGGGGTTTGCATGATTTGGGTGGCAGGATTACAGCATCACTGTGATGCGCCGTGCGTTGAACACATGCCGCACATTCTGCGTATGCTGCCCGGGGAGGGCACCCCTGAATGGCTTGATGTACGGGGTGTTTCTGAAATATTTTGGTAATTGCTGCTTGTTACGTTATCGCACACATACCAGCGGTGGGATACTTGCATGTTTTGCGGCAGTATCGATCTACCCGGCAGGGTAGTGACGTCACTGTCAAGTGCTTCGTAGGAGGACATCAGTGAGCTTCCGTCTAAGAAACTGATGTGCAGAGAGCTGCCAAGCCACGTACAGGTAAAATGACCACTCGGACTAGAGCCAGTGCCTGGCCCTGTCTGTGCTTTTGTTTCAAGATCCAGAAGGGGGCTAAAGAGATCCTGTGCTGCATGCGCGAATGATCACAGGAAATCATTCAGAGAAGAAGCATGCTGTGCGCGAGCAGCTGATCATCAGATGCGTACTTGAAAGGCACGTTAGCCGCCTGTGCCTGACATCAGCAGGCATCGCTTCACAGCACCTGCCATCCACGGAGACAGACAGGCCAGAATCCGCAGATACCCGTGGTTAATATTAAACAAATAAACTCGGCGTGAATTTAAATGAGGATTGTAGCCTGTTCTTAAATTGGATCAAACACACGTCTGATCGGCACGTCTCAAGGACGCGTCTAGGCCTGCTGTGAGATATGCAAATTATATGATAATGAGCTGCTCTTTCCGCTGTTCAGATCTTACCGAGCTCAATGGTAACCGACGTGTAGGCTGTTTACACTCCATTCGCCGGTGTCTGTATAGGTGAAGTGCACAATACCTATGAAACTTTACATATTGTTGCTTCTCTCGTGTGAAAAAGTGTCGCAACGCATCTTTCTTAAGTAGTTCCCTGGAAGCAGTGCTTTAAATGGAAAAAAATAAGTGCCGGTACTCACCAAAAGGAGCGGTGGTCGAGTTTGGGGTGGGTTTAAGGGCGGGACAAGGGACAGGACTAGGTTTTTGACCTGTCTTAAGCTTTGTATGCAAGACATCTGTATGCATGTAAGAATGTCTGATCTATCTGTCCATGAGCTAGTACACTAATACCCATTTATATAGCACTTACTAATAAGTGTTTATTATTAACCAAAGTAATCCTTTTTTAGCAGCCTTGGAATAACAAGCTATTGAAAACAGCAAGTTTCTAAACGTATGTCTTGTAGTTAACATAAGCCACTAAGCTATGTGACATGGATTTTAACTTGTAACCAGCAGATAACACAAGGATCTCTGCAACAAAAACAACCACCAACTGAGCTATCTACATAAACAATTCTGTGATCTGCATGTTTCATGCTGTGCTTTACAGAACACACATTGACCCTCCATGAAATTTAATGCTGAGTCGAAACTGATTAGAATGCACACAGAAGTTTCCAGCAAGTACATTAACCACTGAGTTATTAAAGTGCCACTATACCCGGTACTAGGTGATATATGAAAAGCAACTTGTTGTGATCAGTTAAGCAAGCCAGTATAGAGTTATTATCATATTCGTTTTGTTATCAATGTTTTTCTTGTAAAACATTTAAAAAACAAACGTATTTCTTTGAGGAAATTGGTGGAGGCAGCAGGTATTTTCTTTCAAGCGAACACATTTAATTTAAATTGCTGCTGGGTGATGATTTTCAGGCTTTTAAAGCAATGGGCATGCTAAAAAGCTGTACTGCCACGAACAATGCGGCCAACACACCTGCCTGTTAGGTTTCACAATCACCTTTTAGCCAGACTGTTAAAGATGCAAGGTTAAAGAAACACCCTCAGCTACACCCCTCCGCTCATACCAGTCACAGCAGCCAGCACACGTGTGTCCTAGAGACACTAGCAGCTGTCCAGGCGCTCTTGAACCAGATCAGCCCAGGTTAACACCTAGTTTGAAATGCACGCTGTAGAGGACGGGCTGAAGGCGCTGCCTGGTAGAGCTGATGAGCGCAGTATCACCTGCGTCGAAGCCAGGCCCCTCTGAGTACCAGTACACTACTTGTCTGAGGAAAAGTTCTGGTACTCAATGAGAGAAATTTAAAAAAGTGTCAGTACTCTGTACCGGTGAGTACTGGCCCATTTAAAGCACTGCCCAAAAGTAAACAAGTCTACATGTTTGAGGCAAATCGAAAATGCCTGTGTGACTATTCTACTTCTAGTATCATTACGCATTCTGTAGTTTTGACAGCGTCTGTATTAAAAATCTACTTTTAATATTATTATACACTGTAAGAAACATTCATTACAGCCACGATCCATGTGGGTTGGAAACACTTGGCATCCAAATGGTTTTTATCCCCCACAGCGCTTTGTACCAGCTGAATCAAATTTCTGAGCTTTTTTTTAGTGGCTTGATTAGTTTGAGAAAAACAAAGTAGTGATGGGTTGAATGTTTGAACTAATCCCAGAGACTAGTAATTTCTTTGGACTGCTTTCCAGTTCATTGTTTTTTTTTTAACTCCCTGCGCCACCTATGGCTGATTTAGTTGGGGAGTGGGTGAAATCAGTTGACTGGACCCTTGAAGATTTTAGCTACAAACGTGGTGTTATACGCTGAACCAGGCCTCTTTATGTACAAGACAACGAAACTCTGGGTTATTGATGGGTTGGTATAAAGAAACTCCTGTGTGGTTGTTGGGACGGAAAAGTCCTCTGCATGGTAATGGACGTGCACCCCTGTCCTGAGTGCCCAACTGTACTGTTGTCTGGATCCCTAATGCTGATTTTTGTTGTCCGAGGCAAAAACAGATCATGAATGTGCGCCATGACCTAGGCCTGTCTCATGGACTGCAGTCTTGTTGGACTGGGAGGGGCGCACAAAGCACTACCCTCATAGTGATGGAAGGGTAACGCCTTCACCAGGAGTTAAGCAGCATGAGTGCTGTGGGGCAGTATACCATGTAGTGATCAGTAGGAGTGAACAGGTCCTTTTTAGGTCGAGCCTAGGCCGCACTTGTGCTGTCTCTTCGAGATATGTGTATATACTTTGTGGACTTACAGCCCGCCCATTGCTTCATTTATTTCTTCTAGTGTCCTTTAAATAGCATTGCTTCCAAGTGTCTAATATTTCCTATTTGTCCCTTCTTTCCGTGGGTTGGTACCGCCCACGGAGCACCTTCCCATTACGTAAAGCCTTACACTTGTCCCATTTAGGAAAGGTTTTCAGGACTACTGTTTTCTTTGTTTAACAGCGCTTTTCACTAGCGCTCGAGTTTTCACTTGCTCCCTTGTCTTCATACGCACTGATGCACGCAAAGCCACAGTTGTCTTAGCGCTGGCTGTGCGGGCTCAAAGCCGTACCTTGTGCTCTCTCGACCCCTTAAGCATGGCGCAGTCGCAGCTTTCTTTTCTCTGGCAGGCTCACTCAGTACAAAATGGCTCCCGTTCACTCGCCTCTCTGGCCTTGCGCCGCCCCACTGTCCCCCTGCTAAACGCATGCGCAGTCTGCTGCTGGGGGATGTGAAACACTACTGCTTGCTTGCGGGTGTGGGAATGTCCACCGTAGTCGCCACTGTAAGGTTAGGCAAGCCCCAAGGTACCACCCTTGCATAAACCAACCAACAGACAGCTGATGCATGCATTACTTAAATCAGTACAAGGTAAATAGGCTAATTTATTGGCACGTATAAACAAAGAGGTTGTTGTCTTTTATAACATGGCAACTAAAAAAGGCGCGAAACAGATGACATCTGTATCCTCTTTTTATCTCTGATGTAATCTCGGCCATTGTCTCTGATGGTGACTTGTCCGCCATCTTGGAAGAGTATTTGTTACACGCTGTTCCACTAGAGCTTATGCTGTGGCTATTGCACTCTATGCGTGCCATCCACTGCACTGGGGTTTCCCAGCAATATGTGGTGAGTGTACTTTTAGACCATTTGCCTGCCTCACTTTAAAGATAGCAAACACAAGGAGATGATGGACGGAGTGCTGAAACTTTTCAGACGCTCGCCCCCAGTCACAGATCTGGGTTGAATCCATCATTCTTTAGCTCACTTCGCCACCCCAGTTCAGACACAGCTATATGCAAAGCAGTCTTGACCCTGTGCATTGATGTCAATTTAGTGTAAATAACACTTTGCCACTGGATTCAAGCTAGCCTGGCTGATGAGGGCTGTTAGCCCGAAACCGGTCTCAGGATGCTTGTTTCCGGTCCAGGGAAGACATGGCTTGGCAGTTCGGGCTGGACTGTTCCCATGAGGCACAGGGTCAAGACTGATTTGCATGTAACTGTGTCTGAACTGGGGTGGCGAAGTGAGCTAAAGAACGATGATGGATTCAACCCAGATCTGTGACTGGGGGTGAGTGTCTGAAAAGTTTCAGCGCTCCGTCCATCATCTCCTTGTGTTTGCTTTGTTCGCCCTAAGTTGTCAGGGTATGCCCAGACGTGGGTCCCTTGCTCACTTTGCCACTGGATTCAAGCTAGCCTGGCTGATGATGGCTGTTAGCCCGAAACCGGTCCCAGGATGCTTGTTTCCGGTCCAGGGAAGACATGGCTTGGCAGTTCGGGCTGGACTGTTCCCATGAGGCACAGGGTCAAGACTGATTTGCATATAGCTGTGTCTGAACTGGGGTGGCGAAGTGAGCTAAAGAACGATGATGGATTCAACCCAGATCTGTGACTGGGGTGAGTGTCTGAAAAGTTTCAGCGCTCCGTCCATCATCTCCTTGTGTTCACTTTAAAGATAAGCAGTCCTGTTGGCTTCAGTATTTGTTGCTTTCTTTAGTTTTTTGCAGGTGTTTATCATCAGGCAGTAGATGAATGTGAATTGTTTTTTATTATTGTGCTTAGGTTATGCTTTTATTATTAACTTTAGAGTTTTTTAATTAATTTTAAAAAAATGCTTCAGTCTGTCCCGATGCTGTATGGTCCTGCTGAAACCAATTGCCAAGGCTTTAGGTTGCAATGGAGAGACCGATTGGCCATGCCAATGCTTGTTAACCTGTGTCACTAGAGTGAGGCCTACAGCCCGCTCTCTTTTTAAAATTCCGCTGCTATGTGCTTAACTTACCCTTGGCCTACATCACTTAGATGCAAAGTGCTGCGCTGTGCAGGAGAGGTATCTCTTCACTGGTTGTGTGTGTATAGAGCAATGCTATGCAGTGCGTGCATGGTGAGTGCATGTACTGGGTGTATGTGTACCTGAGAGGAGTACAGTACATGAAGGGTGTAGTGTTGTGCAGTGCTCATATGGTGAATGTGTGTGCTGGCTTCATCTGTACCTGCAAGTGGCAACACAGAAAGGCTACAGTACTGAGCGGTGCACACAAAGTGACTGTGTGTGTTGAGTGTATATGTGTCTGTGGTGGTACAATACATAGAGGTAACCGTGCTGGACAGTGTGTGTGTGTGCTGTATACAATCACTGAGTGCAAGTGTGCCTGTAACTGTACATTACATGGAGGACATTGGGTTCTATTTTGGGAGGCCTGGTCCTGAACAGTGAAGGCATGAGAACATAGAGGAATCCCCACAGACAGATTTGTGCATTGATGCGTCCCTGTGTGTTGGGTGTGACACACTGGAGAGGAAGTACGAGACTCCCTCTGTACACTTTTAAGAGTGCTCTTTGATTCAGTGAGATCACATGGAAGCAGGCCTGGACACATCTCGGGAAGGAGATGGGACTGATAAGGGAATTGTAAAGAGTGGGTCTGGGAGCCCGGGATTAACCTTTTGATGCACATATCACTGTGGCTGACATCCAGGTGTGAACTCTAGTCACTCCCATGGCATGTGTTGTGGGACTACCTACTTCAAAGTCTTTCCTGCTGTGACAGACGGCATTTCAAGAGGAAGAGGGAGAGGAGAATTGTGTACTTCTAAAAGAAATAGAACCCCAACATACAACTTCAAAGATCCAGACCCTAAATCACATTTGGTGTTTGGAAATTGACTATAAGAAGGGAAGGTTGAGACCCCCAAAATTGTCAGCTGACTAGCAGCCAGCCTGGCTGTGTGAGGAGGGGAAGTTCTGCAAGACTTCTTTCTGTGACCAGGTCTGGGGACCAAGGCCTGCTGGTCCCCCTGCTGGGTGAGGGGACATCACCCAGGGAAACCATGACTACCTGCTCTGGAGCTTGCATTGCCAGCGACTGCCTACTTGCCAAGACCTGTGTGACCTGTGAGGAAGAAGAGAGCATTGTTTGGAGTGAGGTCCAGTGAGGATCCTTGTCTAGTGGGCTCCAGGTGCGAGGAGACTTGAGTCGTCTACCTCCTGTATGCCAGGAGAGGGTTGCCATGAAGATAGCTGTGTAAAGATTGCTGTGTCGTAGGGGTAGAAGCTTGTGTGTGGCATCATTGCGGTGACAGCGTGTCCCGAGAAGGGCCTTTGTGGAAAAGACTGCCTTGCGGTGAAAGGCCAAAGCCTGTGCAACACTGTAGCAGTGATCCCGTATGCCAAGAGGGGCCGCCGTGGTAAGGACTGCCATGCAGTAAGGGCGAAAGCCTTGTGTGGCTGTGGTGCAGCAACCCCATATGCCAAAAGAGGCTCTGTAAATAATTGTGCCGTGCTGAACTGTGTACAGCAGTAACCCGTAGGTCATCAGGAGCAACGACTACTGCATTTGACCTGACCCATGGATCAAGTGAGTACGCCATGGAAGCATCTATTAAGATCATGAGCATCAGAATCACCCCCCTTTGGGAGTGTGGACTTAGGAAGGGTGAGGCAACACCTCTGATCGCTGTCGGAGCACAACCCCGTGGGCTTAGAGAAGAGCGTGCACCTGTCGAGTGCTACCGCAACGCTCGCGTGCAGCCGACTCCCCTGAGCAGGATGTAGCTGGTGAGAGTCCTCAGACAGGACACCCTCCAAGATGTTGCACGCTTTCTCTCTGCGAGACCGGTAAGAATTGTCATGGGCCTACTGGGCCCTCGGAGACTCGATGCCAAAATCGCTGCAGCGCTAAGACACTTTTGACTGTAATCAAAGAGTCAGAGTGGACTCTTGAGTTAAGGCCTACTAGTGAGCATTCCCTGGATGCGGCCACCAGTGGATGGTGAGTAAGCCCTACCACATTGCGAGGAAAGTGTGGGACAGGGACTTGCCAATAAAACACAAGAGCCCTGCTCTCAAGGGGAAATGTGTTATTGTCTGTGAATGCCGTAACTTTCCTTTGAATGTGTAGAGTTGGAAATAAAATACTACTTTTTGTTATTGAAGTATTTGGCTCAACATTGATTTATTGCTGCTGCTGTGCACTCTTTGAGTTATGTGCTGTGGTTACTAATCTGTGTCCACACCTCCACTCCGAAGGAGCCTTAGACTGCTCGTTCACGTCTACCACGGAGCGTCAAGTGCGGATGGGGGACTTGGCCCAGTTGCTCAGGATTCATAGTAGACAGAGCGCCATGACATCAGTAGGAAAAGGTCTCAACCGCCACGGTGGGGCTCAGTAGCCCCTGCGTGCCCCGTGGCCCTCTGAAAGGAGTTCTGACAGTGGTACTCACTCACGATTGAGTCCTAGGTGTCATCACCTCAAAATGACAGGATCCTCAAGTAGGCTAGGACGTAGAGTGGTGGATTGCCAGATTCTGAGATAGCCGCCAAATCATCTCTCCCTTTTCCTGTGCCCTGGCAAATCAACACTAACCTAATTTTAAAAACCGTGCTCTGTTTTTAATGAAGGAAAACAGAGTGCATTGAAGCACGAATCTCTTGGACATTTGATTTATTTGCAGTTTTATATAGAGTAAGCAAGACCTAAATGTGTAACTGAGCGCTTTATGACAGCAGTTACACTACATAAGCATTAAGAATCTTTAGGTTCTGTGGTACGGTCGGCAGGTTTCAGGATGAAAGTTACAATTGGGCAAGGAAGGCAGATCATGTAATAATTACTCGGCCAACAAGTAGGCCAAAAACTTTAGAGTAAGTGCAGCCAGAAATATAATCTGGTCTTTGCTGGACTGTAATCACCCATCTCTATGGAACCACCGCCTGTCCTGTCCAGGCTCACCTGCTGCCCAAGATATTGAGAATGAATTATTCCTGGCGAGGTCCTGTGAAGTCACGTGCCCCACCTCTGTATACCTCTAGGCTGATTTCTTGACAATTATTGTGACTTTAAAGGTATTGCCTTCCTTGCGTATCAGTTATAAGTGGGCAAGCAGTCGTTTTTACTGCCAGCATGCCCCTGCTCTGAGATTCAAGGCACTGGCTTCTGTAAGCTGAACTTTCCGCTTCTCCACTCTTCCTTACTTTCTCCCCCGTCTTGTCACGACAGCTCGGTGCACATCTCCATCGCCATAGTGGGAGTGTGACTGCTCCCGATAACCAGCATAGGAGGGTCTACAAGGGTCTTGTGCATCGGTTTCATCGGTATGTGTCAAAGACCATGATGAGCCCAAGCTTGTGCATTTCTGACCCCAGGGAGACACAGTCGGGCCATATTCCAAAGACACTTCTGTGTCCATGCACTGTGGAGGCCCGCACACTGGTTAGCAATCGTTTTGGGGCAAAATCGGCGAATTCTGGGTGCCTGCTCCACGATTGAATACTGTAGATAATAGGTGAGTGAGTGGAGCATTGGTCCAACTGAGCGATGGGGGTAACAGTGGAGATGGGTTCCAGGGACCTCCATAAGCGAGCTCATACCCTCCGACCTCTTTCTTGAGTTCAGTGAATGCAGGTGGCGGGTCTTGTCTGCTGCTACATTATATATGTAATGGTCTGTGCCTCTCTGTCGCTTTCTATCTCTCTCTATGTCAGTGTCTGTTTAACAGCCTCTGTCTGTATTATTAGCTCTCTATATGTTACTCTGTCTACATTGAAAACAAGCATTGGCATAGCCAATAGGTCTCGCCTTTGGGACCTTATAAGATAAATTAAAGGCATTGTTATTTAAATAAATAAAATAATGCCAATAGGATCTGGCCTAGAGACCGCTTTAGCTTTGTTTTTTATCCTCATATAGTAAAACATCATACATAAATAGTAAATACGTGTCTACAACAAGCAACACGAGGGAGGAATGTTGGTGGTAATTAAAGCTGGACCCTCATTTTTAAGCGGTTAATATATTTCTGTTCTCAGTGGTTGAGGCGCTTGATGAGGCTGCACTCAGTCTATTCATCCTTAAGATGCTGCTGTCGGTGGAGAGCAAACTCAGCAGCCCCAAATTACACATCTGGGATATTTCACAATAAGCCCTGATGGGGGAGTTTAACAATGAAGGTCGATGGTGGGGGGCGGGGGGATGGAGGGGGATGAAGGAGTGAGAGAGAAGGAACATGAGTGAGTCAGAGAAAGCGCATGTGTGTCTGTCTCATTCTCAGCAAGGGCACGTCTCACTCGCGGCTTCACTCGTTCCTGCTCTCAGTCTCTCTAAACGGCTCTCTTCCGGGATGTGTATGTCTCGCGCTCTCTGCTTCTCCGGTCTCTTCTCTCAAGCTCTCTCTCTCTTTCAGGAGGTATATGTCTCAAACTATCTGCTTCTGTCTCTTCTGCTCTCAATCTCCTGCCATCTCTTTCTCAAGAGGTGTCTGTCTCAGACGCTCTGCTTCTCCTGTCTCTTCTGCTCTAAGTCTCTCTAGCCCTCTCTTTCTCAGGAAGTGTATGTCTAACACTCTCTGCTTCTCTGGTCTCTTGTCTCAGTCTCTCCAGCTTCTTCTTTCTCATGACTTGAGTGTCTCGCTCTCTCTTCTCCGGTCTCTTCTGCTCTTAGTCTCTTCAGCTCTCGCCTTCTCAAGAGGTGTATGCCCCTCCCTCTGCTTCTCCTGTCTCTCTTGCTCTCTGTCTCTCCAGCCCTCTCTCTTGCCTGAGACACAGCTCAGCTCTCTTTTATTGACGCTCTCTTCTCAGCCTCAGTGACTGTCTGGAGAGAGCTGGAAGAGACGGAGCGCTCCATTCTTATTCAAGAGTGTACCTTGTGAGACTGCTGAACCAAGGCCGTCTCTGGGGGAGACAATGAGAGCAAAGAATCCGGAAGTGCATCAGACATTACATAAACCCACCGCCATCCCCCATCAACCCACACTTCATGCAACAATCCACCAACTCGGACCCCTCTTTGACAACAAAATCAATACTGTTTGCCAGAACACCACACGACCTATCAGCTATCACCACCGCTCCACCACTGGCCCCGCCCACTTATTCACTTACAGTTTATAATAAAACACGAACACTACGTGACTTACCTGCACACCCCACGCCCTCTCAATCGATGACGTCAGCTTCGTACAATCCGACAAAGCGTCATCTGATGATGATGATGACGTGTTTTCTCCCTGTGGCATCGAATCATTAACACCTCGCTCTCCCTTACCACCACCCACGCTCACTCTGAAAAGTATAGAGAGTTTGCCACCTGCAAAAAGCCCAGAGTTGACCCAGACATATCGTTAACTATCATTTCATCAACTCTACCCATGGACCCCATTCTAAGGCAAGGTCATAGGAAGATAAGTGGACCTCATATCTGTAAGACAACATCCAACGCTGCAGTTTTTGCCAGGCCGACCAATCAGGTGCCGTCCCAGCTGTCGTATGGAAGACACAACTATACAGGGAGTTGGCGACACCCTGAAGATCACCAATGACAGTGACCCGTGCCTGCTGGTCCTCGTTGAACACTTCAACACTCTGCATCTTGAAGGCAACATCCACTGCTACCGTCTTCACCAGTGGACCAATCAGGAGCCGTCCCTGCTGTCTTATGGAAGACGTAATGATAAATGGTATCAGTGACACCCAAAAGATAACCAATGACAGTGACCTATGCCTACTGGTCCTCGCTGAACTTTGCAACATTGTGCATCTTGAAGGCAACATCTACCGCTACAGTCTTCACCAGCGGACCAATCAGGAGTCGTCTCTGCTGTTGTACAGAAGACGTAATGATAAATGGCGTCAGTGACACCCCGAAGATCGCAGACGAGGATGCCCCATGCCTACCGGACCTCGTTGAACACTTGAACACTCTCCATCTTGAAAACAACATCCATCGGGTGTTGTCCCCTGCTGTCGTATAAAAGACACAATACAGGGCATCAGTGGCACCCGGAGTTCACTGATAAGGGTGAACCATGCCTACTAAATAATTAAGTAAATAAACAAGCGCGGCCGAAGCAGACCGCGCTTGTGCCAGAAAATAATTAAGTAAATAAACAAGCGCGGCCGAAGCGGACCGTGCTGAAAATGAAAATGAAAGAGTGCTTACAGACTTATAAAGGAGACCGTGTAACTCCGCCAGTAAACGATCCAGTCCGGGTGGGCGGGGCCAAAAGGAGACAGGGCGGCAACAATGAGGGACTAAAAAACCTCACGTACAATGGAAAGCCAGCGTTTTGCATGCATGATGACGCAAGCCAATGAAAAAAAGGGGCCGAGCCTACACTCTACTTCTAAAATTGTATTGATTACAAGAAGCCTCGCAGAGCGAGCAGCGCATGCGCGGCCTACAACGCTAGGTGAGACCTAAAAAGAGGGTTAAACATTTGCTGTGGTTCAGACAACACAAACCTGAAACCCCCCTGAAATTTGTGAGGTATGGCACGTTATGCACAATGTACTCCATAACTCCCACCCTACCATGTTTTGCTTTTGTTCATGTTGGTACACTGCATTTATTTTCCTGTGCCATCAGCAGAGTGGTGTACAGAGCATGACAGAAGGTAATGGTTACTTAGGGTACTACTTCCTCTCTTCCTTTGCTCTGCTTTGTGCCTGGAAAGTAAAAGGAGAGCAAGAAGCACAAATCTAATCACATTTAAGTAGGGTGTCTGCGATTTTTTTTTTTTTTTTTTTTTTTATTATTATTTTTTTGGTGCTGCCCACCTTCCTACTGGCTTTGTATGTCTCGTTCCAATGGATTTATCCTTACAGTGGAGATTTTCAGGAGGCCTCTTAGAGAAAAGATAGATTACATTAAAGCTAGAGAGATGTAGAAAAATGCTGATATATATATATATATATATATATATATATATCTATATATCAAACACACAATCCTGCTCCAGCAAGGAGGAAGGCACGTACTCGAGGCTGAAGGAATAGGGCTCATTTATTGCTTCGGGTCTCCCTGCGACAGGAGAGATTCGTTTCGGCTTCACAGAAGCCTTTTTCAATCTAATTGGCGCCATGTACATGTGAGTATATGTATATATATGTGTGTATATATATATATGTATGTATATGTGTATATATATATATATATTTTGTATTTAAGCCGACTCCAAACGTTGTAGAACTTTCCCATGACTAACAGATTTTCTGTGTGTTTTGTGAGCGGAGAGAGACTTGAACAGGTTGTAATAACTTTTCCATTAGCACCTTTTTTTTTTTTTTTACAAGATGTGTTGTTATGGGCAAAATACTGGGCAAGGTACAGAGTCTCACTGTGGAAATCCAACAGGGGGAAACGGATTCGCAGTCATTTGCCACTTCGGTTCCACCATGGGTCTTGCAGCAATTGCAGGCACTCAAAATTAAACACACTTTAGTTGTTTACTGTGTGCATATTTATCCAGCTGACCTCTCCTTGAGGGGCGGCGGACTTTAAATTGAGAGGAAATTTGAAACTAAAGTCAACAACAAATGTAAGAAAGACTATTTAAGTTGGTTGAATGGTTGGTTGATGTAGGAGAGTAGGATCTGCTTCACATGGGTACCCCCACATTTTGCTGATGCTTCACTGTTTTTCGACCTTAGTCTGGCTGGGGCCCTGCTAATCAGAACCCCAGCCTAGCTGCTTCCTCTCTAAAATGGTTTCCATGTGCCTTAGGCACATCTCTGATTGGAATCTGGAGTGCCCTTATAAGTCCCTAGTATATGGTATACTATGTACCCAGGGCATAGGTACCTCAGAGGCCTACCAGGGGCTGCAGCATGTATTGTGCCATCCCTGGAAGGCCATCCAAACTGACACCACAGGTCTGCTACTGCAGCCTGGGTAAGGTGGTGCATGCACCCCTTACTGTGATATAGGCTACCTATATCACTATATACATACACACATATAAACCTATAAGTCACTCCTATGGCAGGCCTTATCAATCCTGAAGGCAGAGTGCGTGGTTCCTATGTGAGAGGGTGCCCCTGCATGAGCAGGGCCCCTCTGCAGCGTTCGGAGACCCTTCTCTGATGCTGTTTGTAGTGCAGCCTGACCATATACTCTTAAGCGCATTATAACCTCGCGTTAAATGCTAACTTTGGGATGGCTGCACGGAAGCATGTCGTGTTTGGTGTCAAACATCTTGGAATACTACCCCCCGCCAGTTCTGGCGGCGGGAGTAGCATTCCACCCTTCTAGAGGGAAAGACATGTACACACCGGTATGCCCGGTACTGACTTTCCAAGCCCTGGCATCACAAAATGGATGCCGCTGCCACAGATACGAGTCTGGCCTCCTGCTGCTGACCGAAACTCCGGCAGGGGAGGCCTGGACAATAGGTTTCCTGTCCCAGGGAGGTGTGACCACCTCCCCAGACAGGATAGTGTGTATTGGGGCTGGGCGGGAGCACACTCTGGTGCTTTGAAGTCCTGCACTGGGGGCACACTTGGTGTCCCTGTGCATACCCCAGTTCAAACCGGCTCAGGGGCTTCCAGCCCCTGCTCTGGCGTGAAACTGGACAAAGGGAAAGGGGTGTAACCACCCCTCTGCACTGACCCTCCCATAGGTGGGGTCACAGAGTATGTCCAACCCCCTACCTTAGTATAAGTAGGGGAACCCAGTCCTTGGGACTTTAGATTTACCTGGACGAAACTCTGATACAGAATCCTGGACCTTCGACGCTCTACTTTAAGATTAGAGGACTGAAGAATCTCCCTTGGGGTCAAGGAGTGACTCCCCTGCTTGGCAGGCACCAAAGAAGCAATTGTCCGGTCTGCATCGCTGAAGCTCCCGTCGGACGCCGAAGTCTTTGCATCACCAGAGGTGGATTTCCAGACTTCCCCGAGGCTGCCCTGAGTCCCCAGCAAAGCTGAGGCCCGTAGCTGTCGTGGGTAACGTGGAACCGTGACCCCTGGACACCGAACGCATTTGCAAGTGCATCCTCTTCTGGGTCTCCCACGAAGTCGTGCTTTGGGCTCCGAGTAGCCCCAGCCTCCAGCACCAACTGCACCGAAGATCACTGGCCTCCACTCCACGAGTGTCCTGTGAGCCAGCTCCACGTGCACCGTCTCGAGGCTCCTTCGCGGTCGCTAGTCCGTTGGCTAGTAGGCCCTCCCGAAAGCCAATCTTTTTCTGCTTGGGCTCCCTGGTTGCTCCAGGTGTGCCCTGACTTATCCTCGCTGGGTGAGTCCCCGAGACCTTGCTGGTCTGCAACATCGTCCTTCTTCGCTTTCCACGAGACTTGCCGTTGCCAAGGCTTGTTGGGTCCAATCCGGTCGCCGACACCCTGCAATCGACAGACGTCGTGGGACAGCTCGAATCCAGCTCCTGGTTGTCGTCGACGCCTCCTGGACCTCGTGGCTGAAGAGTCAAGACGACCGTCAACCTACCTGAAGCACTCGACATCGGTGGGCATCTGCTCATCGCCTTCCTGGTCACTGGCTAGTGACCCAGACTCTGTCCCCTCTGCTTTCAGGTTCTTCAGATCTTCGATCCACCTTTGGATCCACCCGAACACTTTCGACTTGGTCGCCAGCAGCACTTTGCAGCAGATCGCCATAGAAAGCGACGACGAAACCCGACCCCGAAAGACACCTATGCAGCCGGCTTCCCTGGGTGAGGTAACTCGAGTACTCCGGTGCTCCCGTGGGTATAGACACTAGAACAGCCTAGTTCTCAAAGGGTTTGCTCCAAGTCCTCCTCTAAGTGTCCCTTTTCTTTTAAATTCTAATCGCGACTTTCCCCATAGAAGTTAACGGTGGTTCGCGGTTGTGTTCATACACTGCACGCGTCCCCGTGGGTCCCCTGTGTCACTGCCTTGGGTGGTTCCTTGTGGTCCAAGCACTTCTACAGGCTCTAGGCCTTGTGTCTAGTTCAGTCGTGGTTCTTATACCACTTTATTGGTATATGGTTTGAGTACGCCCCTGGGGCTCAAACGTGTATTTGTGCTATTACTGTAGATAACTAACTCGTAACGTATGTACTTGAACTCTAGCCTCATAAAGAGACTAGAGGGGTGTGTTTAGTAATAAATACATATATTTTGAATATATACCTGGTGTGGTCCTCTTTCATTTGGTCACTCAAGAGATTATAGACTGGTAAAACAAGCTGCTTTACATTCCTTCAAGACTTAGCCTGAAGACTGCTCTCCATAGCTACCACTAGGATAGCTTTCAATAAAGGTTGTCTTTAACCTATCTCCAATAAGGGGTTGTTTGGACTGGTGCAAGGTGCCCACTATAATTAGTGGACAGCATATGCCAGGCCAACTTCTCACAGTTGATATAAATGAAGGGAGTGAACGTATGTATTTTGTATGATTGCGGTATGAGTGTAGCACAAATGTAGCCGAAAGGAGTTAGAGACCTCTTCAGGGTCCAAGGCAACAATAGAGTCAGAGAGTGCTTGGAGTTGTAGGTTGGTTCTGTGAGCAGAAGTAGACTTTTACTGCATCATGATGTAGTGATTGTTAAGGAGTGGCTTCAATCTTTCCTAAATTGAATCCGGATTGTTGCAGTTCTGATGAACAAAGGGATGTTGTTCTCCATCCAGATTGAGACGGCCTGTTGCCTAGTGTTTTCCTTTTTGCACGTCTTTGTTTCCAGTGTGATGCTGTCCTGGCTGTGTGTATGCAGAGAGCGACTGAGATGGTGATCTTGTCAGCTTAACAGGCAGGAGAGTCATTGTGATGGCTTTGTAGACGGTGTAGCTAGTATTGAAGATGGTGCGTTTAGGAAAGGGAAGCCGGCAGAGATCCGTCTGGGTGGGAATGATGTAGGTAAATCAGGTCGTAAAGGCAGGTGGTGCAGTGTTAGATGGAATATGGTAATGTGGATCCCTTGGTGGTCATTACATATTCCTTTCTTGCTCTCCCAAGCTCACTGAACGTCAAATCTGAGCCATCTTCAATGATTTGTCCTTCGTATATGGGTGCCTCTCCTCAAACTGCTCTAGGTTGTTTGCTTGTCTGTGTCCAGAAAAGGACTTTTTTTTTTTTTTTTGCGCTGTTTATTTTATGCGCACTTGGCCCTGAGGGCATTTGTGCACTTTATAGCAGTAAAGTGCACAAATGCACTTTAATTTTGTCAATGTTTGCACTTTTTTTTTTAACTTTAGGGAGATTAAGACATTTGCCTAGAATAACAGGTTATTTGAGCCAAGGAGGCTGGGATTTGAACCTGATTCCCCAGTTCCGAAGTTGGCAGCTCTAGCCATTAGACCACATCTTCTCCCTATAAATCCCCCACTCACCACTTAACTGACGTCTTGGAGTCTTCCCACTTAATTTCTTTATTTACTGCGGTAGGGACTTTTTTATCTTGAAATATTAATCCGAACTCATTTCAGCGTGCTTTGTAAACCAGGAGGGGCTTCCTCGACTTATGGTAATGGGGGCTCATAGACATTTTGCCTTACTTGTCTCTTTGCCTACTCTGTAGAGCTGTGATGGACCGATAAGGTACCCTTTTGGTCCCTCTGCGCCTTGTGAATCTGTCAGGCTAGTGACGCATTTGTGAAAACCCCTTGTAAAACAAAGCATACTCCACTGGGATGTTTTTACCTATCAAATGTCTTTCATGACTGAGGATGAAGTTGGGCACAAACGTACGTATGAACTACATTCCAGCCTGTTTTATCTTGTACATAACACTGCTAACATTGCAGGGTAAGCACACAAGCAACCTCACTCCTGGGCTACATATGTGATCATTGAGCACAGCCAGTGCCTCTTCACACTCCATCTGAAACTAAGAAGTACCTGCTATCCAACAAATAGTCTACATGCACAATGAAAGCTAGGCTCCCACACCCCGCCTGAGAGCATTGGCGCCTCCTAGAAATAAGGGCCTTTTGTCACCTATCTGACCTTATTTACTTTCCCATGTCACATGTCAGTCCATTGTAGACTTTGTATGCCCGCTGCTATTATCAGCCCACCCACCCCAGTCATCACTCACTGGGAGCTCTTAGTGGTCCCTTTTCTCCACCTCCAGTGATAGAAACCCGTCCTTCCCTTAGAAGGAGAGGTGGAGCGGCTCCTTCCCCTACTGAAGACCTTTATATTGCACCCCTTAAGCTACTTATTGGCCACGGTTCCCTCACTTGGGCTTGGTTCTCCCACTTTTCTTTTACAACCACGCCGAGGTACTCCGAAAATAAAGCGAGTTTATTACTCATCACTTAGTTTGGTAGGGATCCACGTCGCATGTCTGAGTAGCAGTTATTTTTTCTTGAGTTTATTTCGACAAAACTGTTGAAATTGCAAAATATGGACACTGTTGCAGATTCATGTGTGAGCTGCCCCCTCTTTTTATCTCATGCACCAACACCGCTTAATTTTTGTAATGCATTTTAGCAAAAATTGCTGTTGGAGTTGAACCAGCGGGCAAGTTCTTCACTGCAGTGCACTTTATTACACTAAAAAGAACTAATGCTGTTTGAAGACTTTTGCATAAAGCAACATTCTTCATCTTTTGGGAGGAACATAATTCTGAAGTTGCACCTTCTGGAGCTTCCTTCTACATTATCTGCCCTGATTTAAAACATTTTGGGCTCATTTGGAGCTGGAATGAAGAGGGCCGTCTTCCAAGAACTAGTAGGTGTCTCGCCTGCCTTACTAAGAGTGTGGTGATATCCATGACACTCCAAATATGGCCTACGGTACATCTGCCACTTTTTGGCGCATGTCCCGTTCCACAAAACTCTTAAGGCCTTTTGTTTATTTGAGATAGCAAAGTAGTTTGGGTTTTCAGATCCTGTTTCCCATCTTCACTACAAACATTATGTTGTCTTCCTTTTAAGCTCTCCCCCTTGCTTTCTGCAAGTCACCCTCTATCAGAACCGCTTTTCCTAAAATGGTCACTAAGAAGTCCATATAGGTTTTAAGCATTTTAGAATACTCTTAAACAAGACCTATGTTTTCTGCATCTCTCCCCTTTCAGCCCCGATCGCCCAGCGATGGTGTGGCTTTATTGATTTTTCTTTGGGGTTCTATTTCTTTCCCGTTGTTTCCACTTGGCCCAGTGGAGCTCATTTTTCCCTGTCATTCCCCCTGCATGTGCCTCCTCACTCAGTTCCCAGATGCTTATGTGGAAGCAAACTGTGTTCTGAAGGGTTGTACGTGGTTTTGGTGAAAACTAACTCTCACTAACACTTTCCATCTAACCTTTTTTCATTTAGGTTTTTAGCTTGAATGACATTTACCTTGCTAACTAAACCAACCTCGTATAAGCCGTTCTTAGTGAAAAGGGCTTTTATAAAAGTTTGTGCTTGTTCCCTTGTTTTCTTTTTTTCAGCTTACCTCATTATTCCCTCAAAAACCTTTTTTTATTGTTTTGAGTGAAGATGAGTTCGCCAACCCCAAGTCCCTGCACTAGCTCCTCACTTTTTAGGCCTCATCTGAGACCGTGCATGCACTCTCTCTTGGAAGATATTTTGTTTAATTACAGTTTAGAGCTCGCCCGTTGCTTACCATTAGTTGGCTTCATAGGCATTCATTTACTTGCTTCTCTTTTGTCAGTATTTGCCGGCTTCACTTCCTCTTTGTGTGGTTTTGCCTCCCGTGGAGAATGGCCCAGGTACTGCTTCCTTGTTCCACTGCTCGTTCCTTCAGGTATTTGTAGAGCCCACTATCATCCTGGCTCTGAGCAGGTGTGAGTCTAGCCAAACCTAAGGCTTAGGGGGCTACTCGAAAAGCCAGGTCTTTAGCTTCTTGTGAAACTAAAGAAGTGAGGAGGAGGCTCTTATGTGCAGCGGTGGGAGTTCCACGCTTTAGGAGTAATGCAGGAGAAGGCTCGACCTCTGGATCTTGTTTCTCGTGTGAGTGGAAAGTGTGCAAGTAGAAGTCCAGATGAGCTGAGGTGTCTGGAAGGTTTGTGAAAGGAGATGCGTATTCTCGGTCAATGTTATATGGTGCCTTGAAAGTGTGGGTGAGGAGTTTGAATAGTGCTCTTTTATGTATGGGGGGCCAGTGGAGCTCCTTCAGGTGTGATGTTGATGTGAGTGTGGTGTGTAAAGTGGAGTTATTCTGGCCGCTGAGTTCAGAGTGGTCTGCAGCTTTCTGGTGAGTTTTTTGTTGTTGATCCCAGCATAGAGGGTTTTCCTGTAGTCCAGCTTGGTTGTGACAAGGGCATGTTTGACGGTTTTCCTGGTGCTGATTGGGAGCCCTTTGAAAATCTTCCTCAGCCTCTTCAGGGTATGGAAGCATTAGGCGTTGACATGGGTCGTGAAGTCGCCTTTGCTGTTGAGGACAATCCTGAGGTTCTTGGCATGGGTGGTGGGGGTCCGTCCTACCTCTGTTGGCCAGCAGGTGGAGTCCCACAATGAAGTGCTCTTCTCGAAGATTACAATATCTGGCTTGTCGGTGTTCAACTTTTGACAGTTAGTCTTCATCCATTGGGTGATTTCAGTCATGCAGGCATTGAACTTGATCAGGGTACTGGACGTCTTGTTTGTGAGAGGAGAGAATTAGTTATGTGTCATTGGGGTAGGAGAGGACGTTGATGTTGTGAGAGCTCCTGATGCTGGCTAGAGGGATCATGTATGTGTTGAAGGGGGTTGGACTCAGGGAAGATTCTTGTAGAACACCGCAGTTGAGGTCTCAGGCGTCCACGGGGTATGGTGCCAGGGTGACTGACTGGGTCCTTCCGATCAGGAAGGAGCAGATCCATCTGTGTGTGTGACCTTGCATTCCAATGATCTGTAAGCGTTGTAAGAGGTAGGAGACCGGGTGAAATACTGCAGAGAGGTCCAGGAGGATGAGGGCTGCTATACCTCCTCTGTCCAGAATCTTGGGTTGGCGATGAGGAAAGTTTCTGTGTTGTGGTCGGGTCTAAAGCCAAACTGAATTGCTTGCCTCACAGTTTTTGTTTGCTCAATCCCTCCCGCCCCCTCTCACGTTGTTTCTTGGCCTATCGTCGCTTGCCCCATCGTTGTTGCTTGTCCCATCCCTCCTGCCCCTCCCATGTTATTGCTTCCTCTGTCCTGTCCTTTCTGCCCCCTCACACTTTGTTGCTTGCCCCATCCCTCCTGTCCCACTCCCACGTTGTTGCTTGCCCCATCCCTCCCGTCCCACTCCCACATTGTTGCTTGCCCCATCCTTCCCGCCCCCCTCCCACGTTGTTGCTTGCCCCATCCATCCCGCCCCACTCCTGCGTTGTAGATTGCCCCGTCCTTTCCGCGCCACTACCTTATTGATGCTTACCCCTCATCCTCTGCATTGTTACTTGGCCCTTTCCGTCCTGTCAGAAAGAAGAATCGGTGTGACGTGGTCAGCGCTGGCCATGTCATAGATTTTTTTTTCTTTCTAACTTTCAGACATGCTGCAGAGGAGCCTTGCTGCTATACAACATGGCTAAAAGACATTAACATAGCCAATAGCTCTCACATAGGCGAGACCTATTGGCTCTGCCAAGGCTTGTTTGTTTTGTGAATCTCTGTGTGGCTGTGATTTCCACATTCCACCCTCAAACTCCTCTTTTAAAAGTTTTTGGGGCGGGATTCCTCCAAGCTAGCCTCAACTTATGCACATGTTTTGAGGAGTCCCGTGTGTCTCCTACCCTCTCTTTGTGCTCCCCCTTAGACTCCCTGCCCCCTCACCCCAGCACCCTCATATTACATCCTGCTTTACTTGCCTTTTATTCAATTAGATTTTTATAATGTTTGGTAACTCTTTAAAAGGGGCTTTAGTTATGTTTTTGGCTAAATTGCATAAATTAAGTTGATTTTTAGTACAGATGAGGTAGTCCTAACTTGATTTTATTGAGAATCCCCGGAACACCAAAGATTAGCCAAGCTCATCCTTGTCTAAATGCAAGACTAAGACCTTGTGAAAGAACCCCAAAACTGGACATGGTTGTTACAAGACCTCCTCAAACTGTCTCACTTGTTGTCTTCTCGTCTCACCCCTCCCATAAATCTCGCACTGTTTCACCCAGTTTATCCCTTTCCCTCCCTCTAACTATCCTACTTACCTTGGTCATTGCATACATAGAATAGGTTAGCTCAAGGGAAGCTCATGTGTCTCTAAGCGCTTGTGTGCTTTAAAGAAGGACACTTCTGATTATGAAATTCCTTTTTTCAATTTGTAATTTAATGGCAGAATATCCTTAAATGAAAATGTCTCGTGTAAAGGCAGAATTCAGTTTGATTCTTCATCCTCCCTTTAGGAGTTCATGGCCTGGTTAAACAGCGGCAAACTCTACTGCACTGCTCCATGGCGCTGTTGTTTGAATCCACAGTTAATTAGCAGGAAATGCTTGATTTTAAGACCTTTTCAAGGCCGTACCGAGGACACATTGACATTGTTTCCACGATATTCCAGGAAAAGTGTCTAGCCTCCCTGTGGCAAGGTGTCTAAATCTAAATAAAGACTAGCAAACCAAGAGACAGGGGTATTGTATTATTGGGGTGCAGAGATTTATTTTCAGACATAATGCAGCGGAGAAACCTTTGTGAAATATGGAGGTTATTCCAACAGCTGGACGTTTTCATGTTATTTTCAACATCTGCAAAGGGTGTTTCTATTTTCTTAATTTGTGTATGAAGTACCAATTGGAAAAAATAATGTAAGGACCCTGAGTAATCCTACCTTGGTATCATTGCTTAAACTCCAGTTACTTTTTGAGTAGTTTCACTGGGATTTTAATTTCCTTTGTGTCATGCTTGGAATGTGCAGAAGGAAACTCATAAGTAAAAGCACTGTGTGGTGTTGGGTGCGAAGTAGGAGTGTGCAAAGCTGAGCCCGTCAGACCCGACAGGGGACAACGAGAGCAGCGATCAGTTGCATCCGCTTCAGAATCTGTACATCAAAGAATTTAGACTAGTCGTCCTTACAGAGATGTGTCACAAAGAGGGCAAGTGGGTAGCTTCCTACCCTTGGCCATATAATAGCCCTGTTTTGGGAGTTGCAGTGCTACAGGCAGCCAGGTTTTGGGGCAATTGTTCTGCACCATTCCATCACTTTGAGAGCCAAGAGCATAGTTTAGAAGTCAATGAAGTGATGCATATTGTCTGAGTGATGGACACACGAGGATGTAATGTTTCACCTATCTCTGGTACCGATTTCTGTGTGTGTGGTGGTTCATTTGTCTCATTTACTACCCCAGCGGTCACAGTGGTGCATGGGATTGTGGAATGTTATTTTATTTAAAATATTAATGACACACGGCAAAGATGTCACAGTTTGTGTAGACACTGTTTAGAAACTATGGTTTTCTGCTCAAGCCAACACAAAGATTAATCTGAAAAAAGATTTCCATTTGAATTTGGTGGTAGACCGAGTTCAGCTGTTTTGCCCTTGAGCAGCCCTCAGCTTAGATTCCCCGCCCCACCCCTCATTTACTACCCAAAGCCAATAGGTGGTCCGCACCGTGCATATACAAATGCTAAGTACCTATTTCTAGGCGATGGGTGAAACCCACGTCAGCAGAACAGAAGTTGCCCTTTGCGTTAGCCTTAATTGCAATGATACTAAAATTTAAAAAAACAAACAAAGGAGATCATAGTGGAGATTCAGTAAAGTGACCAATGTTAACCTTGAAAGGCTCTTTGCCTGTAGACTGCCATCACACTATTGACTATTAGGACTATTATTGATCGAACACCAAACAATGCATTCCAGGAAGGGCCTGCGTTGTCTGCATTATCTGCCCTCCCTGCGCTTCACAGTTGATTCCCAGGCCCCAGGAAATCAAGATTGCATCCCCACGGACAGCATGCATTCTGAAGGGCAAGTGTCTTTGGGTCTGTTTCAATCGTACTACCACTTAACCCATCCTGCAGTGTTGTGACTACAGTGACCTCCTTCAAATTCTGGCTTTAAACTCGCTCCATACGGTGATCTCCGATTGGGCAAGCTTGCATGTTCAGTTAGAACTTTCCAAGTTTGAACAGTGATATGCTTTATAAAATTGTTGGTTAGTGTGATATGTTTTGTTATGTTTTTCACAGACATTTCATGCAAAGCTAGAATCACCCTAAAATTGTTTGGCTAAGCCACCAGGAAACCCTTTTTCTGTACACGCTGGATAAAAGCAGATGTAGTCAGTTTGGTGATGTTCATGGACCAAAGCATAGCAGTAAGACATTTTTGGCCTTGCTTCCTTGACACATTGGTACTTGAATTGCAGGCTATGGAACCATCATTAATTCTTTTTACTGTGCTTTGTATGTTTGAGCTAAAAGCAAAGTGTATAGTTTCTGTGAGAACTATGTGGTTCTGGACAGTGATGGTAACCTGTGTGACAAATAATATACAAACTTTACGGAAGTGTATAATGTTTAGAATTATAGAATTCATATCTAAAGGAGGGCCAAAGGATCCGCGCTGTCCCTTAAGGCTTGATTAGATAGGTGGATGTGGGGCAACCACCCAGAAGCGGTAGTTGCCCCATTTAGCAACCTCATGGTTCTCCCTTTTCAATTTAAAGGTGGGGGAACCACGGAAAGAGCCTCCGCTGCATCTGCTGTTGGAAACCCTTGACCTGATAGCTTGTGCACCTCTTGTTAAGATGAATAATACTTGACACAGTTGTGTAGCGCACCTGGGCCAATAGGTGTAAGGGCGCATTATAGAAAACAGAAGTGTTACATCAGAAGCAAGTGTTTCTCGAACCCTCAGACATGCCACCTTGAACTGATCTTTAATGAACTGGTCTGTGAACTTACCCCCTGCCCCTTCCTGGTGGCCCGGCCCACTCATCCGAGTTTAATGCTTCCCTTAGTGCATTAACCGTCTCATCCTTCGTTGTTCTACTGATCAATGCAAGGCCCTTGATGGGCAACATTGTGGCGTCTGCTGCTTTCCCTGTATACGTGCAGCCCCGTTTGCTGCTCCATCTCTTACCTATGGTGCAGCTCCTGTTGTTGGTTGAGCAGCGCGCTCTCACCAGTCCCCTGTTTTGTTTATGCTGAGATGGAGCTCTGGTTAGACCTACCTGACTTGCTGTATATACCGCCGCCGTTTACTGTTGGTTTCACCATCCAGTAACGACGCAAAAGTATCAAGTGTTTCACCAAAGAGCCAAGAACACATATGCATAATAAACTGGCATTTTTGGATTGGTTGCACTGGTGAAAGTCCATGTGACATTATTTTATCGCTAGGTTAGGAATTGTCTGGACAGTAGCGTTTCAGTTGTTGTCTTGTCTGAGGGCGATAAGCTATGTTAGAGCTGGTGGTTTGGGTGTAAAAGCCTTCCATTTGAAGGTCACCTTGGCTGCCAGGTCATGGTGATGGTCACCCCGCTCCACCCTGGGCAGGGATATCACTGGTTTGCGCTGTTTGAGTCCACTGTGTCAGGTGTCTGGGTCCTGGGCAGGGGACACAGAGTGCATCAGGCCAAAGAGTTTTTGCTTCTAACTGAGGAACGCCCACTATGTGAGTTTGTGTAAAACAAAAAATGCAGTACCATGTGGGTGAAAACAGATGGTGTCCGCTCGTCATTCCTTCATGCGTGCAGTCCATGCTTTACGCGGTCAGATTCCCTCCCCATAGGTAGAGACACCCCTTCCAGGCAGGTAGATAATTTGAGATATGGCGGGCAGTCATCTGTCCAGGGAGCTGAGCCCAGGACCTACGCTACCCTGGTGGGCCTCTCCCTTCCCACCACCCACAGCGTGAAAGACCACTTTAGCTGTATAAACTCTCTGGAAAATTCAGCTAAGCATAGGCTGGCTTGAGTCTTGAGATGAAGGTCTTTGCACGTTTCAAGGTATCTGTTATCTGAATATAGAGTCATGCTTGTAGACCAGCAGTTCTTAAGCAGGGTCCCTGGACCCCTGAGTATCAGCAACGCCTACTGTGGGGGTCTATGACTGTTGGTAAAATTAAGATATCATCAAATTAATCCAGTATATACACATAGAAGAAAAAAATGTAAAATTGGAATTGTAAAAATGCCCTGCATAAGTGCAGGAATTTGAAATTGGAGGCTAAAAATGAAGTTGGTATCCTTAGCTTGATTTGTGAGAGCTGCGCAAGTGCAGCATACACCATCTATGAGATGAAATCGATAATTCATGGGAAAAATATAATTTCCTTTAATTAGAAAAAATTCGTCAGTATGACATCTCCAAATATAAGGTATATATGTATAATAATTTGATCTTCTTTTCATTACAGGAATTGGTCCAGTAATTAATATTTCCTTAGCTGTATCCATTTTTCCCTGAACCAACAGGGTGTAAAACTCTTTTCTACACAATCTACGTACTGACCAACAAAGTACCTAAATGCTCTTCAGAAGTGAACTACAAAAGATAGCGTTCCTTGATGACGTAGCAGTCGTTCAGTGACGCACTGCGAAGAGCTGTGATTCGTTGCATGTGTCACACCAAGTGATAGCGACGTTATTAAATGGTTGTTTTAGGGTTTTATTCTATTATATTATTTGTATAGCGCTTGGTACCCATGTTTGGGGCAAGATGCACCACTTTATCGTCCTCCTTTTATCATTCTGGTAGAGCAGCCCTCAGAGTCTGTGCCTGCTTGGGACCTGCAGGGTGTGTCCTCAGATTGTGTGCCTGTTTGGGACCTGCAGGGTGTGTCCTCAGATTGTGTGCCTGTTTGGGACCTGCAGGGTGTGCCGCCCTCAGAGTTTGTGCCTGTTTGGGACCCGTGTCCCTGTTTGGGACCCGTGTGCCTGTTTGGGACCCGTGTGCCTGTTTTGGACCTGCAGGGTGTGCCCTCAGATTGTGTGCCTGTTTGGGACCTGCAGGGTGTGTCCTCAGATTCTGTGCCTGTTTGGGACCTGCAGGGTGTGCCGCCCTCAGTGTGTGTGCCTGTTTGGGACCTGCAGGGCGTGCCCTCAGTGTGTGCCTGTTTGGGAGTGTGTGCCTGTTTGGGATCTGCAGGGTGTGCCTGCAGTGTGTGTGCCTGTTTGGGATCTGCAGGGTGTGCCTGCAGTGTGTGTGCCTGTTTGGGATCTGCAGGGTGTGCCTGCAGTGTGTGTGCCTGTTTCGGGCCTGCAGGGTGTCCCCTCAGAGTGTGTGCCTGTTTGGGACCTGCAGCCAGGGTGTGGTGCCTGCAGTGGCAAACAGAGTCCCCACGCTTGGTGTAAGCGCTGCTGCAGCCAAGGAAGTGCTGGATTTAGTGTGCTTCAGGGTCCGTTGGCTGCAACCATGACTGCAGGAGTCAAGAATGCACTCTGACTTCATTCCTTCGTTTGCCAGCACTCTCGCTCGCACACACAGCAGCCGTCTCCAGCTCCGCAAGGCTCTGGCTGGGAGAGATTCTAGGCGCTGCGCCAGGCAGGCTGAAAGTCAGTCGTCTCTGTAAACACCAGGAAAATATCAGCTTTTTGGTAGAACACGTACTTGTTGACAGTGCGTGTCTTAAGACGTTAGAAAAACAAACTCGCTGATTGCCTCATCCCTGCCTGTCCTATGTATTCACCAGGTGGCAAAAGGGAGCGTTCAGGGTTTGACAGTTGCCATGTTGGTTGAATAGAGCTTCCGCGTCCCTAAGGCTGCTTCAAAGCGCTGAGGAGTACAATATCCTTTCAGAATAGAAGCATCTGTTATTTACAGCGCCAAGAAACGGCAGACGTTTCTGTCAAATAAATGAGCATTATTGTATAACAGAAGTGAGAAGGAGAAAATAAGAAAAAAGACAGAAAATTGGGGAACTTTCTGTTTGGACACATCAGTGGCCTGTACTCTGTCCAGTCTCCGCCACCCTAAGGGGCACTTCGAAGCGCTGGGAGGAACAGAGGGAAGCTGAGCACCGACAGTGGAAGAAGGGGCCTTGAGGGTGAGGAGGTATGAGGCAGTCAGCGTGACAGAAACCAGGCATTGGAGTTTAGAAGGCTGGGGCTGTATCACGAGGGACGCGAGTCTGTGCAAACATGACTGGGCGTCCCTCCGTTGGCAGATATACACTCACGTCTCTGTGATTTATACCTTAATCACCAGTTGTACACGTTACCTCTCGTGTGGTTAGGTGAGGCGCGCACATTATATATTTCATCATTTGGTTCCATTTATGAAGTTGTTCCGAAGTGAGAATAGACAAAGAAGCAAGCACCACTGCGATTTAAAGCACACATTTTTTGTGGTCTTTTCTGTTGTTTCGCCCAGTACTTGCAGCAGCCCCTTCTGCCAGTGAATGACTCGTTACCTTTAAGAGGACTGGGCCATAGTGTAGCAGGCACTGCGGCCACATCGGTTACACTGACTTTTTTAATGAACTTTACTGTTGAACTAGAAAAGATTTTGCATTCTACAGCTGCTGTGTGCCAGTGCTGTCAGTCAGCACGAGGAATACTAGTGATTGCCTTACCTGCTGCAATCCTGCAGCTCTGGTCTCTGTTTAGTGACAGTTTTCACCGGTCTCAGTTTTGGGTTTTGTAATATGGCTTGGTTGGTTAGATTTCTCCTAGCAACCACTTTAGCTGGTTTCCCAGCCTCCCGTTTTACCAAAAATCCTAACAAAAATACATACATTCAGAAATGTATACACAAAGACGTGCTTGGTCAGTGCTCTTCATCCACGTGTCTGTCTGTGTTAACCACATTTTGCTTCTGCCCACCACAGCGTGCATCATGGGTCTGTGGGTCAGCCGTTCAACTCATCTATTGACTTTTTTTGTGCTGAGGTTTTCCCTCATCACCTGCACAGACTCCTGAAAAGGCTGACTGAATGACAGGATCTAACCAGAATCATGCCCAACTCATTTCCAAACTAGAACTTTATTAACAGTTTTCAGGTAAAAAGAGAGAAATTATAGAAATACAAAAATTCTTTTACCCAGAGGTTCCGCAAAACGAATATATTGTATTGTAATTGCATTTATATAGCGCTTACTACCCCTGACGAGGCATCGAAGTGCTTTTTTTCGACGAGTAGCACGCTACTCCGGAACCCATAAAGAATTAGTGGTGAATTAGTATAGTGAAATATGAAAGTAATAGGAGTGGTGAATATGTTAGTCAGTTATTTGGATTGAGAAGGATAGTGGAGGGATAGAAGAGGAAAAAACTTTTGCATTTATGTAACGTTTGCTACCCCTGATAAGGTGTTGAAGTGCTTTTCGGTGATTAGCACACTACTCCGCAACCCATAAAGGATTAGTGGTGAATTAGTGTAGTGAAAATATGAAAGTAATTTGAGTGGTGGACAACGTTAGTCTGCTATTTGGATTGAAAAACATAGTTGAGGAATAGAAGAGGGAAGGATTTAGAATTGTTTGTTTTTTGGGAGCTCATAGCAGTAGGAGAAGGCTTGGGATGAGTAAAAGGGATGTGGAGGGGGGAGAGTCAGAGGGAAGGGTTTAGAAAGGCTTTTTTGGGAGATCTGAATAGTAAAGAGGTATTAGATAATGCAAGGAGGTGTAGAGTAGGGAAGAGTCTAGAAAGTATTATTTTGGGGATCATAGTAGTGGTATGGGGTTTGGGATGAATGAGAGTGGAGGTAGAAGATATATTGATAGAGGTATAGGGTAAGAAATAGGGTAGTGCATTGGAAAGAGTAGTAGAATGTGTTTGAGATGAGTCGGAGAGTTGAGATAGACAATATATTGAGAGCGGTATACAGTGAGAAAAAGGTTAGTGCATTGGATATGCTGAATTAGAAGAAAAGTAATAAATATATCGATACGTAAGTACATGGAAGGTGTGTGCGTATGTGTGTGTGTGTGTGTGTGTGTGTGTATATATATGTGTATATATATATATATATATATATATTTCTGCTCCTTTGCACCTGCTTGGTGCACTCTCGTACGGGTGCCTTCTTCGCGGAGGTGCATCCGCGATTTTAATAACTGCTCCGTTTTCCGTCACTCTTTAGGAAAAAATAGGCACTCACGGGGGATTAGATTCCATGCGGTTTTAATTTCATTAGTAAAAACATGACGCGTTTCGGCAAGCGCCTTCATCAAATGTTTGTTACAAGTGCGCTATTGCTGCGGCGTTTTTAAATAAAGTTCATTCAGAGCAGATCACATCACATGATTTGCGGATCATTGTAATCAACGACGGACATTTCAATTCATTACAAGAATACCCGCCATCTTTCAATGGTAAAAACGAGTGTTATACTTAAAACCCTTGTTTTTCTAAACCAATATTAGGCAACCAATCATCATTTATCCGTGTATCGACATATACGAGTTCCTTCATTGGCAGTTGAACAACGTTCTCCCCTCACTCTACATATACATTTGCGCCATAAATTGGCCCTAGTTCCAAATAATCACATTATTGAACCAACAGGCATTATTGCCAATTGTTTTTGCCGTGAATCGGCCTCATGTGAAAGTGAAACCTTATATCACCGTATATCGGTTTGCATTGAGCAAAGTTCACCACTGCCTTCCTAATCTTGCCGTGTATCGACGTTACAATTGGCCTCCAAATTTTTCCTCTTTCTGACCTGCTATGAATCTATGTTTAACTGAACAAAGGGTTTATACATTCAATATTTAGTTTTTTCTTTGTTCTTTTACAAATTTACAGTTTACCTGCAAAGTTTTCATAATCCTCCTCAGAGGCCATCGTTTTTAATACACTCAAGGTCAATCCCCCAGATGTACTGCCATTTCCTCCCCACTATTCATACCTTTCGGGTTCTTAGTTTCAAGATCAATTATGTACCGTGACTCTAATCTTCTAAGTTTGATTACTCTGTCCCCTCCACGTATATTAGGAAGCACCTGATCCACCCCCAAAGAAGCGTAATAGATCCCTATCGCTCTGATGCCATTCTGCAAAATGCCTTGCCACAGGATATGTGGCATCTTTCTTGGCTATTGCTCGCATATGTTCTAAAATTGCGGATTTTCAATGGGTGGATGGTGCTTCCAATATACTTCAGTCCACATGGACATGTTAGACAATACACTGCATATGGAGTGTTACATGTTAAAAAACTTTTTATGATTTTAGGATTTTTGAGCCCTGGTACACTATATGTCAAGGTCTTTCTACTCCCCACACATGCTTTACATTTACCGCATGGGTAGAACCCTCTCATTTCTTTGAGAGTCCCACTGGGTTTAGTCAGGCCTTTTAAATGACTATGCACTAGGTTATCTTTCAAAGACCTTGCTCTTCTAAAGGTGATTAGTGGTTGGGCTGGTACATCTGCTCCAATGACACTGTCTGTTTTTAATATGTGCCAATTTTTCTTTAAAATCATTCTTAGTTGGCTAGCATTATTTGAATAAGGTGTTATCATTCTAAATTTAAGTTTGTTATCTTCATCATGCTTTTTGATCTTTTCCTTCAACATCCCTTCTCTTGGGATGTTCTTGACCTTTTCAAGTGTTGCATTAAGCATGCTTTTGTCATACCCTCTCACCTCAAATCTTCGCTGGCTCTCTTGCACTGCAATGTTAAAATCTTCCTCATTGGTACTATTCCTTTTAATTCGTAAAAATTCCCCATAGGGGATACTTTTTATTAGTCTTGGTGGATGACTACTTGCAGCATGCAATATTGAGTTGCCTGCGGTGGGCTTACGGTATAAGGACATGCATGGTTTACCCTCTCTTATATTGATCTGTAAATCCAGAAAATTCACAGTGTTTTGATTTATCTCCCCTGTGAATTCCAGATTAATGGTGTTATTGTTCAAATAATTAATGAACTCTCTGGCTGATTCAACTAAGCCATTCCACACTATGCACAGATCATCTATGTAAAGTTCATGAAAGTAGATTATCCAGTACTTCCCACTTTCTACCATTTACCAAAAGTACACAAGGACGCTCTAAAACCACTGGGACGTCCAATAGTTTCGAGCAAGGAAAGTTTGTTGGAAAAGGCATCCATCTACATTGATCATTTTCTTTTCCCGCTGGTAAAAGATTTGAGTTCTTTTATACAAGACACCACCGATTTTATACGACGAATAGAAGACATCCAATGGGAACCAGACTTTGTCTTTATAACAATGGACATTACTAGTCTGTATACATGCATAGCGCATGATCAAGGTTTAATGTCTTTGAGATATTTTTTAAAAACCAGACCTCTGAAATTTCAGATGCATAACAACATGATACTTGAGATTGCAGAATTCTGTCTGCGGAACAATATATTTCTCTTTGGTGGGCAGCTCTATTTACAAACACAGGGAGCCGCGATGGGCACGTGCTTCGCCCCCAGCTGCGCGAATCTCTTCGTGGGAGAAGCACGTGGCCTGGGCGGAGGACAATGAGAGGTGGGTCGACAAAATTGCCCTTTGGGCGAGATATATAGACGACCTCTTCATTGTCTGGAGGGGTACCATCAGGGAGGCAGAGGATTACATCAGAGTTCTAAATGACAATCCATTCAATCTCAAATTTACGAGTCATATTAGCAAAGAAGCGGTGCCTTTCTTGGATCTTCTAGTGTTTGTGGCTGAAGATGAGATCTGTACAAAGCTATATAGAAAGCCTACAGCGGGCAACACTGTCTTACACTTTAGGAGTCAGCACCCCAGAAATTTGATTCATAGTATCCCCTATGGGGAGTTGTTACGTTTAAAAAGGAACTGTACACTCCCGGAAGACTATATTAAATCTGCCAGTGAATGTCTGAGTAGGTTTAGGCAAAGGGGATATCAAAATGAAATATTACATAATACAGCAATGAAGGTGCAATCCACTGAAAGGCAAACTTTGTTAAGATACAAGGTGACAGAAGATTCAGAGGCTGATGAAGACACAGGAAAAGTCAGACTAATCTTGGGTTTTTCATCAGAATCCAAGAAGATTAGAGAACTGGTAGAGATGAATTGGAAGGTACTCCAAACAGATAGTATAATCGGGAAACTGTTACCAGACAGGCCCGATATTACATATCGTAAAAGTAAATCGCTAAAAGACATGCTAGTGCATAGTCATTTTGTGGAAACTGAATCTAAAATACCAGTAACAGGATTTTTTTCTTGCAAAGCATGCAAGAATAGTGTAAAGGTTAAGGAATATTCAATTCCTGAGAAGAAATGTAAATATTCAATTGATAAACTAATGAATTGCAACACAAGTTTTGTAGTATATTGCCTGGTATGCCCTTGTGGGCTCCGATATATCGGAAGTACGATTCATCCAGCAAAAAGAGGATACTGGAGCACAAACGGGCAATAACCAATCAGGACGGGGCATATCCGTGGCCAGGCATTTCGCAGAAATCCATGAGTCACGTAGTGATAAGTTGAGGTATTTCTGCTTAGATCATGTCCCCACGACAGATCGAGGAGGAGACTGGGTAAAGGCACTACGCCAGCTAGAAGCCAGATATATTATAGAGCTACAGACCCGTGTCCCTTGGGGACTGAATAGTGAAGAGGAACTTTGGTCATTTATTGGATAAGTTGTTGTCTTAATGGTCTGTATGGTTAACATTAATATTTTCAAGGAACTGGGTATGGTTTTGTTTTATTTTCTTTTCTTTTCTTTTTCCACAATTTTTGTAGGTGGGTGCTTTTTCCTCTCGTCTTTCTCCTTACCCCCCCTATTCTTCTTTCTTTTCTTCTTTGAATTTAATCAGATTAAATGAAATGAAATTAAAAGATACAGGATGATTGGTCGCTAGAATAACAATGGCCTTATTTGTGTTATACTTATGGTCATTTTATGACGGCTGAAGAGGGTCTTTAAATGTATTCAGGGCTCAAATTTGTGAAATGGTTCTGCGATATATTGCTGAATGGATCATGGGTCAATCATTTCACAATGCCCATTAAGGGCTCAATTTTGAGATAAATATACAGTATATGATTAATAGGATTTCAAGGTAAAGATCCTTCTGGAATATCATTATACATTATCTATTGTATATTATGTCTCCTATAATTTGAGTATGATTTCTAGCATGAAGTTTTGAATGCTTTGGCTAAAATGGATTATTTGTATGGTATCTGCCTGATAAAATGCCCATCTTAAAATGGCCGCCATATTATCACTTGATAGCGACCTTTTTGGAAGTCCTTTGTTTGTTTTTTGTAAATAGCACTTTGACGAATGAGACTGTGTGTTATTTAAAGGTGATTATTTTAATGTTTGACTAACACTGACGAAGGCCAGGTGGCCGATACGCGTGTGTTAGCTTCCTGATTTCCGAAGCACACTGGAATAAATGAATTTGAAATATATTGAGCCCGAGTGCGCAGCCTTCTGTTTTCATGTGTGGAGACGGTGTGGGTTGAAAGTATTGTCGCGGTCCGCCTCCGCGAGCTGCTGCACCCGCACTACTGAGAGCAGCGAATTTTGGCGGATTCTCTGGTGTGGTAATATATATATATATAAGGTAGTATGTAGATTAAAGATGCATTTAATAAACTCTGGCTTTCAAGTGTTGTTGTACTTTAATTTTGTTTTTATGTAATTCAATAATGAAGCAATTGCAGATAAATAGTTATGATAAAAGATTTACTTATTTATGCAGTCACTTATATACATGTTAAAACATAGAATAATGTAACTATTAGTAATATGTACATTTCAGCAGAACTAACGAATATCTATCTTTTTTAAAAACAACTATACACGTTTATACAAAGCAATAGACATATATAGGTACATATCTAAAGTGCAAATAAATGCTTATATACAGAGGTATATGCTGTGTTTTTCCGTTTGCGTATTGTGGTTATGTGGGCAAGAGCCAATTCTTGAGTAGTCTTCTGAAGATGAGGTGGTTTTCCGTGGATCTTATGTTTGGGGGTGAAGAGTTCCATAGTTTGGCTGCTTGAACAGAGATGTAGTGGTGAGCCTCAACAAGGCCTACCAGTGCTTAGGAGTTCACCCTTCCTTGCACAGAGTCCTCAGACCGCTAAGAAGAAGTTGGCACAGAAACTGGAATATAAAAGACAGAGTTTATTAAACCTCATGAGGTGGAGCTACATTTACACACCACCCTTCGGTAATGCATGAAGAAGCACACTGAATGGAAGGACCTTGGTCCTTTTATACCCACACAGGGGCTCAGCGGTACAAACACAAATGCTGGTTTTAGATGCATATAAGGTCATACAAGAAATGCACAGTCGACAAGTGGGTGGAGCTAACAGTTTCTACTTCTAGTAGACACATCCTGACATTTATAAACTCGGAACAGCTGCATGGACAGCTACGAGCTCAACTGAGCATGTGCAAAGCAAAAGAAACTAAATATAACTCGTCTCTAGGCAGATTTCAAGAGCAGTTAACAGGAAGGTAGGACAGAGCACATGGCGAGCAGATGGCAGCACATGGCAACCAAAATGACTGCCAGGAATACAAAATGGATTCCACAAAGCGGACAATTTAGCCTCTGAATACAGGATGTCTTGGCTAATGCTTAACTTAAGTGCTGCCAAATTACAACAGAGAAAGATGTGCCACCCATGATTTTTTTCTTGTACCTTGGGATTTTGAGGCGAGGTGCCACTGTAGAGTGGCGGTTCCTTTATTGAATGTGTTTGGTGAATTTATTTCTGATGAAGAGCGGTCCCGCTCCATGTATAGTTTTGTGGGTGATACAAAGCAGCTTGAACGTTGATCTTCTGTCAACTGGTAAACAATGCAGGGCTTTCAAAGCAGGGGAGATGTGGTCTTGGGGCTTTATATGTAAGCATAGTCTGGCAGCCGAGTTCTGAGTCCGTTGTAGTCTTTTCATAGTCGTTAAAGGTGATCCGTGGTAGAGGCTATTGTAGTAATCAAGTTTGGACAGAACAAGAGAGATGGTAGCCTGGACCTTGTGTGGAAATCCCAAATGGGGGAAGATTTGTCAGATTTAATAGTGACAACACAAAAAGGCCATCCTGGGTCAAGACAAAGGAAGAAAAAGTGAAAGGAGTGTAAGTGGGGGGGGGGATTTCCCTTTTATAGGACGAATTCCCTCACCCACCCGAAGGTGGCATGCTTCATCATAGGGAACCTCCTCGCACTGCGAACCTGGTCGCAGTGCGGGCTACAACCCCCTCACTGAGGGGGGAGGAGCTCAGGGATATTTTAGTTGTATGTTACAAGAGGTATACTAAAACCTTATGATGAGCCGGGTGTAGAGGGAGAGTGTGAGAAAGTGTGGTAGTGAAGTAAAACTAACTCCCTGGTATGTTGAAAAACAATTTTACTGGTATACCCAGGGTCAGGGTTAAAAACAGTTGCACTACCATGCCCGGAGAATTCAACCTAGCATGGTTGTTAGTGATCATAGGGTTGACATGTTTCAGCCACAGTGCCCTCCGTAGAGCTGCTGTGGCTTTCTTCAGGACCTAATAAGAGATGTGTGAAAAAATAATAACACCAGACCAACTCAGGTGGGTGTCTCAAGGATACGGCGACTGGCGGAAGGGACGTCAGTCGTGGTTAGCTGATGTTCAGCGGTGTTCCTATAAATCAAAGATTGCGTTTAATGACCAGCATGAAAAGCAACACAGTTAAACTCCTTAATAAACGTGCCAAATCAATACAAACTATGATTTAAATATTATGGCTACGTATAGACAATTATGAAAATCATAAAAAAATCAGGGTTTACCGGTCATTTGAGGGGAGCTAATGGCAACTCATCCTCAGCGCACTCGAGGAGGGTTCCAAAAAACCTAGAAGAAGTTGAAGGAGGGGGCAGGTGTGGCTGTAAGTGACAGTCATAGGTGCATAAAAACTAAACAACAGTTGACTCAATGACGTCAGAGTGATAGCACGTATAGACATATTAGCTACTGACAACGCTCAACACAATATGCCAAACGTATTACAATGGTGAGTTACATACTGGAGATAAAATGAAGTGCTCCTCCGCAGAGAGCAGAGCAACAAGCCGGCAAACACTATATTCAGATGCCAGGGAAAGAAAATAAAGAGGTGTCCCATGGTGCGACACTACCCAGGCATCAATAAGATGCCCAAGTCTGTAATGGAAAAAAAAGAGGGGGGGGGAGATAGAATATTGAGAGCGTAGCGCGGTGGCTGTAAAGCAATGACCAACCCACACATATACTACCGGGAGAGCACGTGGGGGGGGGGAGGGGGAAAACTCTCATAATGTAGACCCCAAACAAAAGACCAAATGAGTGGAAACGGGGGCGGGCCGTGAAGGCAGCATGCCCAGAGTGACCTGAATAATGGAGCTCCGAGATATGGGGCGAGCCGTACGTAAAACTACGTGAAAGACGGAAGCAGCATCGGGAGGAAATGTCCTACGGACCGCTAGCTCTCAGCTAAAACCAGGAATGGCTCCAAGTGCGATGCAGGGCGCAGGGGCTGGACAATGTGGAAAGGAACTGACAAACATAAAGGCGATGTGGCGGCATCTGGAGGAAATGTCCTGCCCGGCCGCGAAGCCAAAACAAGAATGGGCTCCAAATGACGTGCGGAGCGTAATTAAATAATACAGAAAGGCGGCTCAGGGGTGGGGGAAACCTAGATAAAGTGCAATGGCGATGTCCGAAGGCCTGGCGCCGGCAACGAACATCCGGCTAGAGTGGGGAAAAACTTACCTCTGCTCGAAGGACAGCCGCGATGAGTGGCGTGTCCGAGGAGAGCTGGAGGATCAGTCGTGAAGTTTGGCAGAGAAGAAGTACTCTGGGTAGCGGAAACTCAGCCCCCTGGGAAACTAGAGTGAAGGAAGGACTCAAACACGGACTGGTGGCGGCGGCCATCTTTGAAGGGTGTACAAAAGTTAAAAGTTAAAAATTAACCCCCTGAGAATGTTGGTACACAGGGGAAGTCACAATTGCTGCCATAGTGACCAGATAAAGGGAGGTACCCAAAATAATGTATCCACACAGGAATTCAGAACCCCATTAGGTGAATCTCCTGGACCGGTCTGCGAAAGATATGGAGATACTATTGGGCAACCAGAAGGACAATGACAAGCAGTCAAGGTGGCCCGTGGTGGCAAGGACTGCGGGTACCTGGAAGGGGGAGACTGGAGTGGTAGCTCCAAAGGGCGTGTGGGCGAGCAATAGCAAGGGAAGCCACCGTCCAGGGGGAGAACCAGCCTAGAAACATGAGGTGGGTCTAAGAAGAGAGGCTAAACCAGGGAATTTCATCATTGAGACCGTGGGTATCGGTATGCAACCTAAAAACCCAACGTTGTTCTCCCCTAAAAAGGAATTGAGTCATGTTAACGGTGGAACGGGTCAAAGTGTGTTTGTCGAGGACTACCCACTTGAAATCATTGGCATCATGGCCCGCTTCCAGGAAATGTGTAGTCAGCCTGTTGATCTCTTTCCCGCATCTAATGGTGCTCTTATGCTCCAGCATGCATGTCTTCACCTTCCTCGTAGTCATACCAACGTACCTGAGACCACAGGGGCAAGTGATCAAGTATATCAAGCCCTCGGAGTTGCAGTTGGTATGGTGTCTCAACTCCCAATCCCGGTCTGTACCTAGGTCTATGGTTGCTGTTTGTGATGTCTGTCCACACATGCTACAGTTACCACAGGGAAAGTGCCCCTTGACTGTAGGGAGGTTCCAAAGTGTGTTATGTGGGGATAGCTGTTTGGTACGTGGTCTTGTATGTACCAACTGGTCCCTAAGGTTGGCGCTGCGTTCGAACGCAAACATAGGCTTGTTCAAACTACCACTGCCCTTATTCAGGATGTGCCAGTTCTTATTTATACATTTTTGTAGAAGACTAGATCTGCTGCTGAAAGTACTGACGCATATCAGTCTGTCAGTATTTTCTTTTGCGGGTTGTCGCTCTAAGAGAGCTTGGCGGTGGTTTTTGCACGCTCTCCTGAGTGATTTCTGGACCAAAGAATGAGGATATTGGCGGTCCAAGAGATTCCCAGCCAAAGTGGAAGCGTGTTTCTTGTACCTGGCCACATCGAAGCAGTTGCGTCGGATCCTTAAAAATTGGCCGAAGGGCAAGTTATCCCGAAGTGATTTAGGATGGTAGCTTGCATAGGAAAGCAGCGAGTTCTTTGCCATTGGTTTAGTGTATAGTTCCGTGCCTAGACCATCCTCAGTGCTGTAGATCGGGAGATCCTGGAAGGGCAGTTGGTCTTTGCTGAATTTCAAGAACTCATTGCAGGAGTTGAGCCAAAAATGAACGTTTTCAATCTCCTCCCTGTTACCACGCAACACCACAATGACATCATCAATGCACCGTTTCCAGAGACGGATTTTCGACTCAAAAGGGTTGTTGGACGTCAGGATGGTGTTTTGTTCAATCGAGTGGACATACAGATTCGCCAGGCTTGGGGCGAAGGTACTGCCCATTGAAGTACCCAAGATCTGTAGAAATATGGTGTCTTCATATTGAAAGAAGTTTTCTTGCATGGCCATGGTGGCACAAGTCATGATAAGACACAGGATTGATGGTATCCAAGTCCGTGTCATTAAGTAATGACTCGATCGTTCGTAGAGTCTGATCTTGTGGTATACAAGTGTATAAGGACTCAACGTCAAAAGAGACTAGGTAGTCAGTGCTTCTGTCAAATTCAAACCCTTCTAGCGTGCACAACACATCGTTGGTATCTTGAAGGAACGTTGGCATATCTTTCACAATTGGCCTGAGGAAGAAATCCACAAATTGGGAGAGTGGCTCCAACAGTGAGCCTATCCCTGAAATAATAGTTCTCCCAGGGGGAGGCCTGGTGGGCGTGTGTATCTTGGGAAGGACGTAGAAATAGGGGGTCACAGGGTTGGTATTGACCAAAACGTCTGCCTCCTTATTGGTTGGTTGGTTGGTTGGTTGGGTAGTTCAATGTAGGGGAGCCGCCCCCTGCTGGTTGTTAAACCATCTCTGGCCTTCTGTGTGGTTACACACAGAGTTTTTATAGTAACAAAGCTTGATCTTGCTAGTTTGTCCACTTGGGCATTCATTAATAGCTTGGAGTCCATGGTCATTCCGAGGTTTCTTACTTCCGTGGATACTTTAGGCGGTGTTCCCAGATCATCAGGCAAGACGGCGAGCGGGTCATAATTTTTTAAATAGCCACACGTAAGTATTTCCATTTTGGAAGCATTCATTTTGATATGGCTCTACGTCATCCATGGCTCCTAGACAGCAGAAAATAGCCTATTTTGCAATGTATTTGGGGCATTCCAGTTGAAGGAGTATTTGCGTGTCATCTGCGTAGTTATAGCACGTGAGGTGAAATTGATCAGTGCCGGTAATGACTTCGTGGATGTTGAAAAGCATGGGTGAGATGATGGAGCCTTGACGTACCCCTGCTTTCGTGAAGTAGTTTGGACGAGAAAGGGGGTGGTATGGATGACATTAGTTATGTTGCGAAGGTAGGATGTGATCCAGTCTAGACCAGTCCCCTCATGCCGGCTTCGTAGAGTCTTTATATCAGAGTGTCATGGTCAACCGTGTCAAAGGCAGCCAAGAGGTTCAAGAGAAGTAGCGCAGCTACCCCGTTGCGGACAACTGTGTTCTTCAGGTCATCCCAGATGGCAATGAGGGCAGATTCTGTACCTCCTCCTGGACGGAATTCCGTTTGGAAGTCTGAAAGTATGGCATTCTCTTCAATGAATTGTGACATCTGGGCGAATGCTGCTCTTTCTATCAGTTTGCCCCGTAAAGGTCCATAAGTGATCAGTCTGTAGTTGTCAGGGTTCAGCGCGTCCAAGTTTGTTTTCTTCAGTAATGAGAGTATGTATGACTTTGCGTTCTTCTGGAAATTTTCTGGTAGTTTAGCAATTGTTGATGTTTCTTCTTACCTGTGTGGCAGCAGAGGTTGTTAGAAGAATTGTCTTGAAGGTTTGCGTTGGACACTGGTCAGAAGAGCTGCTGGCAGGCCTGCTTGCTTTGACTAGGTCCATAAATTCATTGTGTGAAATGTGTTGGAAGGAACAGAGATGCTGGGTTAGAGTATTCTTGGAGTGTTGTTTTGGAAAAGGGTCAGTGCTGGTACTTTGTCTTTGTTTTAAATTAGAGTCCAACGTTTCTGCTTTGGCCATATAATGATTTGCCAGTTTGTCTGTGAAATCTTGAGTAACGGGATGAGCTCCTTCTAGGCAATTTGGTTTATGATATTCATTGAGAATTTTATAGAATTCTTTATCTGCACATTTAGCACTTTCAATTCTGTCTGAATAGTACATTTTCTTAGATTTTTTTATAGCGACTTGTATAATCTGTTAATTTTCTTTAGGCGAAGTTTGGCTTGATTGGTGTCTGTTTTCAGCCAGGCACGTTGCAGCTTTCTAATTTGTTGTTTTATCCCCTTTATTTCTGTATTTCTACAAGGTGTTTGTTTTCTTTTGTTCTGTTGTGTTTTTTTTAGTGGTATTAGGATATCAAAAGCTTCTTGTAGCCACTCATATAGTTTTTTAACAGAATTTATTGTGTCTAGATCTGTACTGGATGTTAGTTTTGCTCCTAAGTGTTCCAAAATTGAGTTTGTTCCACAGTCGATAGATGGATGCATGGAAGGTGGTTTTAGGTGCATCGCTTAGTGTTGTTTTATGTTCGAAAGCAAGCAAATGGTGGACTGACCATGTGACTGGAGTCATTGTTTGAAAGGTAACTAGTTCTGTATTCCCAAAAATGACATCTAGGATGTGTCCAGCGATGTGTGTGGGTTTGTGGACGATCTGATGAAGTTTTAGTGCATTTAGGCCAGCGAAGATTGTTTTGGGATGTGGCATATTGGGTTTGCCAAACCAAATGTTGAGGTCACCCAGAACGCATAGGTTGGAGTGTAGTGTTATCAGGTTTGAAACCGTCAGATAAGAGACAAGATGCCAGTGGTAGTAGCAAGATGTCAGCACCTCTGTTAAGTTTGTAGAGTACAATATGAAAAAAAGTATAGTGTGCTCAAATGAATAGACACTATGCCATCATAGTAGTGCACGTTAATATATGGAAAATAAAATCTCCACATGTATGCAAAAAGTTTTTAACAAGTCAGAGCACAACAACAAAGTAGTTTTGATTCGTCACTATTACAGATCCAATTTTAATTTACATAACATTTGAAAAGAGCACAAATTTCAACAAGAGTCCCTATGTAGACAGTATTTATAGTATGATGGTCTGTTGACCCGTAGGTAGGTAGATAGGCGCACAAAGCCGACACGTGTTTCGTCGTGTTGACGACTTTTTCAAGGCTTAAAACGTTATGAACCCCGTTTGACCTTTTCAAATCGTGGGAATTGACCTCAAAAGTCCCCTTTACGTACGGGAGGAGTATGTAATAAATGCACCCCTAAGAGGTCAAGGCTTTGGATGAACCAAGTATCGAATCCAGTTGCGACCTCCCGTCAATGAAAACAAAGCTCATAAATGTCCGTATTTCACCTCCCGGTTAAAGGTGAAAAGAGATTTTAAAAAAACACATTGGGCATACGTTAGCCCATTGTACAACAGGGGTAGGCCCGTAGTAGCTTAGAAACCCTAAGCCCTACGTCCAATAGAAAGTCTAACCCAGCCCTTGTCCCAGCATCCAATACGACTGGAAACCCTAAGCCCTACACCCAATAGAAAGCCTAGCACCAAAAACCAACCTGAAACCCTGAACCTATCCACCAATCAGATCACTAACCCTAAGCCCTACATCAATAGAATCAGTGACCCAGGAACCAATCCGCACCCTCAAATACTCAACCAATGAGCACACAAACCCTAATCCAACAGAAACACCATATACAACCACCAATCAGTGCACACATGTAGCATCCAATAGCATCCTATATAAAGTCCCTGCGACCTCAGGCAATGTTTGCTGGGCAGGAAGCTGCTCCTCCATTCATAATCTCCTAGGAGACAGACTGGCTCAATCCACACTTTGCGGTGCTGCAGTTGGGGCCTAACAAACTTTGCCCTTTAACAATACTGTTTGTACAAAACTTTACTTACTCTCCTAGCCACAAAAGGAGTGTACAGTCCCTAAAAAACACAGTTTAAAAACTAACAGCAGATTACTGCTGTCTTGGAGCACCCTCTGTTCAGTCTCTGATGTATAATATCTGTTGTTGCTAAGAGGGGGAAGCGGGGGGGTTAAACTGGTTTCACTCACTTGCTAAGACAAAATGGGAGCTGGGGGTAGATTGCTTAACACCGGTCTGAGCTCAGATCAAGGAAGAAACAAGGAGGGAAAATCAGGTAGTCACGGGCAATTTGAAAATACAACAGATTTCGGACTGCATTCGGACTGCAAAGCCCACAATTCAATGGGTAAAATGAAACAATCACTGGCAAGTAAAAAACCTCAAATTGCTAAGCCAAACAGGTGAAAAATAATACAGTCACGGGCAGGTAAAAACTTAATTCTAAACTGTAACAACCACAAGCAAAACAGGTGAAAATGACGCAATCACGGGTAGAGGAAAATCACTTTTTAAATTTCAGGAAAGAGACAGCACAAGTCTGCCTTCTCACCACTTCCTGGTCCTTGGTTCACTGCAGTCTTGGACACAGGGAAACTGCAGCTCACAAAATGGAAGTGATTTTTTTTGGGTTCACCCAACAAACCCTTAAGGGGCCTGGGCAGGTGTGAGAGAAGGGCTCAGGGTTGCTTGGGAGCTAGGGAGCCAATCAGCAAACTTAGGCTGCTGGCCAGGGACAGGAAGTTACTCCTCAATTCAGAATCTCCTAGGGCTCAATACACACTTTGGAGTTCTGCAGGTAAGGGCCTAATAAACTTTGCCCTCTAACAATACTGTTTGTACAAAACTTTACTCGCGCTCCTAGCCAAATAACTAGTGTACAATCCCTAAAAAACACAGCTTAAACAACTAACAGCAGATTACTGCTGTCTCAGAGCACCCTCTGTTCAGTCTCTGATGTGTAATATCTCTTGTTGCTAAGGTGGGGAATATATGTTGACAATTGCCCATTATAAAGGCTTAGAAAGGCGTAGAAGGAATGGGTTTACCTCGTTGTGCTGTAATCCTTCCTTCCAGACTCAGTAGTTGACCTTTTAATTAACCTCCTCGCCAAGTTCCTGGTCTGTTTAGCCACACTTGTGTTACCAGTGTGCCCTGCGCAAGGGAGGGAGGGAAGCCATGTTGGCTGCAGAACCACCAGAGCCCTTGGCAAGGTACGGGCCTCTGTGTTCAGAGTAATATGCAGCAAAGTGTTGTATTGCATGAATGCTATAATAATCTAACTGCAAAAATCAATTCTGCATCGTCACTTTTGAATCCTTTAAAACATTGTAGCAAGTAACACTGTCCTAAATTATATATTTTCACGGGATTTGCCTCCCTATGAAACAAGCATTGGCTTTGCCAATGCTTGTCTCGGCAGTCTGAGAGCTATTCGTGTAGTCAACATCTTGTAGCAATGTCTTATGTAGCGGTGCGGATGTATGTGGTGTCAAGTTTAAATATGTGTAGTGTAAATGTGGCGTGTAAATATGTGGCATGTACATATGTGGCATGGTGAGAAGTGGATTTATGTGGAGTGTAATTATGTTGCATGGTGTGGATTTACGTGGCGGTGCATTGCGTGGCATTCAGTGGAGTTAAATTATGTGACATGATGTTGAATTATATTGTGTGGAGTGCAATTTTGTGGTGTGAAAATATGTGGGTTGTGGTGGAATTGTGTGGTGTGATTGTGTGGCGTTGAGTAATGTTCAGTAGAATTGTGTGGCATGATTTGCAGTGGAATTGCGTGGATAGTAATTACGTGGTATTGAGTGTAGTGGAATTATGTGGCGTGGAATTGTGTGTCATGGAGTATAATTATGTGGAGTGCTATTGTGTGTCGTGGAGTGGCATGTATTGGCGTGGAATTATATGGTGCGGTGTTGAATTATGTGGCATGATGTGAAACTCTGGTGTTGATAGGATGTATGTGATGTGTTGTGGAATTAGGTGTTGTGGAGTGAAATATGTTTGGTGTGGAACTATATGGTTTGGTATGGGATTATGTGCAGTTGAATTCTCTTGTGTAAATTGTTTGGCGTTGATTCATGCTTTAAACAGTGTTTCAAAACAGAGGTGCTGATCACACCCTGCATGTTTGGAGTCAACGTCCTACCCTCGTCCTCCACGGCATCTGTATTCACTGCTTGGAGCCGCTCTCCCCCCATGTGGCCACTCAAGTTCTCCTCCCAGCCCATATCACTTGGCCAAACTAAGATCTGAAGCAAACCAAGAAATGGAAGTGGACGATAACGACCTAAGCTGGCTGTAGTTCATAACAAATGAGACAATGATGACTATAATATAGCGCCAACTACACAGAGAATAGCGATTGAGTTGAGCATAGAATTCTATCCTAAGTACATAGCGTGAGAGGGAGAGAAAAGTGAATAAAGCTATAAACGTTTGCACCGTAAACCTAGCTAGCGTAAAGAAAACCGCATGGTATTACAAAAATATAGAGAAATTGCACAAAAGCAGAATCAATGAACTGATAGCAAGGGTATGAACAGGCAACAGCAAGTATGCAGAGGAAATAGCTGGGGATGTCGTCCCCCTATTTAGGTCGAGCCTCGAGTAGCGCGCAAGCGCTGCTTAGAGGCGAAGACTTAATGTAAGTGAGTTTTCAAAGCAGTCCAAGAAACGCTCGTGCGTCGTGGCTGGCCTTTTTGAGATGGGTACGCGCGGCAAACATGTGTTTCCAATTATCGTGCCCAGACGCGGGCGCGATAAGTGAAACACATGTCTGCCGCGCGTACTCATCCAAAGGCCAGCCACGACGCACGAGCATTTGGGACTGCTTTGCAGGCTGCCGCGCTCGTTTTAACTTTTCCTCACTTCATATATTAGCAGGGCACCCGTTTTCTGACGCTGCGCTTCATGTACGATGTTAACAATGCTTGTTTGTTGAGCTTCATGCAGCTCTGTGTTTAGCTAATAGCATTTTTTATATATTTGTGCTAAAGCGCCACACATCGCGTGTTTAGCTGATGCAGTTTTCGGGCAGAGGAGAGTAGTGACAGCTTAACAGTCAATAAAAATCCCACGCTTTTAAACGAAATGGTCAAATTGTTTTGAGGAAGCGACTGGAAACATTTTGAAATGGCTTACGTGTTATGTGTCCAGCACTCTAGTGCCTATGAATTACCTACTTGCACGCATTGTGTTATCCTGGGCAAACTAGTCTATTCTATCTCCCTCTACTTTAGCTATCGCAACAATGATCCTAGTGCACAACCAGCATGAGAGCCGACTAGTTTGTGAGGTTAGCTTGATTTTTGGAGTGGTGCCACCCAACTCCCTTAGCCCCAGACTGCAAGATGTTGGTGGTATTATAGTATACTACGTGAAATGCATTGTTTTTATACAACTGGTATTCTGCATGCATATATTTTATATTTCTATCTTGCGCGATAATTAAAAAAAGGAGTTTTGGTGAACTAAAATATTTGCCTAAGATCACTCAATCTAAGCGTGTAAACCGTGATTTAGCCATGTTTTCTGGTTTCACTCTGCACAAATCAGCCACTAAATCGGTATCTATTTGTCTTTCCTTAAGTTAGTTATTTTTTACCTCTTTGTGTTTTTTTTCTGCAGTTTTTCAGCAGTCAGAACTCGACGCGAAGATATTGAAGGCGCTTTACATGAACACCAGTTAGTTGACACAAGGACACACTCATTTTTGTGGTGTTTTTAAGCATGGGGAGATTATGTGATATATCCAGAATCACCGGATGTTGAGCCAACGCTGAGACTCGAACCTGGTTCCCCATTTCCAATGTTGGCAGCTGTTGCCATAACGCCACATTCTGTTAAGTGAAGTTGGCGCATTAAATCTAATTCTGCCCAACACTGCCTCTGCGCTGAGGTCCTAGCCCATGCTGAGCTCTGTCATTTGTTCAAAGATTGAATAGAGACTATTCTGTTAATTGAAGGTCTACTTCGGTGCTCTAGATTTGGAGATGCAGGCACCGTTTGAAAAAGTGCTTCTGCAATTGCAACTTCAAATTTTCTGTTTTTGAATACTGCTTTGTTTTGGTCAAGTGTGTGTTGAAACTTTTTTTTTTTTTTTTTAGATGGGGGCAGGGGAGGAGCAACTAGCAGTGAATTGGAAGCCTTTTCGTTGGACATCTCTGAGCGCTTTTACGCTTAAAGCCACTTTATACAGAAACAGCTCGAAATGCACCATTATTTACAGTAAAATAGTGTTGTGATTGGCTCCTTTAACCCCTTCGCTGCTAGGCCTTTTCCCCCCCCTGTGCTAAGCCTTTTTTGGGCTATTTGGGGGAGTTCGCGCTTAGGCCCCTGTAACTTTTTGACCACATAAGGTATCCACGCCAAATTTGTGTCCTTTTTTTCCAACATCATGGGGATTCTAAATGTACCCAGGGTTTTTGGATTCCCCTGGAGGGGACCCAGAAATTAGCCAAAATACAGCTAAATTTTGTTTTTTTTGGGAAAAATGCGAAACAAGGGCTACAGATGAAAGCGTCTGGTTTTTCCCCTGCAAATGGTATCAAAAAAGGGGTTGTGGTGCTGAAATCCCCATTTTCCCAGCTTTCAGGGACAAGCAGACTTTTGTCAGAAAACCAACATTTGTTACACAGTTTTGGCATTTTTCTGGGACATAGCCTATTTTTGCTATTTTTTGTGCTTTCAACCTCCTTCCAGTTAATGGTAGAAATGGGTATGAAAGCAATAATGGATCCTGGAAAGCTATACATTTTAGAAAAGTAGACAAAATTCTGAATTCAGCAAGGGGTCATTTGTGTAGATCCATCAAGGTTTCTTTATAGAAACTAACAGTTAAATATAGGAAAATTTTTAAATTAGTTGAAAAAAACAGCCTTTTGTGTCAACGTTTTCACCTGTAACTTCTTCTAATTATGACAGCTCTTTGAAAGCAATATACCGTTATATCCGCTGGACCTTACTGGTTGTGGGGATATATAGGACTTGTAGGTTCACCAAGAACCCGACGAACCCAGAGCCAAAAACTGAACAGCAACTTGCAATGGTTTTTTATTATGTACCGGGTATATAGCAATTATTCTGGGAAAATGTATACATTGAAAAATCGGTAAGAAAGACACCTATGTATTTCTGAAATGGGAACAAAATATAGAGTTTAGAAACAGTAGATATTTGCACATTTCCAAAATTGGGAATACTCATACTAGCATGAGAATTATCGGTCATTTTCAAAATGACTTCTTTTTACCCATTGTCTTTCATTTGGAAGGCAGAAATGCATCGAAAGTCAATAGGTAATAACAGTTGCTTTACAAATCTGAATTACCCTAAGTCTCCCGATAAAAATGGTACCTCACTTGTGTGGGTAGGCATAGTGCCACGACAGGAAACGGCTCAAAGCGCAACGTGAACACACCACATTTTCACAATGAAAAATTACCCTTTTTGCAAAGTGCCTAGCTGTAGTTTTTAAACCCTAGCTCTGCCGGCACCTAGGGAAACCTAGCAAACCTATACATTTTTGAAAACTAGACACCCAGGGGAATCCAGGATGGGGTGACTTGACTGCCTCTCACCAGGTTCTGGTACCCAGAATCCCTTGCAAACCTAAAAAATTGTCAAAAAAAACACATTTTCCTCTCATTTCTGTGGTGGAAAGTTCTAGAATCTGCGTGGTGCCACAAATTTCCACCCACCCCGCGTTCCCCAAAGTCTTCAGAGAAAAACGGTACCTCACTTGTGTGGGTAGGCCTAGTGCCCGCGACAGGAAACGGCGCAAAACGCAACGTGGACACACCACAATTTTACAGTGAAAAATTACCCTTTTTTGGCAAAGTGCCTAGCTGTAGTTTTTAAACCCTAGCTCTGCCGGCACCTAGGGAAACCTAGCAAACCTATATCTTTTTGAAAACTAGACACCCAGGGGAATCCAGGATGGGGTGACTTGACTGCCTCTCACCAGGTTCTGTTACCCAGAATCCCTTGCAAACCTAAAAAATTGTCCAAACAAACACATTTTCCTCTCATTTCTGTGGTGGAAAGTTCTAGAATCTGCGTGGATCCACAAATTTCCACCCACCCCGCGTTCCCCAAAGTCTTCAGAGAAAAACAGTACCTCACTTGTGTGGGTAGGCCTAGGGCCCGCGACATGCAAGGGACCAAAACCTATTGAGGCGACTTCAAAATTACCTATCACAAAACAGCCTGGTTTTGCAAGGGGGGGTCCCATGAGTTTTTGGCCCCGGGCTCGGCGGCCATCTAGGGAAACCTACCAAACCCACACATTTCTGAAAACTAGACACTGGGGGGAGTCCAGTGAGGAATGGCTTGCATGGGTCCCCTAACGTTTTCCTATACCCAGAATCCCCTGCAAACCTCAAATTTAGCTGGGCGGGGGATATCGGGGGGGTGGGGTTGCCCCGATATGCCCCCAAGGGGGGCAGAAACACTGTTGCTATTTTTTTTGGGGGGTGGGGGCATTGGTATGCCAATTCTGGGCAGCCCCCACCCCCACCCATAAAAAAAGCCAGAGTAATCGTTGGCGTCTAGTGGGCTTTTTGCCCCCCCAGAGGGGGGGCATATTGGGGGCTACTGCCCCCATCTTCCCCCCCGGGGTGGGCAGAAAGGCTGTAATTTTTGCGGGTGGAGGGGGTGGGGGCATTGGCATGCCCGTTTTGGGCAGCCCCCACCCCAATTAAAATTTGCCCCAAAAAAATCCCAGGTGACTAGTGGGCTTTTGCCCCCCTGGGGGTGCAGATTGGGGGCTAATGCCCCCATCTGCCCCCAGGGGAGTCAGAATGCCTACTAGACGCCAGGGATTCTCAGGCAAATTTTAATTAGGGTGAGGGCTGCCCAAAATGGGCATGCCAATGCCCCCACCTAATTAAAATTTGCCCAAAAAATCCCTGGCGTCTAGTGGGCTTTTGCCCCCGAGGGGCAGATTGGGGGCTACTGCCCCATCTGCCCCCCAGGGGGGGGCGGGAAAGCTGTAATGTTTGCGGGGGAGGGTGTGGGGGCATGGGGATGCCCATTTTGGGCAGGCCCCACCCTAATTAAAATTTGCCCAAAAAAATCCCTGGCGTCTAGTGGGCTTTTTGCCCCCCCCCCCCGGCGGGGCAGATTAGGGGCTAATGCCCCCATCTGCCCCCCAGTGGGGGGCAGAAAGTCCACTAGACGCCACGGATTATTTGGGCAAATTTTAATTGGGGTGAGGGCTGCCCAAAGCAGCATGCCAATGCCCTCACCCTAATTAAAATTTGCCCCAAAAATCCCTGGCGTCTAGTGGGCTTTTGCCCCCGGCGGGCAGATTAGGGGCTAATGCCCTAATCTGCCCCGCCGAGGGGGCAAAAAGCCCACTAGACGCCAGGGATTTTTTTGGGCAAATTTTAATTAGGGTGGGGCCTGCCCAAAATGGGCATCCCCATGCCCCCACCCCCTCCCCCGCAAACATTACAGCTTTCCCGCCCCCCCTGGGGTGCAGATGGGGCAGTAGCCCCCAATCTGCCCCCAGGGGGGGCAGAAAGTCCACTAGACGCCAGGGATTATTTGGGCAAATTTTAATTGGGGTGGGGGCTGCCCAAAACGGGCATGCCAATGCCCTCACCCTAATTAAAATTTGCCCAAAAAAATCCCTGGCGTCTATTGGGCTTTTTGCCCCCCGGGGGGCAGAATGGCTGTAATTTTTGTGGGGGAGGGGTGGGGGCATTGGCATGCCCATTTTGGGCAGCCCCCAACCTAATTCAGATTTTCCCCAAAAAATCCCTGGCGTCTAGTGGGCTTTTTGCCCCTCCGGGGGGCAGAAAGGCTGTCATTTTTGCGGGGGTGGGGGCATGGGCATGCCCATATTGGGCAGCCCCCACCACTAATTGTAATTTTAAAAATAATCCCTGGTATCTAGTGGGCTTTCTGCCCCCCCGGGGGGGCAGAAAGACTGTACCTTTGCGGCGGGAGTGGTGGGGGCATTGGCATGCCCATATTGGGCAGCCCCCACCCCTAATTATAATTTAAAAAATAATCCCTGGTATCTAGTGGGCTTTCTGCCCCCCCCGGGGGGGCAGATTGGGGGCTGCTGCCCCCCAGGGGGGGGCAGAAAGACTGTGATTTTGTGGCCGGGGGGTGGGGGCATTGGCATGCCCATATTGGGCAGCCCCCACCCCTAATTAAAATATAAACAAAAATCCCTGGTATCTAGTGGGCTTTCTGCCCCCCCCCGGAGGGCAGATTGGGGGCTACTGCCCCATCTGCCCTCCAGGGGGGGCAGAAAAACTAAATTTGCCCAAATTCTTATGGGGGGAGCAAAGGCCCTTGCCCAAGGGGCCGCTCCCCCCTCCCTGGTGTCTAGTGGGTCGATCCCTGCTTGTGGATCGCCCTCCTGGGCCGATCCCCAAGCAGGGATCCACTGGGGAGGGGTACCATTGGAAAGGGGAGATTCACCCCTTTCCAATGATACCTCTCCCATCTTTCTACGTGCTCAGGTGGCTGAGATAGCCCCCTGAGCACGTAGAAAGTGAAACTGAAATGAGCCTAAAGGCTCATCTTAGTTTCGGTTTCTGTGAAATGACGACAGCGCGACGTGCGCGCTGATCGTCATTTCACAGAAACCAGGGTTGGGGCCTCGGGAGCTGGGGAAGCTCTTTCCCAGCTCCCGAGGCTTTGGGGGAGAAAAGGAAATCCCTCTGCTGTCTGCAGCAGAGGGATTTCGTGCCCCTGTCCTCATGACGGAATGGTTCCGTCATGAGCACAGGGGCACCGATGCTCATGACGGAACCATTCCGTCATGAGCATCGAAGGGGTTAATTAGTAGATGTTGCTTTGTTCTGGTGCCAAGATGTCAATAATATATGCATACAATAGCAACTTGTGGACTTCCGTAAAGTTGGGAACGGGACACACCCCATGATTCATTCAGTCACTTCAGTCTTTAAGAAAGATGATGGTATCCAGGGCTCGAAAAATCATAAAAATTTCAGTAGACTTGCAGGTCTAGTAACTTGAAACATCTACTCAACCTAACTGTAATGCACTTGACCTCTGTCACTGCTCGACTCTCGGTGAACCCTGTCCCATTCTGCCATGGTACTAGAAGACAGACTGGACTGCCAATTCCTTTCCTTAAGCAACTGTACAATGCTGCTACTGTCCGTTGGTCACAACAAAAAATATGAAATAATTCACTGAGTATAACATTTTGAAATAAAACGTAGTCAGATAATACAAATTAATTTCCTTAAAGTAAAGAATGGTACATTAAAACGCACACAAATAATTTTGAAATTAACATCTGTTACACTCTAGAACTTCTCATCAATGAAAAGCACAGCATAAAGCGCCCACTGTCTCTTCGCAAACTATGCACCAAGAGACGGTACTCCATTCCAAGATGGCCTATATGTTTACACGCAGTTCGTCTAGACTTGACTTGCCGTCCGTTAATCTCTCTGCATGCACAATTCCTTACTAGTACATTTGTTCCTAAAATACTGTGGGCACGTAACAAGTCACCCCCTCCCCCGAACACACATATTGCGACGTTCGTCTTGAAAGTAAACAAGCACCCTCAGACAGTAGCGTCTGACATTTGATCTCGGTCTTTGAATGCACAACAAATGTGACGAGATAAGAACACGATTTACAGAAACTGAGCTCAGAGCGAGTGAAATCACGAGCGCTCATTTGAAGAGCTCATATACAAATAAAAAAGTAGCTCCTAAAACAGTTCCCTAACATGGGAGCAGTGGTTGAATAGTAGTGACTGGTCCATGCTCTTGGGGAGGGCTAAACACAGGAAGAGGCATGACGCATACATGCCATGGACAAATGGGGTGAAAGAATGAGAGTGAAGATGGAATTAGCAAATGTGAAGCCTATAGACAGGCTGAAGCTCACATATTGAGTAAAACATGTCTCTTCGAGACAGCGCATGCCTAGCTGAGACCTAAAAATGGACTCTTATTCATCTCAAAGAACACTATGCCAAAACTTTAACGTTTTCCCTTAAAAGCATGAATATGATTTGTCTCATGTGAATGAACAACAAACTCAAACTGCTGCCTGCAATGTGAGTTCTCTTAAACAAATTGTTGCCCATCATTTCTTCATCATTGCCACATACAAAACTGGCACATTCCTCAGCCTAGTATACTCTGGTGCTTTCCGTCTATTCAGTGTGAACTCTTAGTCAAGTTGGTCACCATTTCTACCTTGCAGCATACAAGTTTCACACCTGAAACTATTTCACAAATCTCATCCACCCTAGACCTATTAAAGGCCCTTGCAAGACCGCACAACCTTTGGGGGTTTCACTTACTTCCACTTTGACATCACCCAGGACACTACCTTATTCCTTCTATTCTGAAGAAAGAAGTCTCAAAGACCCAGAAATGCTTTATTTAAATAGCCATGTAATCCACGGAGAAGAAACCTGTCCTCTTTCGGTGTGCAGACAAGTCGAAGGTTCATATGATGTCTGTATCCAATAGTAGTGCAGATTGAGTGGAACAATACGCTACAAAGTATCATTTGTACACATTAGGGTTGGTTGATTTGCACTATTCCATTCATTCTGAATTGAAATTTGAGAACACTTTTGATATGAGGAAAGCACGTGCTCAGCAGGTAATTTCAACATAGAAGAATCCAAAGGAGAAGGCCAAGGTATCGATTGGTCTTTGGTTCAGCAGTCTCACAGTTTCACATATGTAAAGTATTAATGCTATTTGTTATGAATGTTCCATCCAATAAGTTCTGTTTTCCTCTGTAGCTTCCTAACTGCTATGAAACTACAATGCAGATAAGATTAAATAATAGATAATAAGATGTCAGCCGTATTTTTCGAGTGCACACTCACCCCAAAGGGGACTGTCTCTTTGTGTTCTTGACAAATAGCCAATGTTCTTTACTCAACGGTATAAATTTCATTTACATCCGCAGAATGAATGGCTGAGTGGAACCACTGGGATTCACACCTGAGACCCTGGGGTCTAAGTCAAACACTGATCCCTGCAAAAGATGCTTTAGTCCACTGAGCCACAAGATAGTAATGCCTTATGAATAATGGATAGTGAGAGTTCTTGCCTTCTTATCTCTCTGTCTCACTTTTACTTTGGATGGAATGGTGCACCAGGAGGGTATTTATATACTTCTTTCCAATAAGATTCAATACGATGTGTCTTTGTAGAAACCAGTTCAATTATTTATTTTCTCTCTTGAAACATACATGAAAAACGTCCAGCCAACGCATTTTGTTCAAGAAAAAATGAATTTTTCCGAACTTCCTCAGGACTTAATAATATCTTGGTATCAGTTAAAGAATTGTACTTCAATGAATTTCCACAATCGTATGTAGTCGATGGGGAATATGCTCCCATCAAGTTTACCAGCAGTAAGGTAATCGCCCTCTGTGGGATTCCGATTAGAATTCCATCCAAAGTATCAGTTTCTATCTGCAACGCAGTGGTACTGAACAACGACAGGCATTGCAGTGCATAGGACCTCACTTTACTGAAACGTGGAAAGAGGTGCAGGATCTTAGGTCTGCCGTTGGTTCCTTGGATTTGTTTGACTTTTCCTCTGTCTCACTTTGCTGCTTTTATTATGATTGATTACAGATCCTGAGGTCCTGCTTGGGCTTTCTTGGTTAAGTCCTGGATTTGTTCATATTCCTCCTGGGTTAGAGGCACCAATGGATCTGGATGGGTAATGTTACTTCATCATCTTCCAAGTGTTCTGCTCTGTTCCGCCTTACTCCTGCTCAATCTGTTTATAGAACCTCTTGGAATCACAAGTGCCACTATTTGCCAGTTCTCTGAGCACCCAAAACTGGAGCACTCGAACCGTCAATTCTTGGTGAATACCCTTTCCTTGTTGTCTCTGAACATCCTTAAGCTTAATACCAGTAAAACAGAATGTCTCTTCTTAACACAGAGAAAAACTGGCTATTAGAGCTCCAAGTCAACCTCTAGATCTAAACATCTTAAAATAAACTGTAGTGTTTCTTCTGTACACTGGCCTAAATATAGGTGCTGGAGCAAGCACATTACAAACTCAGTGGTTTATAAACGCCATTTGATGAAGAAATTCATCCTCTTACTTCACACCAGCCATAGAAGACCAACCTGTGTCCTACATTGATTCTGGAAACTCAGTTCTATCAGGATTACGTGAATCAAGTGTTCCTCATCAGAAAGCAGTCTTGTACTTTGCTTCCTACCTCTCTGGGCACCATAACATTTTCACCCATTTCCCAAAAGCCTTCACTGGCTCGGCTCGAAGCCAGAAATAACTTTAAATTACCCAGTCTTACATGTGGACTTTCCAAAAGGATGTGTTGACGGTATGTTTAGTATCTCAGGATGAAGACAAAGAAGCCAATTTTCAGTCGAGCTGGAAACTCCAGTCCCAGATTATCAAGCAATGCATGAGCTATTTGTTACACCCTTCCTATTGGCGATCAGCCTTCAACCCATCATTTTGGTGTTTGAAAAAATCTAAAAACATTGCTGTATTGCTTTTTGCGGGCCATCGAAATGGATTTACTGAAGCCCTGTTTGGGACAGCTTTTCCTTTCTACTTCTGACCCTTTCCTTTCTTTTTACATTTTGTGTAAGGTCACGTGTCCTTAGAACTTGCTCTCCTTTTCATCTTTGTAAACTACTTAAAAAGAATCATAATAAGTAGAACAATGTAATGTGTTTGGGCTGGGACAGAGCATATACAGGCACATTTTTACCACAAGCAGGGCCCTGTTTGCGTCTGTTGTCTCAAGTGAAGTCAAGTAAGTCTTTGAATTTTTCTGATATTAGAATTACCTGGTATGTTTTTTATTATTATTTCTTTTATTAGGATCTGGGCCTGCATGTACCCTACCCTCAGGGTTGCACTTTTATCGACCCTCTTAATTGACTGGCTCATTGCCCAGCAATTTCAGATTATTCCCTGTTATTGTACACAACTTTGAATTCCCCCCTCCTCCCTCTGTGCTTTCTTACACAGCCGTCTGGTACTAAACATGCAGCTTTGCATTATAAAAATACTTCTGCATAATACTTGGATTGCTCCAATTCAACCGAAGGTTGCTTCACAGCACATTGTCACTCCATGAGAATTGAAGAGCTGACACAAGATGTTGCACAATGACAGAACAACTCCACTGTGCAATAGAGAGTAGAAATGTAACTTTCCCTATAAAAGGTTTCTACTTTTTGGACATCAGAGGGGCTTGTCCTGATTTTTACTCAATTGATGTTATCAGGTAATGAAGAGTAGCAGTAAGTAATGAGTTCATTACCCCTTCACATACCCTCCCTGTCACAGTTCTTACAATATGAGGATACAACAAAGCATCACGTTTCTTTATTCAATCACTAATGATTTAGAAACATTCCCTTTTGCCCAAAAGTGTATTTATGTTGAATGGTAACCTCATCTACTTTTATTTACTTCATAACATATTCTAATACTCCTGACCCAAAATGTACATAATTTCCTAAATCCAAACAAAATTTTATGAGAGTTACAGGGTTTGACCATGTTGTAGCTCGACAGATGTATTGGAAAGGAACACCATTGATCTCTGCTAATGAGGCTGCTACACCTATGATAGACCAGCTGATTATTGCCAGGAATAGAATCCCCCACCCCCATAAAAGTATAAGCTTGAGCTATTGCCTGTTGTACCCATCTACTCATGGTTGAAGTTGATGTTCTTTTTCTCCTTATTAGCCGGGCCATAGGAAATAGAAATTACGGCTCTCTAAAAGTTCTTGTCCTTTCTAGATAGATCAGAAGGGCTCTTTTTATATCCTAAAACAAGGGGAATTCAGACTCTGAGTCCAGCTGAAGAACTGGAAAACCAACCTCCTCATCGAAATGAAACTGGGAATTAACTCTGGTTTGAATTTTGGATCCAACTTTAACGGTGTCTTGTTTGGGAAGAATCTAATTTATGGGAAAGAGTAAAGCAAAGCCCTTGCTTCCCCCAACCTTGTAACTGAAGTAATCACCACCAAGAATGCCACCTTGGCCATTAACCGTTTGAGTGATAGAGACTCTAATGGTATAAAGAGAGATATTTAAAGACCTTTTAAAATTGTGGGAAGATTTCATGGTGGCACTACCAAAGGGTTGATCACTACTTAGTCTAAAACTTTTTTGCAGTTTTTTAACCAATGGAGCAGACCTAGCAATATTCTTGTTGGGCCCTCTGAAACCTTGAATGACTTCCCACTGTGATAAGATTGAAGGGGAAACACCCTTCAGAAACCCCTCAGACAAAAAGCCTCGATCTCTAAAATGATCACAAGCTGTAGCACAAAAATCCTTTTTGCTGCATTAACTATCGAAGTTCATCCCGTGCTTTGAATACGAAGAGCGAATAGAAGGCTTTCTGGACTGTTGTATGTAAAGTGAAAAATGACTTGAACAACCTAGACTTCGGACCCAACCCTCTCAATTTCCACATTTGGAGATGCAGCAGCTGTAACGCTTTCCACGTTAAGTGGGGAAGAAAAAGAAGACAGGTGTAGCGGAAGATGGTAACACTGGCAGACTGCTAACTCCTTTTTGCTTGGAGACCAGATTCTTTTGGGCCAATACGGGGCTACCGGAAACACAGTCACTATCTACCCCCGCCCCCAATCTTCTGAGCATACTGAGAAAGAAGATGATGGGAAGGAATGAATACAGAAGGACCAATGGCAATGCGATTGACCTAACATCCACCCCCTATTCTTGGTCGTTCCACATCTCTGAGCATGATTGAGGAAAAAGAGCATTGAACAACAACACACATGTCCTACAGCTGAAGAATCCTATGTACTATTGGAGGTTTCCTTCCTAAATTGAAGGCTTACAGATGTCCCTGCTTAGGATGCCTGCATGAAAATTGCCCACCCCAGGGATGTGTACTTCAGGGAGATTAGATGTGATTCGGCCCAGGCAAAAACATGTTGGTAGTGTTGCCAGAGATACAACCTTGGTTTCCCCTTGATGGTTGACTTAGCTTTTGGCTATCAACTTGTCTGTTCTGACAATCACTGCCTTCCCTTTCAACTGAAGAGGAAACCCATGAAGGGTTTTCAGAACTATAGCGAGTTCCTTCCAGCTCGATAACTGAATAGACTCCAGGGGACCCCGATTATCCTTGAACTTAATCCCCTCCAAAGTGACTACCTAACCCCTTAGACTTGTGTCTTTTGTTAGGACTGCAGTAACCAGAGTTACTCTTTTTTTAGGATATTCTGCAGGATCAACCACCAGGAGAGCTCCTGGGCTCCCGAATGAGACACTAAATCAGTTTCTGTTAGTTCTGAGAGGCTGAAGACTAATGGGCTAGCAGGTTATGAAGGAGTTGATTCAGATCAGAACGTGTCCATGGAATCACTGCTGTTGTAGATGCCACCCCTGGACTCTGAGCCAGAGGTTCACTGGAGCTTCTGGAATGGATAAAAGATGTTGTAGATTGTCCCGTAAAGTCATTGCTCTTGGTTTTGGACAGAACATTCGACCCTGAAGTATCTTGACAATGGCGCCAGTGAACAGTCTTTCCTGGGCTGGATGTAGATTTAATTTTTAAAGACTTAATTCAAATCCCAATTCTTGAAGACTTGCAGAAAGAGGTGGAGTGCTCTTTTTAGACGAAGGGGACCTATTTCTGTTAAAAAATAAATAAATACAAAATGAAATACTTATGGAAGCGTATTTATCTGTCTTGAGGGGTGGGGCCAACCTCATGTTGTAAGGACTGTGACGGGTGGGGCGGAGCTGGAGCAGGTTAAGGGGTAATATGATTTGTAGGTGGTAGTCCTGGGCCGGGGAAGATGATGGAATAACACCGAAAGGGGTGGGAATGGAAGTATCGCTGGGGACATATCAAACAGTGGTAAGAACGCTTTTGAGGCTTCAAAGCTCGAAGCATTAATCAAAATACAGGCTACCTATTTGAACCTTTTGCGCTTCAGAGTACCCTTGTACCCATGACCTACAGGAAGGACTCTGTTCCTAATGCTTGACGAATATGAGGAATAAAAATAAATATATTTTGTTTAAAAGCCTTGAAAATTCTTGGTTGTATCGTGTTCAGTTTAAACCCTCCCCATTAGTAAAGAGTAATATACCAGATCTGCTCTCATTGCAAAATTTTTGCACCCCATCGAGCGTTCTCTGGGGACAGAGGAGGCACAGATTCTCCCAAGCGCGTGCAGCCGGTCGGAAGATAATTGCTCAGATCGGCTTCATGTGCGAGCAAGAGAAAACAAAAGAGGACTTGTCCTCTCTGACGTACAAAGCGCGATCATCCCCGCTCCCACTCCACATTTTGGCCCAGCGACCGGGTCGGCACAGCCCCCGTGAGCGAGAGCACTTTGTCGCTAAGATAATAACAGTACCCAATAGAATGCAAATTACACAATATTGCTTTATCACTATTATAATAAAGATAAGGAAACGTGAACTTAGCTCAGCTACCGCAGCAGCAAAGAAAAAGGAAGGACTAAGGTTCTATGGACCTGTATTTTTATTCATGACCCCTGTTATTGGTGGAGAGATGGAGCTGTTGGGGCTTATGGGATATGTAGTTTAAAGTTTTTTGTTTACTGATTGGCGGTCGTATTTCTGAAGTAACGAAAGAGAAGCATAATAAGAAGCCTCCGTTCCTGCCATAAAATACGGATCTGCGATCTGTATGTTACATGTTGTGCCTTACAGCAGCCACAATGGCCCTCTCTGTGCTACTGTGTGATGGGTTGAAACTTGACCGTGCGGAACGCGGATCTGTCAGACGGTGCATTTGCCACTAGAATTGCACCTGAAGATTGCTGAGCACACTGGGATCTCCAGGCAGCTGCCTTTGGCTCTCGTAGAACATATTAAAATGCAGTACCCGCGTTTTTGACCTCGGTGTTGCGTCCACAAAACAGCAAGCAACAAGTAAGTAATAACGCCCAGCACAAGTCGGATACTCTGTTTCTGTGCTGGTTGCTCACCAAGCCTCTTTATTTTCAAAATAGTCCCCGCCCCATTCGTCACGACAGTGACCACATGGTTTGCCCCCACCAGTTAACACATCACACTCCTCCACAACCTGCAAACAAAACAAAAAGAAACACAAAAAACACCACCAATATATGTGTGAAGGCAAAACACACAAGTTAAATAAGAAACAATGTCCAGTGCATAGAAACAGGTCAACACGTTACGTAATTCTTCAATTTCGAAGACCTGGCGGGGCAAGGCCGAAGCTGGTACCTCTCAGTACCCCCTCGCCGCACATCAGATTCAGGCCCCGGAGGCCCATCAGGACGGGGCATCAAATCACACTCAGGCGCCACACGGGGCGTCCTCGCAGAGGAAGAAACACCACACTGTTCCGATACAACCTGACCCCCACCAGGAGAGTCATCATGTTCCAATGCCTGATATGGGGAAGATCCACCAATGTCCACATCCTCACCATCCGTAGACTCCCCATCAGAAACCAGATCTCCATCATTCGGAAACACACAGTCCTCCACTCGGTCACCACCACGATTCCAATAAGCTTTGAAGAAAGACACATTTCTCGAGATGCTCGCTCCATTTCTCATCGCCGTGATCTTAGTCCCATGGACAGACTGAACAATCCACGGTTCAGGCTCAAAGGGCAGGCTAAATTTCCCTTTAGGGTGCCGATTCCGCACCATAACAGCATCCCCTACATTAAAGGAATTGAACCTCGCTCCATGCCTTGAAGAAACCTTGTCATTGTTCAGCTTCGCTTCTGCAGTTCATCCGCTACCAGTTCATATTTGTCAGACACTGCCTCGTGCTGAGGAATAACATTGCCCATTGGTCGGTTCATACACAAAGACATCGGGCTGACCTTAGTAGTAGAATGAGGGGTCATCCGATATTCCCTCAGAAACCCATACAAAGCACAATCCAACTCCTGCCGGTCAGCCACAGCAATCCTAATGGCCTTATTGAGGGTGCGCATAAAGCGCTCCGCCTCCCCATTGGCTTGAGGCCATAAGGGAGTAATCTTTCGGTGACGGATCCCCCTGGACTGAAGGTAGTTAGCAAAAGCCTGACTCGAAAATGGAGGACCATTATCAGTACGAAGCTCAGTAAACAAACCATGGGTAGCCATGATTTTCTCAAACCGAGGAATAGTTTGACACACCATCTTGCGAAAAACGATAGCCAAAAAATGAAATGTCCGTTTTCAAGAATTCACATTTCTCTTTATGAAGCGTAAGTCCATGCTCCAGTAACCGCTGAAACACATCTCTGAGGCGGGAAAAATGCTCATCCAGGGTAGGAGCATGCACCAAAATGTCATCACTGACATTGAATACACCATCCAAACCAGAAAGGACCCCCCGATCGTGTCCTGAAAAACCTCCGCAGCACTGGAGATCCCAAAACTTAAACGTTTATACCTTCTCAGCCCTACATGGGTAGAAAACGTGGTAATAGCACGGGAAGCAGGATCAAGCAGCAGCTGATGATAGCCGGCACGAAGATCCATCTTGGAAAACCATCATGACCCACTAACCTCAACCGCGATGTCATCCACTGTAGGGGTGAGGTGCCGTTTGCGCTTAATTACAAGATTAGGTAAACGCATATCTACACAAATACGGACCTCTCCTGGCTGCTTAGGTTTACGGGCCACTACAATCGGGGATTCCCAAGGAGTCGGGCCATCCACCCGTTCAATAATGTCCGCCAGCTCAAGTTTAGCCAGTTCCTCCTCCACCTTCAGCCGAAGATGGAATGCCACCCTTCTATGTCGTAAGGCCACCGGCTGGATAGATTCATCAATAAGAAGCTTGATCATGCGATCCTTCAAACAGCCAATACCCTAAAACAATGGTGCAAACTGAGCCAACAGGTCCTCCACATTCCCTTGATGCACACTTAGGGCGAAGGCGACCAACTGAAGAAGTTCCGCCATGCGACAACTCCACAACATCCCTTGACCCCCTTGGGTGACATATATCCTGGTCTTTGTCAAGCTAGATCCATGCGCCACCTCAGCAGTGAAAACTCCTGCTAACGGAAGAGGATCAGAGGACCCATAGGCATAGACCCTGGTAGTAGTTGAACTCAAAACAGGGGAAACAGGCAATGTCAGCATCATTGACTTGGCCATGATATTTATAGAGGCACCCGTATCAATCAAGGCCTGCACCGGGTGGCCATCCACCATCACATGGCACTTCGGAATACACTTTCGCAGGTGACCCCCAGGTTGCAGAGCATGGATGACATGTATAGCCCCCTCCACATCATCATCGTCCATGTTCCCCTCCTCAGTTGAACGGTCAGCAACATACACCTGATTGGATGGAGCAGGGTGAGAACCTCGTGCCGGGGCAGAGCGACACATCTTCGCAAAATGATTGAACTTACTGCAATTAGAACACCTTTTCCCATTAGCAGGACACAATCCTTTATGAGGAAAAGGACCTCCACAACCATAACAGTGCCTGGGCTCCACCGACCATCTACTCCTCTGCTTTTTCCTGTCGGGGACCCGGGCCAAAACAGCATTAGCCGGCTCCACCTTCACCACCTGTTGGAGTGCCGCCTCAATATGGGCTGCCCGCACTTTTGACAACTCCTTAGATCGACCCCGGGTCAGCATATCAGCCATAGACATGCCCGGTACCTGCAGGATCGCCTCACGTAGTTTAATAGAGGAACAACCCTGTATAAATTGGGCCCGGATCTCATCCGCAGCATCAGGTAATGTACAGGTGCTTGCCAAATCACGCAGATGGGCATAAAACGCATCCACGGACTCATTTGGCAGCTGGCGTGCCTGACACAACAAAAACCGCTCATAATCTGGATTTGCCAGCGGTTCAAAATGGGCGGTAAGGGCTTGTTTCAAAGTACCATAAGTGTGTGGTGGTCCCCCCTCAACCACAGACCTACCCAGGCGGTGAATAGCCGGTCCCCCTAAATGCAACAGCATGGGACGGCGTCGTTCCTCCTCTAAGTCAATGGCAGCAAAGTACGTCTCCAAACGATCCACACCAGTCCTTCCATCGAGCAGCCTGGGCCGACGGAGGACCATCCAGCAGAAATGGCTCCACAGGGGGAATGGCCGACATCACAGGAGAGTGTAACAATCACGACAAGCAAATGTCACCCTCCAAAGTCCACCACAGTCCTGGCCACACCACAAAGGCGCAATCCCTGGACCAAAACAGCAACACGGGAGCACCATCCCAAAAGGACCCAGCAAAACTCGCATGACCAAGACGAAATCCAAAGTCCAGCAACTGAAAGTCAGGTAAGCACCAGCTCCAGGCAGCAAGAGGAAACTCCAGGCAGGCGAACTGCTCCACTTTCCCCACAGCAAGAGGAAACCGCCCCCAGAGCACCCCTGTGCCCACCGGCAACACGAGCTGCGCACCAGCACAGCAAGCCACGCCCCCAGAAACAAACGGGGCCGACCAGGCTGCAAAGAACAGCCGCGAAGCACCAGCAGCACCAGCAAAGGAAAAGCCGGCATCTGGACGCCACCACAGGGACCTGAGAACCCCCCCCGAGGCGTGCTCCACACCGTCCGCAGCCCAGCCACGGACCACGGCAGGAAACCAACAGCAACCGCAGGAACCACCACCTTCTTCGCCAAAATGTTGCGTCCACAAAACAGCAAGCAACAAGTAAGTAATAACGCCCAGCACACGTCGGATACTCTGTTTCTGTGCTGGTTGCTCACCAAGCCTCTTTATTTTCAAAATAGTCCCCGCCCCATTCGTCACGACAGTGACCACAAGGTTTGCCCCCACCAGTTAACACATCACACACGGGTGAGCTGGCCCCGATCACGCCGCCCTAAAGCCAGGACTGCTTGCCTCTCGTACACTGTTTCAGTCTCTGGCACTATCTTCCAATACTTCACAATATACAGCAGTCTTTGGCAGCCTCTGCTCCTCTCTGGCTTATCCCCTCAATCTGTAGCTCTCACCTCTTCCCCAGTAGAGGCGACCACAGGCTATCAGAGAATGTGATACTGTCACTTCGAAGCACTGCCTGATTGTCAAGGGTGAGGCCTAAGCACGTGCATGTGAAACCAGAGAAAGGCATTCCTAGTGGACAGTGTTCTTACAGCCATGGCTGCCAATGCTCTTGTCTCTAGAGCTGCAGATGAGAGAAGCTCAGTCCTGGAGACATGGAAGTTCAGGGCAGAATCCGGCTGTTCTCCATGATCTCCAAGTAAGTTTGTAGAGCTGCTGATCGAACTGCTGGCACCACCACACTGTGAGGCAGAGCCTGGCATGGTCTGTGATTGATGGATGGTCTTGTTGCTGACTGAGGTCCCAGAGGCAGTATGCAGTCCGCTACCTGAGTGCTGTGATTGAAATCTGCGGGACACCACACACGGGAGAGCAGCGAACCAGTGTGACTCACACTCCACCAAAAAGTGTTTTTTAGGTCTCGCCCTGAAAGCCAGCGCTTCAGCGCTGGCTCTGGGCGAGACATTTAGTGAGTGGGTTTCAGAAATGCGACCACAAGCTTTTGCTTGTGGCCTAAAGCTTGCGGTTACGCGTGCGTGAACGTGCATGCAAAGCTGCCATCTGGCTTTTGTAATGGCTCATTAAGCCTTACAATGCTCCTCCACCCCCCCTCTCTCTCTGCTCTCACTACCCCCTCCCTCCTTGTAAGCTTTATGGCAGCGCGTGAATCCTGGCTAATTAACCCTTCCTGCGCGTGAATTATGCTCCTCAACCCCCTTGTTTTTCTTTCCATTCTGCCAGCAATGGCTTCCATTTGTCGGAAGTGTGATCTTCCTTCAGAACGTTTGAGTGCCTGGCAGGGGTATAATTAGATTGTGTATCAAAGATTAAAAAAATTACTAGAATCCTTCTCTGTACATGACACCCTTTCAGCTGGGTTTGAAATGGCCCCGAACGCAGCTCTCCTGCATTTTCTCCATCTATCATCCTGTACATTTCTTATAGGTTTTATTCTTAATCAAATTTTGCAGAGCCTTGCATTTAGTTGTCTTCCCTTTTGCACAGTTATTATCTTTCAGCATTAAAGTCAGATTTTGCATTGTTTACCAATTTTGTTCTTGGCCCTGGGAGGAAGCCAGAGGTATCACCATTTATCATTCGAGAATCTTTGACTGCTTGTTATTTCTGTATTGTATCTTACTGTACGACTGCTTTGTCTGTCTGCCTGTCTATACGACTGCTTTGTCTGCCTGTGTGTATTCTTCCTACTCTGTGAGTACCTTAACGAGCATGGTCTGCTTTTATTGAGCCCTTGAGTTCTTTTGGCACATGGACATATAAATGCAATGCCATCTAGAATCATACACATGGGTACCCGTAAAAAATCAGTTGACCATTTTCGAATTATTTTCGGATGTTCCACTCATGCAACGTAGTGCTTCACTTTTAATTCATAGTTTGCTAGACTGTTTTTCCTCGGCATGTCCCTGCCTCCACAATTCACACAAAATCAGGTTTGCACTTATTTTTGGGTCTAGCGTCTGACAGCTTTAGTTTGTTGCACACTGACCTTACTAAATATAATGATATGGGGAAAAAACTGTTCCAGCTGCAGGCTAGCTACCTTTTTATCTATATGGCAATGCTTACTGCAACATAGTAGGCCCTTCTTAGGTCCCTTTCTTTTTGCAGTGCAACTACTGTGCATTGTGGGTGCATTTGAACAATGTTATCATTAGAACAGTAATATACATTTTTGCATAACTTTTAACAACACAGCTTTAGTAACAATGCTGCTATATAGAAATGAACACCATGCACAATGAAACTCTTATACACAAACGCATATTTCTGACTAACACCCAAGATTTTCACCATCAATACAAGTTTCGGCCTACTGTCTGTGCTACACAATACCTTTTAAAGGAAATCAAACATGGCTTACCAGAAACCGACCTCACACCGAGAATGTTGGGAAGGGAGAGGATTTCAAAATACTGATAGAATCTTTTGCTTAATGAGCATAAATCGCTCAGAATAAAAAAGTACAGTTTTGTTTTTATAAAACCCCTTATTTTATGGCTTTAGCACAAACTACATAACTATCGAAGAACACAAATGTTGCATAAGGAAGTCAATCAGGACATCAAGGTAGCATCGCATTACAGACCGTAGAAGTGACGTAAACAGTCCGTGCTTGTGTTAAGTCCACTGAAGTGATGTCACCCAGCTTCGAAAACTCCAGACACACTGAAGTAAGGTACATTGTATCACCCATCACAGCTATTCAAAGTAAAAGAGAGGGGAGCCATCCAAGGGAAGTGACGTCACCATCATTGCTAATTTCAATGCTATAGGAAGAGCTACATCACTATTTACTATTAATAAGCAGAAATATACTTAACATCAAGGTAGGAAAGGGTCTGCTTGGCAAAAAGCATATTTTCCAAGAGAGAAAAAACAATTCGATCACACCCAAGATTGTTAATCCATACATAATTGCCCATTATTAAAAGTGAGCACTTTGCCTAATTAACATAACACTTAGCAGATGCATGCCCATCTTGTCCTTCAAAATAAGCATTCTTGAGGAGGTGGAGCCTGACGCTGAAGAAAATGGCTGCTTCTTCTTAAGGCTTTGCTGTTGTCTATTGCGACTTTCTGTTTAAATTATTCAAGAAACACTCGCGCGGCAAAAGGAAGGGGACAATCGTTTTAGTAGTATGTTAAGTTTACTAGATGCAAAAATGAAGCAAATAAGTTGTGCGCAATTTTTTATTTCATGAATTCTAGGGGACGGAGCAAACGCGGGTACTATATTAAACACTTTAGCACAAGGGCAATAACATAACAAGCTATTTTGCTACGCTTTACATAATAATTCAAGGAGTGCGTTTTGTTTGTAATGCACATTATAGTTTTCGTAAAATTATGTGTATTCCACGAAATACATTTCCCAGCATCTCAAGTAACTTTTGTTTGTAAGGGTGTACTTCGCTCAAAAAAAGTCACAGTTCCCATTCACAGTCCCAAAGTTCCCATTCTGCAGTTTCTAAATACTGTAAATGAGAACTGCAAGCACCCGTATTTGCATCTATTAATTAAAGTTAAAAAAAAAAAACGAGCACTTCACTTCTGGCAGTCACAAGTCACCAGCATGCCACAACTCTTTTGGGACCTTATAAGTGTTTAGCCATGCAACAGTTGATGTTGCACCAAGGATATTGTGCTGGATAACTAAACACTTATAAGGTCCCAAAGGCGAGACCTATTGGCTAGGCCAATGCTTGTTTTTTTTGTTTACTTTACCTGGGGAAGGGTTTCACTTTCGTAGATCAGGTTACAGCAGTACCATTCGTGAACTAATGCAAATCAGTAGACAAATGAACCCTATATTTACTCATGATTCTTCTCATACATAGTGGAACGATGTAGGCTATTAAATTATACACAAGAGAGGTTTTTATACAACCCCGGTCCTGAACTTCCATATTTGAAGATGCTCTCATATGTGATAATGAAGAAAAAGGAGGCTGTCTGAAATAAAATATTTGCCTATGATAACACAGTTTGGTCAAGTGGGAAGATGGGATTGGCCCTGATTATCTGGTTTCACACTGCAATACAGCCACTAAGTATCTCTTTCTTCTATTTTCTTTCTAAGGTTAATGCTCGGTCTTTTAATTTTTGGCTCATAAAGATAGACTGAGAGGTGGCAGGCCGAAGCTACATGAAGGCTCAGTTAGTTTTGGACCTCAGGGTATCTGGCTTGAGCCTTCAGTCCCTCGCCCACCTCTATTTTATAATGCTACTAAATGTAGCGCATTTTCAGGCTACAGTAGTATTCAAGACTTGAGCAGGTAATAATTGTTATAATTATTATTAATATAACATATGGGGCTCTCTTTTGGATTTTTTCAATATTCAAACTACACCTTCAGAATTGTCTTATAAACCTTATTGCTTTTTCATTAAATTATTTATCAAAATGAGTTTTCCTTAGGGGGCAACACCTACAAACTCTCCTTGTGTCAGTTGGGCTTGCTTGCTTGCTTCACTCTCTCCCTAACTCAGACTCGCCCCCAGCCTTTACTGTGTGACCCATAATGGCATCGGAGTAGCTGCAAGACCTGCTTTCGCCCTTCTGGGACATTGCTTCTCTTTTCACCTCACTGCCTGGGTTCAGGACCCCTTTGCCTGCCTCCTGGCGGCTGAGACTGACTGCTAAAGGTACAGAGAAGAACCAGTTAGTTAACCATTGAAACCAGGAGTGCTCCAACTAATTGAACAGCATAATACTGTTTAAAACCTGAATAATGAATGTTCAAAAGTGGGCTGTGAAGTTCAGTACAAGACAGACCATGCCGCGGTGGAAAATGTATTTAGCTAAAATCATCTCCCTCTCCCTTTAAAAACAAATATCCTGGCAAGTGGTATTTAGTGAGGCTCTACAGATCCTGAGGCCTCCATTCGGGCATAATATGGCTATGTAAATAATGTCTGCCTCTCATTATTTTATCAGTGACTAAGATTGGAATGACCAATAACAGAGCGGGCTGTTAGAGGGAAAGCTTGAATGTAACCATACACTAAGGTGGGGTTTGCTAATGTTGTAGTATCCCAAGGATATGGGAATTTGAATTTAGGATCGGTGTTTCTGAATCAAGTATTTTTCTTACAACTTCTTTTGGGATTGTAACATTTGCCATCTTGAATTAAAAAGGATTCAAATAGCTCCTGTCCCCTTGATGGAGTTGGGATTGTGGTTTGTTCAACTTGTTTGTGTTGGCCAAGTGCTAGGGCAGTAATGGGTAAATAACACCATTAGTATGGTCCTGTAGTGATTTCAGATCTGGGCTCCTTTTCTAGTTCTGGAGTTCATGTTGAACTGAATCAAAGTCGTTTGTTGACATTGTATTTGATTGCGTTTCTTCTTGTTTAGAGGTGAGTCCTACTGGATGCGGGCCTAGGAGGCTAGAATAAACTACAGTATTGTTTAATGGTGGGTTATATTGAATAGAGGATGGTTAGTTCCTGTTATAGATCCGTGCGGAGCGATTTGTGCATGGATGGATGTGCCAAAGGACTTTGCCTGTGTGTTCCACAGTCCATGACTGAAAATGAGTGTTTGTTGGAGAGATTTTGTTGTGGTTACTGCCTTTCTTCTTAGTTGCAAACCGCTGCATTTGAAGAAGGGACTGGCGCACTATTGAAAGCTAATGCACTATTCCATCTTTAAACTGTCCCCACCCCCAATCAATGCATTAAAAAAAGGATTGCTAGTTATAATTACATATAAAATTTTATTAAAGTTCTTTGTTCTCAAGAGCACCTAGAGATAATTCATTTTGCTTTATGTACATCTGATTATTTCAGTATAAATAACGACAACTGATTTTACTTGAGGAATTTCGAATTACTCATCGTAGCTGCCAAGAGATACCAGTCATTTTTGATCACCGGTGCCTGGAAACAAGGGAAATATGCATAGAAGATTCCAACCACAAATTGCATTAGTGATCCAGTATGTTAGTTTTGTAATCACTATTGATCATCAGAGGTGAGCTGCAGAGAAGTGAACAGAGACGAGTCCTGCTCTAAGTTGTGCTCAAATATAGCTCCTCAGGGAATTGCAAATTTTAGAGAAGATAGTGCTGTGGGATGCAGATATGAAAAATAAATCAAAGTGGTAGCAATGCAACTAGCAACCCTGTGCACTCACATGCTAAAGAGAGAAAAAGTTCTAGGCCTTAAACCGTAGCTTCTAGGTGCTAAACACCTGGGTATGGAGATAGAGCTTTTAAAAACATTAATTTGCATAAAATGATCATATCTAAGTGACATTAAATTACTTGCTCAATGTGGAATGGGCTTTGGAAGATTCAGTAGCATGTAATTGGTCACAACGAGAGGTTTATACCCTTTTGCAACAGTAAGGCTGTGTTTTCATTGCACCCCTCGCCGGTGAGGAATAATTGGATTGGAATGGCATGTCTGATCTGGGCACCACATCTACAGACTGACTTACCGGTTGGCGATATGCGTATTACCAAAGCAGTGAATGATTCAGACCTGCATTGAACAGGGACCAGTAAGCATACATACTCCAAAGCAAGAGCAGGTTGAAGGATGGGCTAAATGACTATACGATCCTGAAGCCATTGAACACGGTGAAGGAGTGAGCAGTTTTTTAAAATTAAATGACATTGCTAGATTCATTGGAGGCGCACATACTTAAAAACATGATTGTCTGGTTTTAAAAACCGTGTCAGAGGATGAAAATTCATGCACTTTTTCCTGCCGCTAGAAAAAAACATTATTTTCTTGCAACAATATATAGAAAAACATTGATCAACGCAATAGTTTCATCATCAATTATGTGACCCAAATCACTTCCTGTGGCTTCTGTAGACGGCTTCTGTAGACGGTGTCACCTGATGTCTGCTCAAAATGTCCCCTTTGCCTTCAGAGAGACTTGCAGAAACCAAAGTCACTGCGATGCCAGTCTTAACAGCAAAGTCTGGTCAAGTCAGTAGTAGGTCGAACTTCCAGCCAGGGCTGGCTTTAGCTCTGGTGGCGCCCAGTGCGACAATGTTTGTTGGTGGCCCCCAATGACCACCTCCGTCATGAATTCCCTCACTACCACCCTTTAACAGCGCCCCTCAAGTCTCCATAACTACTCTCTCTCAGATGCATTTAATTAGTTTTATGGCGCCACTCATACCAGTGTAGGGTGTCGGAGCACTTTATATCACACACACTACACAGAGACAATCAATCATAGGTGTGTAAATTAGTGTATAGGAAAATTAGGTACGACAGATGACTACAAGGTGTAGGAACACATGTCATCCATACTGGTAGACAGTACAGATTAATAGTTCACTGTTCTATGTTAGGATTTTAACTGCAAGCAACAAAAGGATCTCAGATAAAATCAGTAACCCACTGACCTATTTACATTGTATGCACTTTGTGATCTGCCTGGTACACGTTCTTTGCAGCAGGCATATTAACCCACTGAGCTACCTTACCATGAGTCAAACTTCCACTACTAGACAAACCTCTGATCTCTCTCTAGGAAGAACTTTGATCACTGGAGTTATCTTGACAGTTTTAATGTTGCCTGAAAATTGCTGGAGGCCAGGAACGTGGTAGCATGTGCTTTTAAAGCCATAATATACTTGCAAATACGACGTCCCCACCCAAAGTCAGCGCCTGGTGCTGCCGCACCGTCCTAGAGCCGGCCCTGCTTCCAGCCCATGGCTTGCATTGTCACCCAGAGTAAGGGCATAGTAAGAATAGTCGAGGTTGAGGAAAGGATCCAGATTAGCAGGGCCTTTGGGCAATAACTGGGTAACATCCCTCTAGTCATTCAGTAGCACCTGCAATGCTTTATTTAAACGGGCAGGTGTTGTCCGGCACAGAGTACCTGCTGCTTCTTTAATTTGAAAGGGAGAGTACCTGCACTTCTCAGCACTCCTGCAATACATTTAATGAGAAAGTATTGGCACTTCTCAGGAGTAGACATGTATTCTAAATAGCGCGTACCTGCACTTCTATATTTCCACTTAAAGCACTGACCACATGCTTGCTGTTGTCCCACCTGCACTCCAAAGCAGCGTCTGGCGCACAAGCGGCCTGGTTGAAGAGCATCATTAGAAAAAAACATTTCCACAGAAAGAACCTTGTATGCCTAAAGCATCTGCCTCCCAAAAGTAGTAATGGCGTCTTAAGCTGGGAATGGGCTCTAGAAGGCAAGCAGCAGGCGGGCAATGCTGAGTAAAGAAAGGTATACAAGCAGGCGATGAGGGGTGGGTTTGGAAAGAGTGGGCAAGAGATGGGCAAACTGCACGGCCTGGTGGTCCTTATGTGCCTTTTAAAATCATTATTTGTATGATCCCTTTTATTCAGAGACTGCAACCCCCCCCCCCCTCACCCCCCCCTAGCCTTTCTTTCTCTCCATATACGGCATTATTTTAGCCTGCCGTTGCTGGCTGGGTTTGCTGGCTACCGGTTTGTAATAAATGCAGCCTGCTGCCCTGTGCTGTGTTAACACCGTGAGCTGGCAGGCCCAGGGCAGGAGGCAAGCGGGCCGCGTGCTCTGCAGTGAAAGAGGCTTATCTGGCATCCCTTCTCCCTCAGTGATAAGCCTAATCTGACATTTTACAAGAACATTTAACAAGGGCACAAAGTCAAGTGAAATAAAATGCTGCAGCCTTTCTTTGGCATTACGGGTGTTGGATAAACGCGAAGCTTTTTTTCTTGCAAATACGAGCTAATCTATCGTGATCTCCACGGCTTGTTCTCCTCTGTGAGAAATAACAACTCTGTCCACTTTCAGAAGTGTAACTCGACTCCTGTAAGTGTTCGTTCCTTGTGCTGCCAGATTGCAGAGCAGGCTCGTCCCTGCGGATGAGAAGCTACAGATACAACCAAGTTGCCGAATCTGAAGCCAGAGGCCATGACTTCTCATCCTGCCCTCCACACTTGAACAAATTCTGTGACTAGGAAAGTCGCGCTATCTCTGTGAAAGTGTTTTCCACGTGTCTACATAGCGGGAGCGCCTAAAGGCCATCTTGTTTATGGTCTGTGCTGCTTGCATGTATGTTGACTTAAAGCTGGTAAGTGTGGCAATAGTCTCAAAGCCCAAGGTGACATCAGCAGTCAAAGGAACTTCCTAGAACTCCCATTGTTGGTGATTGTTACGGATTCAGGACTGGGAAAGAACTGTGCTTTTCTCCACACTTTTCAAGAGTGCCAGCCTAGCTGCAAAGCTAGAGTGCTGTAGGGTTGGTGAGAGGCGGTAGGGCAGGGAATGCATTGGGGCTGGAGGTGTAGGAAGAAGAGGACTGACCATGCATCTCATGGCTGCGAAGACGGGTCAGAGAGATGGAAAAGGAGAGAGGGCTGGTCTTCAAAAATAGTCAATGAAGATGTCACACCTTGTGTTGTAGAATAAAATGCATTCATTCCTTCAGTAGCAATAATTTATAGAATGATCTGTAATTGTAGTCATTCAACCTACGTAGGATCCGCGCAGTTCACATGACCACTCCAGCTGCCTACGCCATTCTGCATTCAGTGCTGGTGCAAGAAGTATTTTTTATTTCATTGTTTTTGACATGAAGATTGCTTCTAGTGCCCTGTAGGGAGGGCATCCTTTGCTGCTTGCTAGGGCAGTATGGGGCAGTCAATAGGTAATGTCAAGGCAGACACCTTTCCCTTGAGATGGCCTTGTCTGTGTTGTGCACAGTCCTAGCTCCTCAAAGTGTGACCTCTTCAGAGTAGTTTGCATCATCCTGGACATCTGTGAATCTGATATGTGTTTAAAGAAGGTTGAAGTTGAATTAAGCTTGTCCTCTCACTCAAGGGGTGGTGTAAAAATAAGAACATAGGAGATTGCGGTTTGCTTTAATGTAACAAGTGTGAAACTTGCCTCGCTTTGCTGTCTTCCCGTTTCTGCTTCAGGTATCTGCCGCTATCCACAACATCCCTTGTTGTTCTGAAGTCTATCTACAGATCTTTAGTAATTTAACACAACCATTGTGTCTGCCAAATGAGCATTTGTCCAAAGTTGTACACCTCTTCTTCCACCCGATCAACTCAGACTCCTTTATACTGCCATAGGTCGTGCCCTAGCTGGACAGTGGCACTGGGATTTTTTTCTGGACTACTTCTCATTCATAAAACCAGGTCACATGTTGTTATGTTATGTTAGGAGTTTTTATAGAGCGCGACAGCTGCCCCGGCAAAGAGGCGTCCCGGCGCTATACAGCAGAGAGGTGACCGAGCTCGGGAAGGGCCCAGGGAGGCCTACGCAGTGGGGAAGAGAAAAGTTTTAATGGCTTTCCTGAATTCGAGGTAGTTAGCAAGCCCCGAATGTGGGCTGGCAAAGAATTCCAAAGGATGGCAGCTCTGTTCCGAAAGGAACGACCTCCGGCACGAACCCTCCTGACTCGGGGGACCACTACCAGACATTGTCCCATGGAACGAAGCTGGCGAGTGGGTATATAGGGTAAAAGCAGGTCGGTCAGGATTTTCGGAGATGCCAGTTTCAAGATTTTAAAAGCTGTGCAGAGAGCCTTGAACTCGATTCGCCTAGCCACAGGCAACCAGTGGAGACGGCGAATGGCACTTGTCACTGAGCAAGCTCTACGCAGACCGAGCAGAGATCTTGCAGCCACATTCTGGACTCTCTGTAGCCTCTGTATTTCTGACTTGTTCGCTCCCAGATACAACGAACTGGCGTAGTCAAGTCTTGACATAATCAGAGCCTGGATGATGATCTGCCTAGTAGGGGCATCAAAGAAGCCCAGGATTGGTCTTAGTCCGCGCAACAATCCAAAGCAGGTTCCCACCACCTTTTTAGTTTGAGTCTGAAAGTTGAGTGAAGCGTCCATCCAGACCCTAGGTTCTTCACTGCATGCTTAGGGGCAGGGGCAGTGCCTAGGTTCTTTGGCCACCAGAGCTCATTCCAAAGATCATGATCCTTACCCACCAACATCTCCAACTTGTTGGCATTCAGTTGGAGACAGTTGGTGGTCATCCACTCGGCGACTACTGCGAGATCACCCTGAAATTTCCTGGCGTCCCGCTCGGAGTCGCTCGAGAGAGCCACCACCAACTGTGTGTCGTCGGCATAGGAGACCATGGTCAGCCCTCTGCTCTTAGCAACTCCGGCCAGGGGTTGAACGTAAAGGTTGAAAAGCAGAGGGCTTAGGGAAGAGCCCTGTGGAACCCCTTGACCTATAGGAAGGATGCTAGAGGCAAAGGGGGGAGCAATCACCTGAAACTTCCTGTCCGCAAGGAAAGATGCCAGCCACTGCAAGGCTGAGCCAGTGACTCCCGCCTCCACCACGCGTCGTAACAAAATGGCGTGAGACACCCTGTCGAATGCGGCACTGAGATCCAAAAGGATCAGTGCCGACGTTTGCCCAGCGTCTAAGGCTTTCCAGAGATGTTCAGTCACGACCAGAAGCGCTGACTCGGTACTATGGCCAGGGCGAAAACCATTTTGGGAAGGGTCGAGCCTATTGTTAGAATTAAGATGTTCCGTAAGTAGAGAGTTAACGTAGGCCTCCGTAATCTTAGCAGTCCAAGGTAGCAAGGAGATAGGCCGGAAGTTTTCTGGCTTTTTAGGGTCTAAGGAAGGTTTTTTGAGCAGCGGTATCACCCTGGCCTGTTTCCAAGCTATGGGTACGACCGCTGCACTGAGGGACCCATTGATCACCTGTTCCAAAGGATGTAGGATAGTGGGTAGAATTTTCCGGAATTGGTCGGGCTTCAGAGAATCAACTGGAGAGCCTGACTTGACTTTAGAACAAAGTGTGAGTAATACATCTTGAGGGATAGGGGAAAATGCCTCTAGTGTACCATTAATGTGATTACAAGATGTCTCAAGGGGGCCGGGTTGGACCATAGGGAAGCTTTTATAAATGTCTTCTACCTTCCTGACAAAGTAGGCGGCAAGCTCTTCGCACTGCTGATCAGATGTGATCAGCGGTCCTACGGCGTCTTTCTGAGTTTTAAGGACTGAGACTATCGAGAAGATACTCTTCGCCGGGTTAGTGCTCTTACTGATTTTCTCGGCGTAGAATGCTGCGCGCTCAACTTGGATGCCCTGTGGTATCTCCTTACAGCAGCCCGGTAAAGATCCTTAGAGGTCGGATCATAATCCCTTCTCCAGGTTCTCTCCAGTCTGGGGGTGAGTCTGGGGGTCTGTGAGTCTGGGGGTGAGGTTCAGAAGCCAGTGTGTGAGATGTTCACTTGTGACTTCTGAAGCACTGGGTTATTTTCATCCCTCGAGGACTTACAGATGTGAGACTGCGTGGCACATGACATTGATATCAGGCTGAGGAAAATACCTGTACTGGAGGGGGTTCGAAACAGAAGTTCTGGTGTTTGGTGAAATATAAACTTGTCTATCCTTCCTCTCAAGTGGAACCAGTGCAGAAAGTGCAGAGCCTAGACGTCCTGTCTGATTCCAGGCTTATCTTCTGTCTGAAGGTGAGCACTGGCACCAGGGTAAAGACTTGCAACGTAAGATGCTCAGGGAGAGTCTCTCAGTCCTCCAGTCCAAGAATGGGGTGAAACTGAGCCCCTGGCTAAAGCCGTCAGAGAGCCCCTCACTTAGCTTGTGCTGTTTTGAAGATAGAATTAACATGACCAGCCAGTTTTGGATTGCGCTAGAAAGAGTGGGCTACCTCATTTGTAAAGAAGAGAAGAGCCCAGAATTCATCAAGGTATATTTTAGGGGATAGTCCTTTTTTCGAGTGGCACTGTAGAACTGTGCCAGATGCAGGGGAGCCTGTACCAATAGGTGTCGACATTGACAACCAGTGCATTCTGCTTTTAGCATGGCCATAAAAAAAATCTGTTTAGCTGTAGTGGTTTACAGGGACCTATTTAAAGGGAAACAACAAGATAAGAGAAATACTACATGCTTTCTAAAGATCTTTACTCAAGTAACCTGTATGCTGGAGTAAGTCATCTTTCCATTGTCCTTCTTTACATGAAAATTCTGCTTAAATACAACACTAATTTGTAAAACTGATGTTATAGGAATAGTATTTTTCAGACCATTGTAGGTGAAACAAGGTTTGAAAGCTTTTCTACAGGTCCTCTTTGAAGCCGAAGAAAAGGCTACCTGGGCCGGTGTGAATTTGTTCAAGATGCATCTTGCAGTTGACCAGTATCCAGAGTATCAACCAGTGATTAAAAGTAGCTTCTTTCTCCTCTTCCCCGCCTATGTGCCTTTATGGAAAATATATTAAAATAAACTCTTGTTCTGAACACCCTTAACTTTATTCAAGTGTAGTTTCTGAGGTGCTGTAACTGAGTCAGACTTTGACAATAACTGTCATCGACTTCCATTTTGGTTGGTTGTATTTACATTTCCCATGTGAAGATCCATAAAATCTGGCATGGACTTGTCCCTCCAGGGCTTACAGTGGACACCCCTGACTTAGGCTTCTAAACAAGTGTGTTTATGCGAACAAATGAATACATAAAACTTTGGTTGGCACTCTAACCTTCATGCCCCCTCCTGGAGCCTCTGTGGTTTTGTTGCTGGCTGGACAGAGCATCAGTCTCATGCTCTTTGCAGCAACCTCCTGGTTGTGGGCTACGGCACTGCCAACCTCTTCGTGCTATGGGCCAGCTCTTATCACATTGGCGATGATGTGCTGTAAGCATTGGTTTCGTTGTCAACCACACTTTAATTCTGTTGTTGGGCATGAAGTAGTATAACATTTAGGAATACAAGCTGGGTACAGAACAATTTGTGAATTCTCTTTTTACAAGAAGTATTGCATAGGCAAATAAATATCGTCAGACATTTTAATAACTTGTAATAAATAATGCAATAGAAGTGCAGTTTGTTGATGTGAACGCCAAGAATAATCCCCAACTTTCTGTATTCCCATCAATGTCTTTTATAACCCCTCCTCCCTGCTACTTTCTGTATTTCTGTGAGCCTCATTTATATTGCAGATATTTCCACAGCCTGGTGGGTAGTAAATCATGATTTTATTAGAGACACAGATGCTAATAATACGCATCTCTCCTTTATTGCTCCAATACCCACAAAAAAAAGAGTCAGAATACCCATATGCAAATGTTTAAAGCATTCCTGAACTCGTATAAAACCCTGAAACCAACAGCCGTCTTCCTTCTTTTTCTGCTGCAAATAATCCAGATAACTTTGTAAGCAAAATAGAACTTCCTCCACCCTTTAAATCTCGCATTCTTGTGGTCTCCTTGTACAGAAGAATCAAGACAAGACCGTGTTCTTTTCAAATTAAACTGCTATGTAATAAAGCAATTTTTTTTTTTTAAAGCCTTCTATGTATTTAATTAAATCTATTCACCAGGCTGTTGAAAATCTGAATTTTATGGCAAGGCACGGAGGCCAACATTATATATGTACAAAGCCTCACCAAATCATTTATCATTTTCCTCGCACTCTGTAGGCTAAAATTAAACCCTCCTTAAAGGTTGAATTCGCAGACCTTAAAATATCATTTAAACTTCCTCCTACTCTACTCTGAGGCCATCACCCCCATATGCTGATTGAGCTCCAAAAACTGAAACATCAATCCCCTCTTCATAATATCCTTTACCCATCTCTGCCCTCTTGGATGAAATTGGCCTCTTTGTCACTCTGTTCTTCTTGCTGCACTGATTTTTGAACAGACTCTATTTCATAACCTTGTACAGTCTTTATAATCCATGGGTGTTGACTCATTGCCTTCCAGTGGTGTACGAACTGGGTAAGTCCGCCTCCTCAGCCTTACAGGAAATGAAGTAAGAGAATTTCTTAAACATACCTGTTGAGACTCTAGGACAGATGTACAAAGGTTTTTTGCGGTCGCAAATGGCCCGCATCACAGAAACTATCCTTTTGCAGCTGCAAAAAATAGTATTTTAATGTACAATAAAAAATTGCGATTCATAGCTTGTTGCCGAATGGTATTTGGAAGTGTCGTGTTTAGGGCATCCCTTCCAAATACCGACTCGCAGTAGTATGTAGAAAAGGTTAAGCCCACGGATTAACCTTTCTTTGCACTCTCGTACAAACCTGCTTTTCGTGTACTTTAGGTTCAGTGACTGGCTCGGATGTGGTTGTTCAGCTAACATTCCCATGAAGTGCTCTATGAGTCATATGAAGTGTTAATGGTGAGACGGTTCAGGGCATGTCAAGCAGCTGAGCAGCGGTATGAGCGATGTTGGACACACCAGTGTCAGCTGGGATCGTGCCAGAGCAAGGTGTGTGAAAGAAGTGTGGTTGGTGAAGGCGTGTTAAAGAGCATTGGTGTGGTATAATGTTAGCACCAGCAGGAAATGCTAAAGGTAATATCACTGACTGCTGCTTTGATCCATGTCCTCCAGATGACCTCCTAGGTGGGACTCCTGCTTTAATAACAGAAGGGCAAAACTGGGAAGGGCAAGACCGTAGAATCCTTTCCTGGCATTCTTCCAATGCATATCTCCTTCCCAAATCTGTTTTGGATTTTACATGTTGAACGTTTACCATCAGCACTGACATTTATTCACCTTTAGGCAAAACTATCTGAAGCTCAAACTTTGAGTGGTAAGGGGGCATCCACCGAAAATTAGTAGATGGCAGTCCACCCAGTTCTTGCATATTCCGCCTCATTTTGACTTTTCTGGGGGATGAGGGCCTCAGTTTTCCTGATGACGGAGCTGCTTCTGGCAAGCAACCAGCTGAAATGATGTTGGTAGGTCTGCTGTACCCTGCTGGCTCTCTCCAGTGAGTTTCACTCTGTTCCCTCCACCTCTCCTTCCTTTCCCACTGCGCTCCTTGTTGTCCCGTTTGTCACCCTCTTGCATTTCTCCCACCCCCTTCCTCTTTCCAAGGCACTCCTAGTCAACCATTGCACGCCCATCTCTGGTTCTTCCCCTCCCTCTTTCCCCACGTGCTCCTAGTCTTCCCCCTCTCTCACATACCTCCCTACAGTCTCCCCCTGTATTGGTTGGTCCTCGCCAGCCCCATCTCCCGCCACTCTCTTGAGTTCCTCCCTCCCATTTGTCTCTTTACCTTGTGCGCGTTCCCTCCCGATGGCTTCTCTTTACTGTTACCATTTGTTTTTGTCTACCTAGAAATGAAAGGTGAGCCATACTGAAGGCTCCCTTGCCTTTCATATGATCCTCTTTGTGTATGTATAGCAAAAAAGTTTAGGTGACAGGGAAACCTTCATTGTAGTCCTACCCTTCATTGTCTTAAAGAAACGCAGGAGGGAGTAAAATGAGTTTCCCTTGCCATTTAGCTTTTATATTATTTTGAATAGAAACAAAAACAAGGCTGCATCGAAGGCAAAGGAGTCTTCATCACAGTCTGCCTTTTCGTTGCTCTCTGGCTTTACTCTAGGTTCTACTTTTCCTGATTTTGATACTGAAAAAGCAATGCTACTGTGAGGCGTTCCTTCGTAGAAGGTGCCTGTTTCTTTCCGTCACTTATGGCTCACCACGTACTGACTTTATCAGTGTCAGTTCATTAATATTGGGTTTCCGTGTTAACACCAGATTATATCACGTTTGGCACTGCTGCAGAAATTGAGCAAGTACATTTTGCAGGATTGTTTTCGGCTTGCATAGTCCGTTTTGGAACAAACGGGACTTGCACTACTCTAAGTTTTGTATCTTGTTAAATGGAGCAACCCAATTCATGCTATTTATGCAGACTTTACCCAACCAGAAAGAGTATGTGCAATTTTCTCAACTACCTTCTGAGGTATGTATGTATGTGTGTGTATATATATATATGTGTGTGTGTGTGTGTATATATGTGTGTGTATATATATATATATCACCACCAATTGCTGACCTAAATAAAAAGTCAGCGGGACACATGCTCCGGGTACAAAACGTAGGATTTATTTAACTCAATGAAGCACTTCTCTGCAGTCCGTGAAACGCTAAGGCAGACGCGTTTCTGGCCGGAATGGCCGTCATCAGTGCCGGTCCCACAGGCTGGTAGATTCTCGTGGGCTGCAGAGACCACTCCTTTTCAAGTAGTCTCTCGACTCCTCCTCCCACAGGCAGGTGTGTGGATTGTGCTGAAGACACCAAGCCCACTGCATGATGGTAATTGCAGTCCTCACGTGGTTCCACATACAGTGATGTGGAGCTATATATATATATATATATATATATATATATATATATATATATATATATATATATATATATATATATATATATATATATATATATATATATATATATATATATATATATATATATATAGTTATTTTTTTCCCACTGTTCACCACGTTTGACTATTAGAGACTTTTACCTCTGTTGTCCCAGGGCGACCTACTGATGAACTGATAGTTGAACATCAAGTACAACTCGTTTAGCACTTTGTTAGGGTTCCGGCAGCAGGTGACATAGTTTGAGAAATGTCAAGTACCTTAATGCATGATTTATTTCCCTCGTTAGTTCACGGAGTTTGTTCTTTTGAGACGACCCCTAACTCTTATAAGAGGCCGTCTCACCCAGTAGCCGATGCTTGGCTTACTATCCCTGACTAGTGACCACGCCCCCTCCGTGCTCAGATTCGAGTACCTGTTCTTCGTGGATTGATTCCTGCTATCCGTGCTGGACCTTCCTTTCCCGATTCACCGTGGGAACTTTTGGATACCCCCTAGAAGTTCTGTTTCCCCCTGTGGACCCAGCTCCCTCGGAAGGCGTGTGCTCCACTTCTACTTTCCCCGTAGAGCGTGCGCGCGTAGAGCCTGCTCCTTCCCCTACGGAGCCGGCCAGCTCGCCACGCCACCTTCTGTTTGTTCCCTCTCCTGAAAGCGTGGGCGTCGCTGATCCGCTCCTCTCCCCTACGGAGCCGGCCAGCACGCCACGCCATCTTCTACATACTCACCCTCCCGAGAACGTGTGCGCCGCTGATCTGCTCCCTCTCCTACGGAGCCGGCCAGCGCGCCACGCCATCTTTTGCTTACTCACCTTCTTGAGAGCGTGTGCGCCGCTGATCCGCTCCTTTCCCTTCCGGAGCCGGCCAGCCCGCTACGCTTAGGAGCCCTTTATTATTTATTCCTTATTTTTGTTGAAGGCAAGGCTGCTCCGCTCCTGCTGATTCAGTGAAGCCGGTCAGTACGCCTTAGGTTTCACGTACCCCATAAAAGCTAGTGGTCTCTCACTCTTTTTGGTAACCCCAACGTAACCTTGAATGATTGTGGAAGTGAGTGGTTGTTTTTGACGTCCCTTAGTAGCTCATTTTCCCAGTATTCACCTCATCCTTCCTTCCTGGTCTATCATTAGATCAGCCTTTGCCTATACTTTCATACGAAGCTGGGAAATTCCAAAAGATACTGGGACACTCCAGCTGGTAAGTGAACTGAATATATTAGGAGATGACATGCATTAATGTTCTTGACTTGTATTTAGTTCATGAAGAGTAAAGTCAGTCATATTTGTTATTTTTTTTGTTGTTTAGCACTCTGTTGAACCAGCTCCCCACTACAACGTTACCTGGTATCATCTTTGGGGAAAGAGTGGTGGTCACTCTATGCGTTATTCCCCTCACTTTTGGTGAGCAGCGTCTTGTGAGTGAGTCACTATACCTCCTCCAGGAGTTGTTGTCTAAAAGCGGGGAGGACAAGCTTCTTTGCTCCTGTGGAATCTCACGTGGACCAGACTGGAGCCAGGCTTCAGACGCGACACACTTGATCCTCAAGGGAGTGAAGCAGAGCGATCCAAGGCTTACTCAGGGACAGTTGTGTGTTACGGGCTCGGAACTCAGAATAGCAAGCAACGATTTGGCAATCCAGACAGCACTTTATCTTATAAAGAAAGAAAGTACTTAAATCACAACTCACCGCTGTATACTACACATAGATATGCATGGGAAAATGTAAGAAACCAAGGTCTACCAAAAAATGTCTTATTAGTTATTTAAACAAGTAACTGGATTAAAGTTCCCACGGTTCATACGTCTGCTTTTGTTTGAGTAGCTGCCTGTGAGGAGCACTATTTCACCAACAAATCTCCTGAGCTATCTTGGAAGACCTCTCGATGGAGAAGCCTGTCCTGCATATGAGCACTCCCTAAGAGCAGCGAGCAGGGGAGTAGGTAGATGCACTGGATTGCAGGAAGGCTGTTGCTCCTCGACTAGCCGGGGGCTTAAAAGGCGGTGTCTGATCAGCATCCACATGGTAGTTTCAAAATTATTGTGCTGTAGTAGCACACCCTGGATAACTCTGAGCTTCATGAGGTGATCTGAGTGAACTCATTGTTTTCTCAGCCACTAGTTGGTGGACACTGCAGGGTTCAAAAGGTGGGGGAAGCTAACCTTGGTGGATGCAAATCCGGTCCTCCCTTCAGGTTCTGTAGTGTCCCCATTAATTATTTTGTAGAATTTGCTTACAAAGCTCCCACACTTTACAAGCCGCTGGGCTACGTTCTTTTTTCTGGACAGCTTTTTCCTCCTGCGGAGTACCTCCTGTGCTCCTCATCAGCAGGTGCTGGACTTCTCCCTCAAGGGCAGGGTTTCTAAAGTTCCAGGTTTCTCCAGTTATGGTCCTGACTTGGCAGGGAGGTTGGCAGTCAAGCACCCCTGTCCTGGAGCTCAAAAGACATTTAGTTACACTGGGGTGTACTTCCCTTCTGGTAACTAGTATCCTGGTACAAAATCACAGAGCTTGTGCCCACTACTTATACTTGTTCGAACACGAATATGGATTCCCGTATTCAGTTCTGTTTTTGATTGTCTAAATTTAGTGGTGTAGGACGCCATCCCGCAAGATGTCCTAACCATAAGGTTTGATGAGCAGAATCCGGAAGAAGGTGGGGATAGGCTCGGTGTGCCCTGTCAAACGTGAGGAACAAATGCCATAAAAGGAATTCAGAGCAGGCCAAGTTCTCCACTAAACAAATCTGTCTTTGTGAGGCAGGGAAGCAGGAGGATGTCGGAGGGGAACTTCTCACAACGAAGGGTATTTTCTTTCCTCCAGTTATATTGGTCTGGAGCACTTGAATAGAGGGAGACAAAGAATTTCTAGACTATCCCCGATACACAGTGTATCCAGCAAGGCCCCTATCCTGGCCGCATGTTGCACGCCATATTAAAACATCTGTTTCAAAATGGATTCCTGTCTCTTTGGTTGGTCCTCCGACCTCAGTGAGGCACGTTGTGGTGTTGTAACATTACGTTGTAACATTACGTTGTAGATGTTCACAGTGCATGTTTGTGATTGTTGTACACTTGGTGGCATAAGCACTACACAAACCACTTTAAATGAAGATATTTGTAGTTGTAATGCTCGGATTACCTCTGGGATTTGTGGCATCGAGTCACACTAGAGGATGTGGCCTAGTGGTTAAAGCTGCCAACTTTGGAACATGAGAAATATATGATAAGAATGCATTCCTTCCCTTAATAAATCCATTGTTCAGAAAAATACTGTCATCGATGATTTTTTGCGTGCGATCAGATACTGTGAACCACCCGATCACAGCTCATACAAAGGTATACTTCAAGGCACATACATTGCGCACCCGTCTGTCGCACTGCGGCGTGGGAAAACATCCCTCATGCTAAACCCTTTACTCTTGAATAATCAATTTTCGTCACTTAATACCAGTAATTATAGCTTATCACCACGGAGACAGCGATAATCTGGAGTGGATCTCATGAAGTAATGACTGCATACAGGACACGTGAACAACTGCAGCTTATTCACGGGACGGTTGATTTGTGATTGTTCTACTGCTTCTCATATTAGAATTTGGTTACAGTGAATTCTTCAATGGATTATTTCAGCACTTGTTAGTCAATGTAATGGCACTTATTTTTAACATCGTGATTTGGTTTTGAATTTTAGAGGGTGATAGGAGGTTGGAGGAAGAGTAAAAGGGTGTGGTTGTTTCCCTGTACATTGTTTCATTTAGTATAATCATGTTGCAGCACTGGGTAGTGCATTATGGTGTTTGGAGTTTATGTCACATTTTTTTAATCACGGAGCACAGCTATAGGGAGAATATGTCACGGGGTTAGAGCTGGGAAGCGTTTAGTTTAGTTGAAAACACATGGGTGAGTCATGTTCCTTTTTTGATAAAACAACGGACTGACAGGCAACTCGGATAAACAGCTTTTGAACAGGTGGATGAAGAGGTCAGGCTGCTGGTTGCAGTTTTTGTAAAGGCTTTTGAAAGGTAATTTGTCATGATTTGGAAAAGAAGGAACAGGGGTAGTTTTTACATGGGCGAAATTCACAGTTAGATGGGGGGATTGGAAGTTGGTAGAGGGGTTTGGACTTAGCATATTGGGAGTTGCACACGTTTTTTATGTTCATTCATCAACGGATTATGTTAATGTTTGAGTGAGTGGGTGGTGGGGGTTGAGGATTGGGAGGGGAATGGATTTGTATAGTGTTTGAGCACGAGGGTTTTTCAAAGTGAGAGTCGTGTGGGAATGAGGGTGGAGTGGTTGTATAATGAAGGTCAAGCAGTGAGTAGTTAGCTGAGATGTCATTCTTTTCTGTTGCAGAGACCCCTGACGAAGAGCCTTTTCAGGCTCGAAATGCATTGGGCATAAAGCAATGAGCCTACTTTGGTGCACGTTTCACCTTGATTCTTGCGTGTTGCTGTGTAATGTCTGGATGGGCACGCAGGATACATGAATAAGTGAAATAAAGAAACAAGATGGAACTACGCTGTCTCCGCAGTGATTTTATATAATTGAAAAGTTTACGTAAAAGGAATTGTATAATTACTGGTATTAAGTGACGAAAATGGATTATTCAAGAGTAAAGGGTTTAGCATGAGGGATGCTTTCCCACGCCGCAGTGCGACAGACGGGTGCGCAATGTATGTGCCTTGAAGTATAACTTTGGAACATGAGGCATCAGGTTTGAATTCTGGCCATGGCTCAACACCCTCTGATTCTGGGCCAATTACATCATTAAAAAAAAAAATATATTGTTTAAATGCCAGACCCCTTTTGGAGGGTGCTTGGGTTGTTTATTTCTAATGTCCTGTGGCCTGTCCTAATTTGGCTCTGCAAACTGGGCTAGTACAACCACTTCATCACTTGACTCTGTGGTAGCGATGGCGAGCAGTCACAGGATTCTAATGGCGGGTACAACAGGCACAGAGGTCAACAGACACTCAGCAATGCAATAACATGGTTGTCCAGCCTAGCGCTTCTCGGCAAAAAAGAAAAGTACTTTATTACACGATAAGATCCAATACAACTCTTTAACACATAAAGTTCCAAATTCGTGATATGAGGGTGTCTAAAACAGCTAGGAAGACTGGCCCCCTCTCCCCCTCTCTAGTGTCCTGCCCCTTTGCATACTAGGTCTTTCAAGTGTAGGAAACAGTGCAGGTGCAGCACTTCTCCTCTTTAGTTCTTAGTCGCTTTAGGGCTGTATTATCATTCAGGCTCTCACCTGTTGTCTGGGCTCCTGCAGGCTATTGGTCGACCTCTTGCCCTCAGGCTGTGCTAACTTGAGGCTTGCCAGCTGTGCTCAAGTCATGCAGCTACCTCACTTGTGTTGGGTTGGCGCAGGCTCCATGGCTGTATCGAGAAGGCAGTGAGAGCGGCTGTCTTCGGACGGCTGCCCTATTCCAGGCATTATGGTGTTTGCAGCAGGTGGGACCTTTGGTTGCTGCAGGCCTACTCTCTCTTGACCAATGAGTTTTGGTGGTAGTCACAGAGGCAGTGATGCAGCCCTCCTTCCAGGCACAGGTCCTGTAGCAGGGACTAGGCAGTTTCATGGCACTTTTGGCAGTAATGGCTTGGTTCAGTCGGGCACGCTGAGGGTTAGCCCCACAGGCAGACATTCAGTGCTTCAGCACATGGGGGCAGAGTGCCTCCAGACAACAGCTTCTTCTGGATGGCGTAGTCAGTGTGGCAGGCAGTTGGCAAGTGCCGAGGCTAGCCACATGTTCAGTCTATTCAGGGTACCATCAGCTCACAGTGTTCTTCAGTGGCATGGGCCACTTGGGCACAACTTATGGACAAGTGCCATTGTCACACCAACAACAGTCGCCCAGTGCAGCAGGTTAACCCCAAATTCCATCTTCAGTGCTGCAGTCCTACTGGGCACACATGGGCTCGTGCCACAGTTGTGACCCCAGAGATGATGGGATTCGCCCTGCACACTTCAGCTGTGCCGTGGACTGCTTGGGTTTTGTAAACGCCTCGGCATCCGGAGCACACCAGTCGCATTCTTCTTGAGTTTCCGGTGGATAAACCACAATACCAGGATCAACCATTCTTGTCCACACCAACATTCTGCATCTCCTGCAAGGTCAGCTCGATGCTTACCTCTTTATTCAAGTGTTATGGGACAGGGAAAGCAGTTCTTCCTCCAGATCCGACTCCAAATGATGTTCCCTCATCTTGGGTAAGCTGGTTGTCAGGAAGAAACCAGCTCTAGTATTGCAGTAGTCCTCTCAATACTGTATGCAGCACCCTGTTCTTGGTCAAAGAGAACTTGGACCTAAAACAACAAATGGGTCAGCAGTTCCTACTATTAGACAGGTAGAGCAGGAAGGAGATGTATATTCTCAATCTGCACTTTCAGAACTAGTTTGGATCTGTCCCCTTTCCATGTTTCCTTCTCAATCTGTGTTCCAGACTCGGCCTTTGTTTTGAGTGATACTCTTCACAGCAGGATCCTCTTCCTGCTATGAACACCCATAACAGATTCACAAAGAGGTGTGAGCAGTCTGCACCTAACTTCATGGCCATACCTGACAGTGATGAGGAAGAGACACAAAATACTAGCCCTTTTAGAAAGACTCTTCTCATCCTGACAACAGGGACTACAGTCCCACTCTTCTCTTCTACCATGCACTGGATGGCAGTCTCCAGAAAGACTGATCAGCTGCCCTTTGTAGTAATGACTCTAATAAAATTTATAAGGGGTAGCCTGTGTCCTCTTTCCTCACTTCAGTGTGTAGGTTCCCTCCCTCTAGTCTCCGCATTTCTGCAATGCACTTCCTCTGTTGGGGAAGGTAGCCTCACCTCCATCTTGTGCACAGGACCAGTCCAGGGCTCCCAAAATGGAAGTCACAGGCCTGTGCCACTCTGATTCACTCATACCATCATACAGTGTGTAACTTGCTCATCACACACCGTATGTGTACATCCATGCGTTTGGGATTTCAGCGCTAGGATCCAGTTTCATCGCTAGTGGTGGAAATTTACATGAGTGGGCCAGTAGGCTTTCACTCTTACGACACAAGTAAAAAGGTTGGGTCAAACTATAATAATGACAAAACGTGGTATGTTGCCACCACCGCACTACAAGCATGAACCTGCTACAGGGACAGTATTCTGTCACTATTGATGGCTCACTTGGTGCTCCCCTCCACTTCCAGGACCAGACTCTTGTCAAGTGCAGGCCCAGGCCCTCTTGTGCATGCTAATGTAATGTGAGGCTGGGACAAAAAAAAAACAACAAAAAAACAGACTGCCAGATGCTTGCAGTTGGGCACGCAAGGCATGTGACATGGCTGTACACCACTCGGAGGACATTCCTGTTCCATCAGTAGCATAGTCCGGTTTATTAGGTCTCGCTTAGGAGGGCCTTTAGCCGTCGCTCTGCTCATTTTCAAGCACACACTCGTGCTTGTGGCGGCATCCAGCTTGCGGGAGCGAGCAGCGGCGCGCCACAAGCACGAGTGCAGTGCTTGAAAATGAGCAGACTGCTCTCCCAAGCGCACGCGCGCGCGCGCACCACTAGCGGGCTCACCTCCCGCTCCCCCCCCCTCTCTCTCACGCGCGGACCACTCGCGGGCTGCAACGGCAATAATATCTTTCCCCTACATATGTAGGCACAGAAGAATGTTGAAAATGTCTTCTTCCTGATTGGCTTAATTTGTTACTATTTCACAAAATACATAGTCACCACCGCTAAATTTACTTCTGGCACAAAGCACTGTACTCTCCCTTCTAAAAATTCAGTATAGAGTTTTAAAAATGTAGAAAGTGACACAATGACTTGGAAATTTACATTTTAAAGACAATACGGCAGCTGAGCTTCAAAATACCAATTTGCGCAATACAAACACCTGTCTCTGTGGAGAAAACACAATCAGACTACAGGTTAAAAATAATGTGCTGCAGCGATATTTCATTATAAAGAGTAAGCCTTTAACAACGGCCATAAAGCAGGCTATGTGTTACTCTTCAAACGTAGTAAACAAAGTCGGAGTACCTAATTCTTGCCCATAAGGCCGCAGATACCAGACGGTCACCTAATCTTCAAAACTACATTCCTCAACTCCTACTAAAACACATATGTCCAAGTCCTTCCCCTTTCATCCTTCACAGTGTCAGTCATCCCATGTCAAAAGCCCACTCAGAACCCTTGCTCTATCTGTATGCCCCAAACCCAGTCCCAGACTAATCTCACCAAACCCTTATGCACACACCTAAATGCATCACAGAATCAAAGGCCAACCAATTGGCAGTGTGTTATTCTCAATAACACACTTCTGCATCTTTCACTTCTAGGCATTTGCTCCCTCACTCTCCTCTACTTATGACCGCATATTCTGCAGAACCAACTGTATACGTCCATGCAACAGCTGTGACTACATTTACCACATGCAAGCATGTTCTAACCGAGCTCTTCTAGCCCAGCAAGCTGAGTCCTGAGTTTTCCAGCGCTGTGAAGCAATGCATACTCAGACAGACCTGATGTGCAGTAATGCACACTCTAGACATACCTATGCTTCACACCCAGACATACAAGAAGTGTTAAGTGGCCGTCCCATCGATGGAATATATGGTAGATATACATCACCCCCAATCCACCTTTACGTTTCAACCATGGTGGAAAAGCATTCAAACAAGAACATAACATGGCAACAATTTTGCTGATGTAAAAAGTATAATGAACTACAGCATGCATGGGCGGCACCACTGCTTGGTTTCTCTAAATAACTGTTCATCCTTAAAGCAAACACTTTTCTCCACCTCCTCTCTGTGCCCTCCACCTCCGCACTGTTTTGCTATGCGTGAATGCTCATGTTTTTGGGCGAGTTTAAACACAGTTCTTAAGCACAGCGCGGGCCGATTTATTTTTCTATCCCCCCCTCACTCACTCTCTCTTTCGCTCGCACTCTGTCTCTCGCTCTCTCTCTTTTTTGTCGCAGGTCGTATTTTAGGGGGGCATGTCACATAAAAATAATAACTGCTCATCCTCAAAGCAAACACTTTTCTCCACCGCCTCTCTGTGCCCTCCACCTCCGCACTGTTTTGCTATGCGTGAATGCTCATGTTTTTGGGCGAGTTTAAACACAGTTCTTAAGCACAGCGCGGGCCGATTTATTTTTCTATCCCCCCTCACTCACTCTCTCTTTCGCTCGCACTCTGTCTCTCGCTCTCTCTCTTTTTGTCGCAGGTCGTATTTTAGGGGGCATGTCACATAAAAATAATAACTGCTCATCCTCAAAGCAAACACTTTTCTCCACCGCCTCTTTGTGCCCTCCACCTCCGCACTGTTTTGCTATGCGTGAATGCTCGTTTTTTGGCGAATTTAAAAAACAAACCCCAGCTTTAAGATTTTGGAAAGGATGTGGCTTAACTGTTTGAGCTGCCAAATTTGAAACTGGGCAACTTGGTTCGAGTTTGTCAGTGAGCGTAATATCCTGTGCTTGTTGGCAAATACATTCCTTAATCTCCCATGCCTACCCAAAACAAGCATTGACATAGCCAATAGGTCTCGCCTTTGGGACCTTATAAGTTTTAGTTATCCAGCACAATATCCTTGGTGCAACAACATCAAGTGTTGCATGGCTAAACACTTATAAGGTCCCAAAGGTGAGATCTATTGGCTATGCCAATGCTTGTTGTCCTTGGGCCAGATATGCGCTATAAAAAAGGTAAAAAACACTGACATGGGTGTGGAGGAAGCCAGGACTGACTGCTCACTTCCACATACTGTAAGGGTGAATAGGTAGAATTTGTTTATGAGAAATTTAATCTAACTTGTTTCTAATTCACCCCAATTCAATCTTGGTTTGATATTGCAAACGGTGAATGGTTGTTGTTTTAACGCTCATATCCCAGTGGCTTGCCCCAGTCCAAGTTCACCTTGCCAAACTACAGAATGTTCACAGTGGTTTAACATTTGACAGCCCAAGAGAAGAAGATATTTGGAGGGAAAGAGTGGAATATCTTACTCACCGATTAAAACACATTTGAATAAGGAAACTTTTCACTTGGTGAGAGTGTAAAATCATTAACTTATTGGCAAAATGTTGTGAATCTCCCGCCAAAAAAGTTTGTCTTGGCTGTTCTGCTGTGCAGCTGTGGCTATTGTGACATAGGCGATCTACATTACACTATTCCTGTGCGATGTGTTGTGCTCCTGTGAAGTTTACAAATTTTCTGGCCACTCTCACTGTTTATACAGCAATGTCCCTTCTTAAGTTATAAGCCAGTTGGGACATGTTTGCAAGTTGTATGGTTGGGTCATTACTTGCAGAAGTGGAAGCAACATTCATTAAGATGTCTGAGAACTGAGCGGAAATATGTCAGGAGTCAGACAGCCTATTAATTCTCTATGAATTTTAGCTTATTGCATGACTCTAACTTAAGAACTTTGCCGGACACTAGGACAGATTCATTACAATTTGGTTGCGATTAGTTTGTACTTACTCCTGTAGTACTAGTGATTTAATCCTGAATTCACGATTAATGCAGAAGTACTCTAAACTGAATCCTGAAATACAGGACTACGTCAAGACAACTACGAGTATAAGTCAAAGCAAAATCTTTGTGAATCTGATCCAGCATCTTTAGGCTTTATGCCTAAGCCTGTGTGGTATGTTTTCCCTGATGAGCTACCATGATGTGAAGCAAATGGCCACTAAAGAGGTAGCATGTATTTTATGGCACAGTGCCCCTGTTGGTGAAATGAGTTATGTGCCTAATATTGCGTTCTGTGTGTTTCTGAAATGTTCTTGATTTGTCTGGTGTATGTCAAGCGAGGCAGATGTTTAGGCTACCTTTTTCAGAAAGCGGCTTTGGGCCTATTCACAAAGGCATTTTGGAGTACGTAAAGTAGTACTGATGTAATTATCTTCTATGCACTTTTGTTTACCTTTATGAATTGAACCCAGAACATCTAAAATGGTAATATGCACACACAATTGGTACCAATAGAAAAGATTATGCCCTCTGTGCACATTTACTAATAAGGAGTTGAATGTTTCGGGCCAAATCACAAAGGTATGTAAACGTACTTAAAAGTATTCCTATAGTGCTAATTTCCTTACTTATAAATGCTTTTGTGCATCTACCCCTTTGTATCTGCTTTTACATCTAAATCGTTTTAGTGAGCACTTGTAATCAATTAGTAACTTGAAAAACAAAAATCCAGGAAGCCTTGAGAGTTGGCAGTCTGAGGTTTGCCACCCTGTTTTTTCGAACTTTATAGTTACAACAAACCTAACCATGAAGAACATTCTACTGCATTCATTCGAGAAACTCCAGCAGTTTGTAATATCAAGGCTAGGACATCCAATGTACATTGTTTTTGTTCTCATGCACTATTGGTATAGGTCTTTTGACGGTTAACTGCTGTTGATATCATCAGCTCAGTGAAACATCAATGGGTTGCTAGATACATCAGATAAAATATGTGAGCATCAAGTAATACAAATGCAAGAAAAACACAAAAGGCATGAAAAACCAATTCATAGACAAGGACCACACAGAAAATGATCTAAGGTGGGTGGTAATTGATAAATTAAAACTCAGTAGATCCCCCCCCAAAAAAAATCTCCAAACTGCTTTTTGAAAAAGAATAGCGATGGATCTACAAGCTTAAAACCAGTCAGGTAGGTCTAAATGATGGAATTGTCAAAACATGAAATATTGATCTGACAGAGCCATTGTTTAGCTATATACCGTACTGAATCCAGTTTTTAAGAGCAAGGGTAACCCCATACTTTGTTGTACATCCACATGCATGGTCATTCTAGATGAAGGACCCAAAACAATATGTGGCTGAGTCCTTTTAAAAACCATATGGTGGTCTCTAGTTGGGGTTTTGTGAATATTGTATTAAAATATGCAGCTCACTTCCATTCCACTTTTGTTGGCTATCCAGTGCAATGAAGGAACTTCACTGGCCACCTCTGAAACAGAGGATAACCTTCAAATCCATGTGTATTGGCCCTCCAGGGCAAGGGGCCTGTGCCTGTGCAACACAGATTAAAAAGATATCCCCCAGGGAGATATCTTAGCTCAGGATCTGCGAATCTTAATGGTGTAGATAAATTCCGTGACACAAGACAAGGTGGGCAAGCCTCTACAGTAAAGGAAAACACACAAGATGATGGACGGAATGTTGCACATTGGCAAAACATTCACCCCCAGTCACAGATCTGGGTTTAATCCATCGTTATGCCCAGACGTGGGTCCCTTGCTCACTTTGCCACTGGATTCAAGCAAGCCTGGCTGATGACGGCTGGAATGCCAGAAACCGGTCCTAGGATGCTTGTTTCCGGTCCAGGGAAGACATGGCTTGGCAGTTCGGGCTGGACTGTTCCCATGAGGCACAGGGTCAGACTGATTTGCATATGGCCATGTCTGAACTGGGGTGGTGGAGTGAGCTAAAGAATGATGATGGATTAAACCCAGATCAGTTGACTGGGGGTGAGTGTTTGATTGGCTCAAACGTTCCGTCCATCATCCCCTTTGTATCGCTTTGGTCGCCCTAAGTTGGCGGGGGTATGCCCAGACGTGGGTCCCTTGCTCACTTTGCCACTGGATTCAAGCAAGCCTGGCTGATGACGGCTGGAATGCCAGAAACCGGTCCTAGGATGCTTGTTTCCGGTCCAGGGAAGACATGGCTTGGCAGTTCAGGCTGGACTGTTCCCATGAGGCACAGGGTCAGACTGATTTGCATATGGCCATGTCTGAACTGGGGTGGTGGAGTGAGCTAAAGAATGATGATGGATTAAACCCAGATCAGTTGACTGGGGGTGAGTGTTTGATTGGCTCAAACGTTCCGTCCATCATCCCCTTTTGTATCGCTTTGTTCGCCCTAAGTTGGCGGGGGTATGCCCAGACGTGGGTCCCTTGCTCACTTTGCCACTGGATTCAAGCAAGCCTGGCTGATGACGGCTGGAATGCCAGAAACCGGTCCTAGGATGCTTGTTTCCGGTCCAGGGAAGACATGGCTTGGCAGTTCGGGCTGGACTGTTCCCATGAGGCACAGGGTCAGACTGATTTGCATATGGCCATGTCTGAACTGGGGTGGTGGAGTGAGCTAAAGAATGATGATGGATTAAACCCAGATCAGTTGACTGGGGGTGAGTGTTTGATTGGCTCAAACGTTCCGTCCATCATCCCTTTTGTATCGCTTTGTTCGCCCTAAGTTGGCGGGGTATGCCCAGACGTGGGTCCCTTGCTCACTTTGCCACTGGATTCAAGCAAGCCTGGCTGATGACGGCTGGAATGCCAGAAACCGGTCCTAGGATGCTTGTTTCCGGTCCAGGGAAGACATGGCTTGGCAGTTCGGGCTGGACTGTTCCCATGAGGCACAGGGTCAGACTGATTTGCATATGGCCATGTCTGAACTGGGGTGGTGGAGTGAGCTAAAGAATGATGATGGATTAAACCCAGATCAGTTGACTGGGGGTGAGTGTTTGATTGGCTCAAACGTTCCGTCCATCATCCCCTTTTGTATCGCTTTGTTCGCCCTAAGTTGGCGGGGTATGCCCAGACGTGGGTCCCTTGCTCACTTTGCCACTGGATTCAAGCAAGCCTGGCTGATGACGGCTGGAATGCCAGAAACCGGTCCTAGGATGCTTGTTTCCGGTCCAGGGAAGACATGGCTTGGCAGTTCGGGCTGGACTGTTCCCATGAGGCACAGGGTCAGACTGATTTGCATATGGCCATGTCTGAACTGGGGTGGTGGAGTGAGCTAAAGAATGATGATGGATTAAACCCAGATCAGTTGACTGGGGGTGAGTGTTTGATTGGCTCAAACGTTCCGTCCATCATCCCCTTTTGTATCGCTCTACAGTAAAGGAGGCCCAGTTGTGGAACAAGCTGCCACCCACTCTTAGGTTGTCAACTAAACTGTTACAATTCAGAAAAGCCTTGAAGATTTCCCCAGGTAATTTCCGTTGCCTGTTCATGTGCTGTCTTTATGCTAGCAGCTGCTTTGTCCAGACATAAGCTCTCCGCGCCGGGATACCAGTTAAGTGACAGTTTCACTTTACAAATGAATACATTGCCTATATCTTTTGAAGTATTAGTAGTTATTAGGATAGGAGGTTGATATAGCTAACCTTTACCCTTCTACACCCCCCCTTCCTCACTTGTGATATATTATTGGAACTAACCAGTAGGGTACACGTCTTCCAGAGAGGAAAGCATCCCATAGAATTTGCATTCACAGATCTCTACTTCACTTGTGGTGTGAACTTTCACCACATTATTTGATCCTATTGGAACCCAAGTGCAACTCCTTTTTATGACTACTATTTTGGTGAAGAGAAGCTTTTTTGGGTGTGGTCTGCATAAGCTTGTATGAAAAGACCTGTACCACTTAATCTGAATTGGTACCAGTAGTCTTGCTCATAGTGGCTGCTATAAAATTGTGTTGGAGTAAAGGGACCTCATCCAGTCAGTGGAAGTTCACCAGCAAGACAGAATTCCTTTTATTGGAACCCTTCGATCTGGATCCTGTGAACCAAAAGGCTTCCATTCTTTCAATTCGCCTTCCCCCTTCCTTGGAAGCTTAAGAGAATACACTTGAGTTTGTTCTTTGTGTCTCCAAGACTGCCATAAGTCAAAGAACATAAACATCCCTTCTCTCTCTTCCTTGAGAGGTTAGACAATAAGTACAGGAGATATGCTGAAGAGTGGCTAGGTTCTTGCTGGTTGTCTGGTCGTCATCATTGATTCACTGAACTTGAGTTTGCCCATTCTTCTTATAGGCCCCTTTGTTTGCCCTGCTCTAAAACACAGTTGTTTGGTGCTGAACCGAGCCATCTCTTTTCTTGTTTCTGTAAAAAAAAAAATGTTTTAAACCACAAGATCCCGGTTTCCAGTAGGAATGGATCATGGGTGGGTTTGGGACGCGACTCAGGCTCGTGCTTTTTCTAAACCTTGCAGATTGTCTGCTTCTTTCCATCCTACCTAGAAAAGCGGATAAAGTCTTGCGGTAGAGTGCTCTGTAAGACTTGAGGTTTTCTTAGTTGTGTTGCGCTTGGCCTCGCTCTCTTCAAAGTACTTGAAGGGGCTGTATGTCTGTGATGTCCATTTTAGGGACATTTTGGAAAAATATCAAGAATGATTTCCACTCTCTGCTTTGAGAAGCAAATCTGAGGAGTGAGACTTCCTTCAGCTTTTTTGGTCATTTCACTGACTCGAGGCTGCCTTCAAGGTACAGTTTTTTGTCAGTCGCACAGATGTCTCCACCACATGATGGAGCAATACTATCGTTGCCAGGCTGTCACAGTGGCTCTGCTCCCCCAGTCGCCTTTTATTTCTTTGTCATTGTTAAGCCAGATGTCCGGTGTTGGAAGTGGCAGGGTGGCTAGCTACTTTAGAGTCAACCCGAGTACTACTATCTCTTTAGTCATCCTAAGTCTACTGGTCATACCTTTCTTCGTGATTGGGTGTTATCGTATAGAAGTCCACTTTCTTTGTTCACTGAGTTTAAGAGCATAGGAGGTGACTCTGGTAGGATGTGTTGCGCTGTACAATCAAGTGGTTTCCGTAACACTCTTTGGGTTTGGTACCTTTTTGCATGTATGTGATTTACAGAGTTGGACTCCGGATGTGGAAAAATAACCAGTTTAGGGTAAAAAAAAAAAATGTAAGTTCTTTCACGTTTTAAGTTTTTGATTTTTGCTTTCAAGGACAGCCTCATTTTACATGTTTATTTTTTATTTCCCATGCTTTCTGTATTTTTAGTCATGACTTAGAACTATCTTGTCATTAGGGCTCTGTTAGTATGGACCACTGTCCTTTACTGTGTTTCATAAAGTAAGAACTGGCTCCTTTAAATGGTGGCGACTGTGTAAAAGTGTCTCTTTTTTTCCGCCGTCAATAACCAGAGATCTTTACCTGACATTAGTTAATTACGCGCTTTTGTTTGGCTTCTTGCCGTTTCGCATTTCTACCACACCTAGTGTGGTATTAATTGTGAATTGTGGTACACCACTGTCTATACAGATTGTTCATTACCTTGAGGTTTATATTCCCTTGTTTCCAAACAGTTTCTCTGTAACATCTTTACGAGTCTTGCAGGACGTCTAAATTCTTCTCCTGTGAGTCAGATTTTTTGGCTCCAACTTGCCTGAGGGCATCGGCTTCTTTTGTCGATGACATCCCTATAGGACTGAACAGAGTTTCTAGGAGTCTTTTAAGAAATCAGTAAGGTGAACGAGTCTTTAATTCCCAAATATTCTTCTGACGCTATTTATAGAGTATTTTTGGACGGGCAGATTTTGCTCTGGTTGGCAAAATAGTGAGCGAAAGTAGAGTACTGGGCTTGTCATGTTGCAATATAGCGCCTACTACCATTAACATGGCACCAAAGAACACTGTTAATTTAGATTGCGGTTTTGTACTGGTGTTGGGTTTTTATCCATCAGTTGTGCATTTGGAGCAGAAATTTGGAAAGTGACAATTTTAGTAATTGTTTGTTAGTTAATTAAAAAGTAACATGAGTTTGATGTAACTAAAGAACTTTGTGGTGTTATCTGAATGGATCTGTGGGCCGGGGCCTTGTGTTTTTCATTGAGGCAAGGGTGTCGGTTGTCTGGCATGTGCAGATTTGTTTTGTAGTCCACATCAGTAGTTGGCTGTGATGCAATGGTGTGCACGGGATGGTGTGGTGCAGTTGAATTGACAGTGTTTTGGCAACCATATGGCTTTGGGCCACTTTGTGGCATCAGGGGGTCTTGAGGGCCCAGATGAGCTCGGAAGGAAGGAAAAAGGGGAGCAGAGAGGCCCAGATCGGAGGTATCAACTGTCACTAAAGCAATACTTCCATCCCTGACCCGGCCGATCATGGGATGCCCGGAATCTGTATTGTACAGAAATCTCCAAACAAGACCCAGAGAAGTACACAGGCTCCATCACATTCAAGCGCTGTTGTTCTAACCATGGCTCCTATGTAGACTACGCAGATTCCCCTTGGGAGAAGGTGTAGCGCTTTCCCTCACATTTCAAGCAAAAACTCGCAAGGTGGGCACTGAAGCAGCCAGTTCCATGAGCACAAGTATCATTTTCATGTCTACTAATGCTCGCCTCCTTTTCACTGTATCATGGCTGAGCTGACGTCATGGAAGAATACAAGATGGTTGTCCAGTATCTGTACAACCTTCTTCTTAATTTATTTAGAAGTTTCTCTTGCCATACTGCTGACTTATCACCACAGCAGTGCCTCTTTCAGAAGCACTGTCCTCTATTTTTCTGGATGGGAAGTTGGTACACCTGTCTCACAATCAGCAAATTGGCTAGAAGATTGGGCACTTCTACAGAAAGCGCCTCCTACCTGCACAGCTGCTGAATCCCAAAGTATTCACAACACCGACCCTGGTAAAAATTGACTATTCTCTCAGACCACTAGTCCAGTTGAATACGTTCATCGCATTGCCTTTAAAGTACACCAGTTCCTGCAGTGCCACATCACCCTCAGCTAAGTGGGTGCCCATTAAGTAGGCCCTGTGTAGCCTCTTCCCTCATCATATTCCACCTCCACCACTTTAACAGCGAGGTCCCCAGCCTACTTTGGCTGCAGTGTCAGTGGCCGTAGACTTCTCAGCAACTTCTGGGTGCAGTGATTTAATAGTGCCCAGTATGTTCCTGTTTTGCGGGAAAGAGCTGCTTCGCAACTTGCTCTTCAACCCTTCTCCTTTTACCCCTTGCTTGAGACTTCCTGCTGGAACAAAAAGTTCTCCTTGCAGCATCTGTGTTCCGACCTGGTTCCTGTTGGTTTATGGCACTCCTCAAATTACTGCCAATGAGGAAATCCGCTTTGAGGACCTGCATTCCAGATGAGAGTTCAACAGCCGCCGGTCTTCCAATTCCTGGCGGGTTGTGTCCAAGACAGGCAGATCTTAGCCCACTAGAGGGATCAGTAGGTTCCATCCCATGATGAACTTCCCTGTCCGCCAAGACCACTGGCCACCATCTTGTATAGCCTGTCGTCTCAGTCCAACTGCAGGTTTGCGTTCCCTCTGCTCAGACCCTTCAGGCACCACTGATCTTTGCAGTGCCCAGTTGCAGTGTGGAAGATACCCTGGTGTGGTTCTGGATTGCCGCCCCTAACCTCGGACAGTCTGACCACCTCTGCTGTTCTATTGAGGGTGAGAGAGAGAGAGAGAGGAAGAGGGATGCTACCGCTTCACACAATAATGCAGCCTTTCTGATGTGGTGCTGCTAGAATGCACTGTAAATTTGCCCTTATTAGCACGCTCTAGGTGACTTTCTGCAAGTCATTTTTGGAGCAAAATTAGTACCGCACCTGAATTTCCCAGTGCGCTTACTTTTCAAAAGTTAGCACTCAAGGTTACTTTGCTGCTTTGAGATTGTTAGCTGGGAAGATACCGATATGGGGTAGGTCCTAAATGGTCCCTTGCAACAGAAGTGCATTTTGTTCTTTTTACTAGTGCTCGATCTTGGTACAGTAGTGAACCCCTGATTGTTGGTCATTATTTTTACTTGCGGACCCCAGAGAATGAAGGCAGCCGTGACATTGTAAGACAGTGGTCTTCAAACTTTTTAAGGCCGCGCCACCCGAGTGATAAAACGAATTTCCGAGTCCCCTTCAAAGTTTCTTACAATTATTCTATTAAACTGGCAATGTTTAAATATGTCTAGACTTATTTAAACAGAACAGTTAAGTTCTGTTACCATTTTAAAAATGCAATCAAATACCTGATTGTCAAACATACTATTCTGGTGTGCAGGCCTTACTAACATGTAAAAGTATTGACAGTGTGATTTTTAGAAATGGAGGTGTAGGTCTTGAAGAATATTTTTAGTCACTTCTCTTTTGACACCTTCTTCCAGCCAGGATATAAACGACAAAGATGTTAGTGATGGCCCATTACAAAGCAGCTTACTGCACTCATTTGTTTCTGCTGAAAACAAAGCACTGTTATCAGCATACTGCTTCTTTTGGCCAGAGCTTGGTGCCCCCCCTGGGATCACTTCAGGCCCCCCCCTAAGGGGGCCAGCTCCCCAGTTTAAAGACACCTGTTGTAAGGCAACAGTTTAAATGTGTTTGAGAAGGTTTTCTTAGCAAATTCCATTGTGTGAGCATTGCATCTTTGATTGAAGCATTATGGGCATAGGACAGTTAGCCCAGGGAAGGCTGACTTGAGTTGACTGTACTAACTGTGATCCTGATCTGTCAGGGGTGGAATGCATGGGGTTTTAACAAGCCCCCTATTGTCTGGAGGCTCAGATGGATCAGTGACTCGCTTAAATTTGGAACAAACATTTTTTGTACAGACTCCTTTGGAAACCGATGCAGTACTGTTTTCATGTCCATGACCCCTGTGAACGAGCCATTATGGTGTGTTAAGCATATGATTTTCAGTGTTATGTTAAGTGTTATATTGAAAGTGTTCATAATCCCCTTAGGATTTCATTCCACCATTAGGTATTTATTTTATAAATGTATCAATATTTCAAAGGTGCATACCTAGCAAGGTGGTCAGTGGGCGTGTTATGAAGAACTATTACAAGAAACACCTTCTATTTAGATGCTGCAAAGGGCAGTGGTAGAGACAAAGATTAAAGCCTGAAAGTCTTGGAGGTGTCTTACGAAGAAGTAACTCTTTAAATCTATTCTGAACGATTATAGGAAAGAATTGAGCTAGCTGTGTTCCCAAAAGCTGTCCCATGAACTTCGGGTAGAGTTGAAAAAGCCTAAGAGGCTTACCTTTTTTTGACCTTTTGGATTTCCAGTTGTAATCGGATTTCTATTACCTACAGGATTGTTGCCAATGGAATAGTATCAATGACATTTTTTTGCAATCCATATATTGTAGTTTTGGTTTGTTTTATTTTAGGTATTTGTTGTAGCTCATTCTTAGCTCCAAAAAGCAGCAGAGCACTGTAATATTGTTTTGAAAAAAGCATCTCAAGCACAAGTTGCTGTACAAGAACACCTATAGAATATCTTTAACCATGTACCATCGCAATATCAAGAAAGCCCGTAAATTGTTTATATTAAACCAAATCTCAGAGGTTAAAAATTCCTCCAAAGTGCTATATACTTTCGTAAATTTGGATGCTTGTTCCCTAGAAATAACTTTCTCAAACTCTGTGATGCCTAAGCTAACCACTTCGAAGATCAAATTAAAATGTTTTATCAAAATTTCTCCAATTCATTTGACCAGGCCTGTGAGGAGCTTGATTGTTGTGCACTTCCCTGTAATTGTGCCATTAGCCTAAGTAAATTTAAAGATTCTAAACCGGAGACTATTCAGAAGCTTCTTGTCTCCGCCAAGTCAGGCTCTCCCTTAGATGATGTCCTCCCAGAAAAAAGGCAGACATCTCATAGGTGCTTGCGCCCCCAATCTGTTCACTATTTAATTTATCTATTAATATAGGTAAAATTCCATTGGACTGGAAATCAGCTCAGATTAGACCTATTACAAAAAAAGGCCAATTTGGCACCAACCGATCTCGCTGACTATTGACCCATCTCGCTTCTTCCTCTGCTGGGGAAGCTATTAGAGAAACACATAAACAAACAACTTATAGAATATCTGGAGGCCAATGGAATCTTGGATCCATCTCAGTCCAGTTTTAGACCATCAGACAACACAGAGACTGCCCTTGTAGCAGTCACTGACCACATCAGATGCTCTCTTGATGCCAACATACCATCAATGCTGGTGCTGCTGGACTTGTCTGCAGCATTTGATACTGTATCCCACCCCAGGTTACTTGGTAGACTGCGAGAGATTGTTATCCATGGAACAGCTCTACAAAGGCTGGCTGATTTCCTTTCTAATAGGACCCAAACTTTCTTTCTGGGCCCCTATAAGTCTTGCTCTAGGACACTGGACAGAGGGATACCACAGGGCTCCTGCCTCAGCCCTACACTTTTCAACATTTATGTTGCACCCCTCAACAAAATTATCAGAGCCTTCGGCTTCGATATTATATCATACACAGACGATACCCAGCAATTAATCTCTTTAGACGAAAATCTGGCTAAAACTAAAGAATCTTTTTCTGCCAGTATGAATGAAATCGATAGCTGGATGACAGAAAATTGTCTCCAGTTAAACGCAGCAAAAACTACTGAGATTATGCAGTTTGGGAAGGCCCAACAACTCTGGACACCTGATTGGTGGCTCCCAGAACTTGGTACGGCCCCTAGTAGTAAAAAATGTGGGAGTCCGGATGGATCAATCTCTTACTATAAAAGAACAGGTTTTGGCCACCACTGACTCATGCTTCCACATGATGCGTCTGCTGAGAAAAGCTTTTCCTCTACTACCATGCACAGCAAGGAAAACCTTAGTTTAAGCGTTGGTTATCGGCCGTCTGGACTGTGATAACGCTCTCCTTGCCTCTGCCAATGAGATGTTGCTATCTTAACTTCAGGTGGTACAGAACACCGCGGCACATCTCATTTGGAACCTCCATTCTGGAACGGTATCCTCCCCTCTCCTACATACTTTACCTTGGCTACCTGTGAGAAACAGAATTATCTTTAAGATCTGCAGTTTAACTTACAAAGCTTTATGTGGTAAAGGGCCCACTTATCTATCTCCTAAGATCACTCGCTACTCTCTGCCAGACTCTTAAGATCTTGTGACAAAGCTCTGCTTACGGTCCGTAGGTGCAGAAATTCCCAGCCAGGAGGCAGGTCGTTTTCTTTCCTTGCCTCTTTCTGTTGGAATAAGTTGCCTCTTCAAATGCGAATCTGCGAAGTCCACCTCCAATTCAGGAAATTGCTCAAGACTAACCTATTCCAAAAGTAGTATTACTCTTCTGTTATCTTGGTATTCGCGCTGAAATATTACTCCCGGGATGATTTGCGTGCGTAATAAATTAACATAACATAAAATAACATAACACATTTTACAGTATTCCGAGGGTTATCGATTACCCAAATTAGTCACTAATAGTCTTAAAGAAAATCCAGTTGATTGTTCTCCCACCTGCCTGAGGGCACCAGCTTGTCGATGTGATCCTTATTGGACTAAACAGGGTGTCTAGGAGCCTTAAGAAATCAATAGAGTGAGAAGAATCTTTGATTTTCAAATATGCTCCTTATGCTATTAAGAGATTCATGTATGTAGGGGCACATTTAGCTCACGTTTGTAAAATGGTGCCTGCAAATACAATACTGTGGTTAATTCATGTTGCCAGTAGTGGTATACCTTCTGCGATTGGTATGGCACCAACGCACGTGTATTAATGTGAGTGCTGTTTTTGTACAGGTGAAGGATTTCCATCCATTGGTTGTGTATTGCTACTAGTAATTTGGAAAGTGCCTAGTTTAGTGTCTCTGGACTTATGAAGGCCTTCGCACCAGTGAGAGTATTGACCATCATTCAAGAAAACGATGCGGTGTTGGCTTGAAGCTAAAAGTGGATGTTTAGACCCTAAAGTCCTTCCATCCAATGACCTGTTCCAAAATGGCACGGCCAAAATCTTTACACACCACTGCCCTGGTCTGCATTTGAAAGTACTTGAACACTTAATCCCTGAAACTCTAATAGCTGGCAGCATCAATGCTTCAGTGGACCATCACTGAATGTGTGTTCTTGCTGGTGAGGTATTTACACCCTTCTTACAAGATGTCCTTGACTCCATCTTTTGAGGCATGGGGATACTCAGCCACTGATGCTTTCAGTAGTGATTATAAATCCAGGTGGTACTGGCACATGTTTTGGATGGGCAAACTTCCTGGATCCTTTGACGTTTTCAGCCTTAACTTCAACTGGAGGAGAAAGTTCTGAGTGCCTCTTCTTCAGACTCTGAATCTGAGCAAACTAAAGAAAATCAACCTTGGATGCACTGTCTTTCTCGCCATCCCACGTTGGTTCAACCAAGTCTGGGTCTTTGACCTCTTACCCCTTCTTCAGAAGACCATCATCCACCATGGTGGAACATGCTGCTCGTGGGTGGCGAGAGAGTACCTGCATCCCTCCCCATCATCGCTCAGCTGCAGACTAGGAGTAGCAGGTCCATGATGTCGACTTTATTCTGTCTGGTAGCCCCTCCCTAGGTCATTTCCTGCCATGTTCTGGTGTCTCATACTAACTTGCTACCTGCATAGTTACCCCGCCTAGCTCTGATGTTCCTTTTTTGTAAACAAAGCAGAGACCCAAGTTGCCCCATCTCTCCCCCCTTGCTTCCTCTCTTTACATGCATCGCTCTTCCCAGTTAGGTGTTTATGGGTTGCTTGTTGGCCCCTCTACTCCTAGTCTGTGTTTTTCCCATTCTTTCCTGTTCCTCCCCTTTCTAATATTCTATTTCATTTTACTTTGGAACATGGTGAACCCACTGTTAGTGTTATTTGCCAGTTTGCACCAAACAATTGCAGCTACAGTTGCAAGCATAGAGGTTTCAACCATACCTTTGTTCCTTTAGCCGTGCTGCTTTGCCGTTTTTGACCATCATCCCATGTTGCTGTGTGCCATGCTCCATGTTTTAGTTTGCCTCTCTGGCCCTGCCTGCTCTTTCTTCTGCCATTCCACTCATGTGCCTCCCTCTTTTTGCACCTATCAGTTATGTGCCAGAAAATAAAAGGCCGCTGAAATAGCTGCTATTGCATTATGTACTGCTGCTGTGGCATAAAAGGAACGCACCATTATAAATCTGTGTGTTGCTGAAATATCGTAGGTTGCTGCTTGTATGATGTATGACTGCCAGGGAGAATACCCACCTGGATCTGGGGCTGCTAAATAATCCAGTGCTGCTGTCAGAAACGCCTTTTTTGCTGATCAAATAGACCCCAGCTGGCCCCTGTGCCAGTCTCCATCAGTTCATTTAATCCTAGAGCACCAGAATCTACATTATCTCAATCGGTAAAGTACACATTGCCGTGCCAGGTTCCACAGTGCCTCAGTATATAAAGCACACATATAGCCCTGTTAGCATATTCCTTAATTACATAAAGCAAAAGGTTATGCTGCCAGTTGCACATTGTCCCGTTATGTAAAGCGCACATTTCATCCACCAACCCCCTCTTTATGTAAAGCACACAGCATGATACGAACGTAGCGCCCATTTCCATGCCAGTGTTCACTTTGCCCCGATATATAAACTTCACGCTGTCATGTCCGCATTTTGTCATTACGTAAAATGTACATTACTCTGACAGTTTACACATCGCAGTATTATACAGCGCACAATTCCTTTCCAGTTTAACTTGGTATTTTTATGTGAAGCCCACATCAACATGTCAGTTTGTTTACATACCGATGCTAGTTTGCTCTGTGTTGGTGGCTGGCACAGAAAAGGGCAGCAGAGACCTGCAGCCCTGTTGGTCTGCTATGCAGTTCTCCTAAATCCTTTTCACTGTCTAGCTTTTCATGTTGTGGCCTGCTGGTGCAAGCAGAGCAAAAAGAAGCACTGGCCAGGAACCTCATGCTGCCCAAGCATACAAGGCTTTAACTGGTCTGGCTCCTTCTGGGCCTCAGACTTGCTAGTATTTAAAAGCGGACATTGAAACGGGTCCCTATTGGGCCCTGCATTTATTTTCTTTACTCTACCAGCAAGAACTCTGAATGATTTCTGAACAGTGAATTAAAAAAGAATAAGGAAATCCATGCCAACGATCAAGTTCCTGTTAACATTTCACGTTTTCCTCACCTTGCATTCCCTAAGAGTGTTTTTTCTGTTTCCAGGATGATGTGTTTCGGAATTTTATTTTAGTGTATAGTGCATACTTTGAACTGAGTAACCTCTGGTTTTAGGTGCATGTCTGTTGTTGTGTTAGATATAGGGATGCAATAAGAGAAAGCTCAAAGGAGCCAAAATACTGGTTGGGTGGCACACTATAGGATTACAGAAATTTAGTGCATGTGTTATTACACATGTATTGTATTGTATTGTAATTGCATTTACATAGCGCTTACTACCCCTGACGAGGCGTCGAAGCGCTTTTTCGGCGAGTAGCACACTACTCCGGATGTCACTCTCTTTTTAGAGACCCCAGCACCCCACTTTTTCATCCCACTAAAACCCCTGGCCACATATTTTTTGCACCACCTTTTTTCTGCGGTGACCCACGTGTCGGGTGGTGTAGGAAGGTGGAATCTGACTGCATGGTTACCCCCACTTTTTTTCTGGTGTTTTGCTGGTTTTCGACTTAGTCTGACTGGGATCCTGCTAATCAGGACCCCAGTCTATCTGCTTACTCCCTAAATTGGTTGTGCATGTACTCTAGGTACACTCCAGATTGGATTCTGGGGTACCCTTATAAGTCCCTAGTATATGGTAAACTATGTACCCAGGGCATAGGTACCCCAGGGGCTGCAGCATGTATTATGCCACCCCTGAGAGACCCTTTAAAATGACACAACCGGTCTGCTACAGCAGCCTGTGTAAGGTGGTGCATGCACCCCTTACTTAGATATAGGTTCACTATATCTATCCTAATCACTGCACATATAAACCTATCAGTCACCCCTATGGCAGGCCTTATCAATCCTGAAGGCAGGGTGCTGGGTTTTATGTGAGAGGGTGCCCATGCATGAGCAGAGCCCCTCTGCAGCCTTCGGAACCTATTTTCCGAGGTTGTCTGTGATGCAGCCAACCATATATACTTAAGTGCATTATAACCTCGCGGTAAATGCTAACTTTAAAACGGCTGCATGGAAACATGTCGTGTTTGGTGTCAAACACCTTTAAATCATACCTCCACACCAGTAACTGGTGTGGGAGGTATGATTCCACCCTCCTAGAGGGAGAAATATGACAACACCGGTACACCCGGTACCAGCTTTCTTGACCCTGGCATCACAAAATGGATGCTGCCAGCCACAGACACGAGTCTGCCCTCCTGCTGCTGGACGAAACTCCGGCAGGGGAAGGTTTGAGAATAGGTTTCCTGTCACAGGGAGGTGTGACCACCTCCCAGACAGGCTTTAGTGTATTGGGGCTGGGTGGGTGCACTCTGAGAGTGCTTTGATGTCTGCACTGGGGGCACATTTGGTGTCCCTGTGCATAGCCCAGCTCAAACCGGTTGCAGGAGCCATTTGCTCCTGCTCTGGCGCGAAACTGGACAAAGGACATGGGTGTAGCCACCCCTATGTCCTGACCCTCCCATAGGTGGGTCCCCAGAGTTTGTCCCACCCCTTCCTTGGGTATAAAATAGGAACCCCTGACTACAGGACTTGGGATTTACCTGGACTAAACTCTGCTACAGAAACCAAGTGCTTCGACTATCTGCACGACGCTGGATGACTGAAGAATCTCCCTTGGAGTAAAGGAGTTACTCCCCTTCTGAGCAGGCGCCTAAAACGCATCTGACCGGTTTGCATCTACGAAGCTCCTGAAGGACTCCGAAGATTTCTGCAATACAGGAGGTGGGTTCCCGTGGTCTCTGAGGTTGATCTGAGCTCTCAGCAATTCTGAGGCCCGTATCCCTCATGGGGACCGTGCAACCCGAACCCCTGGGCACCGTGTACATTTGCAGCAGCATATGCTTTTTGGCGACCCCTGAGGCTGTGCTTTGGGCTACTTGTAGTCCTGACCCTGAGCAGTAATTCCACCGAAGATTTCCGGCCTACACTCCACGAGTGTTCCGTGGGCTGGTATTTAGTGATTCAGCTCGAGGTCCCTTCGCGATCCCTGGTCCGTTGGCCTGTGGGTCCCTGTGAAGGCAACTTTAACTTTCAGTGGGCTTCCCTGGTTGCTCCAGACGTGCCCTGACTCTCCATCGCTTGGAGAGTCCCCAGGACCTTGCTGGTCCTCACAGAAGCATCTTTCCTCTGACTGCGTGGGTTGCCGTTGCCAAGGCTTGTTGGTGTTCAATGCGGACACTGACCCCCCCCAGCACTCGACATCCTTCGTGGGACAGCTCACCTCCGGACTTTGGTCGTCGTCAGCGCCTCCTGGTCCCCGTGGCTGCAGAGTCAAGCTTCACCTCTTCTCACCTGAAGCACCCGACATCGGTGGGCATTCGATTGCTCCGCTCCTGGTCATGTGAAGTGACCCAGACTTTGTCCCCTCTGCTTTCAGGTTCTTCTCATCTCCGATCCAGGCTTGGATCACACCGGACACTTTTCTTCTCCACGGTAGTAGTACTTTTTCGCATCACGCCATTGAAAACGACAAGGGTTTCCGACACCACTTGACCCCTATGCACCCGGCTCCTCTGGGATAGGTAACACAGGTACCTCGGTACTCTCAAGGGTGCTGGCCTTAGAACCTTCTATGTTTAGCTGGGTTTGCTTAAAGTCCTCTCCGAAGTGTCCTTAATCTTTAAATTTCCAACCGCGACTTTCCCATAGAGTTGTACGGAGCTCGCGCCTGTGTTCACACACTGCACCCGTCCTCCGTGGGTCCCCTGTGTCACTACCTTGGGTGGCTCCTTGGGGTCCCAGCGATTCTACGTGCTCTAGGCACTGTGTCTAGTCAAGTCGTGGTTGTTATACCACTTTCTTAGTATATGGTTTGGTCTCCCCCTGGAGCCCACTGTGTATTGTGCTATTTACTGTCGTTCTAGTGATTTAATATTGTGTGCTTTGTTCTCTAATCTCATAAAGAGGTTAGTAGAGAGTGTTTAGTAATAAATACATATATTTTATATATACCTTGTGTGGTTCTCCTTTCATTTGGTCATTCAGGAGGTTATATACTGGTAAAACAAGCTGCTTTACATTCCTTCGAGACTTAGCCTGAAGGCTGCTCTCCATAGCTACCACTAGGATAGCTTTCAATAAAAGTTGTCTTTAACCTAATCATCAATAAAGGTCGTTTGGACTGGTGCAAGGTGCCCACTTTAATTAGTGAACAGCATATACCAGGCCAACTTCTCACATTGGTGTGCAGCGGTTGAGATTCAAGCTTGCTATTGTTTTACCAGATAATCTCATTGAGTGACTAACTGAAAACCACTAAAGGTACTTAGGTACATATAAATCAAGACTAGAATAAAGTAAGTTCTACTGAACTTAGAGTTGGGTAAGTCAAGGGGCCTAGCACACCCTTTCTCCAACTCAAGAGAGTTTCAGTTCCCACTAGGGTAGGTAGGTGCCTACACCACACCACACTAGTATGTCTTCTAGGCCAGAAAGCCAGTGGGCCTCTGCCAACTAAGTATGACCACATCTCATTTCAGGAATTGAGTACCATGTGTACATCTAGAAAACTGAAGACAGGGAAAAACCCAAACACTCAACGCCTCATAGAGGCTTTGCTTTTAGATGACCTCAGAAAGACCCCAGGGTCTGATGAGGCAGGCAAGTTGGGTGGGACAGCAGAAGAGGAAAGGCCAGGAAGTGAAAACTTCTAAGACCTGGACTCTGATGCTGGCCAGGAGGATCAAACTGATCCTAACCTGGACAATCCAATTCTTCCTGAAGGTGAGGGAGGAGGCCTCAGTGGCCCTCTCTTTACCCCACCTGGAAGGGTTAACAGTTTACCGAGAAGATCAAGATCTCCTTCTCAGGAATCTAATCATTCTGGTTCTTCTGTAGGGAGCTCTGTTTCTCATAGGACCTCTGCTTCTCATAAAAGGGAGTGCTCTTATGAGAAGAAGTGCCAACTGCTTGAGTTTGAGAGAGCTAAGCTCAGAATCAAGAGAGAGCAATTTGCCTTAGATAGGGAATCCCTGGAGCTTCAGAGAGCTTCTCAAAAGTTGGGGCTAGAGCCCCATGGTGGCAGCAACAGTGTCCCTAGAGGTAGAGAACATACTCATGACCATAGGAACCTGAACAAGATTGTCCCTCCCTACCAGAGTGGGGATGACATCCCCAAATGGATAACTGCACTGGATTGGGCCGGTAAAGTACAAGGGGTCCCTCAGGAGCAGTGGGCATCTATCATGTGGCTCTCCTTTGCAGACAAAGGTAGAGACCAGCTCCTCACTGTAAGAGAAGAGGATGCTGATAATTACAAAGTCTTGAAGAGTGCTCTGATTGGGTTTGGCTTAACCACTGAGCAATACAGGATTAAGTTCAGAGACACCCAAAAGGCACAGACTCAAGACTGGGTTGACTTTGTAGATTGTGCTACTAAGGCTCTGGAAGGTTGGATACATGGCAGCAAGGTGCATGACTTTTTAGGATTGTACAATTTGATTATGAGGGAGCAGATCCTTAATAATTGTCAAAACCAGCTTTTACACCAGTACCTGGTGGACTCTGATCTGACCTCTCCCCAAGAATTGGGAAAGAAGGCAGACAAATGGGTCAGAACCAGGGTAAAGCCAAAGAACCAGGGTGGTGACCAGAAGAAAGATTCTTCCAAGAACCAAGAGAAAGGTGGGGATAAATCAAAAGATAAATCCACTACAGGGCCCCAAAAGTCCTCTTCTGGGGGTGAGTCCCAAACTCCTTCCTCCCCTGAAAAGAAACCTTATTGCCATGTCTGTAAGAAGATTGGCCACTGGAAAAATGACCCCATTTGCCCTAAGGTCAGCAATAAGGAAAATGTTCCTCCCAGTAATACTACCACTCCTCCTGGTACTACAAGTAGTAATCCCCCAGGTGGTAGTAGTGCACCCAAAAAGTTAGGTGGGTTCTCAAGGGGAACTGAGGTGGACCATAATTTAGAAAGGTCCCCCTCACAGGCCTCCTCAGTCTGTGATGGTGGCATGGGATTTGCCACTTTTACTGTCAGTCCTAATTCTTTGGGCAAGTACAGACAGGAGCCACTGATAAATGGTCAGAAAGCTTTGGCATTCAGAGACACAGGGGCTAGTGTCGCCATGGTGACAGGGAAACTAGTCCCCCCATAACAGCTTTTACCTGAGTTTAAGTACCAGGTGACCAACATTGATGGTATTAGAACAGATCATCCCATGGCCATAGTCAATCTCAGCTGGGGAGGGGTCACTGGCCCAAAGAGAGTGGCAGTGTCCCCAAACTTGCCTGTAGATTGCCTGTTGGGCAATGATCTGGAAATTTCAGCCTGGGCTGAAGTTGAATACCAGGCCCATTTAAGAATGTTAGGCCTCCCTGAGAAAGTTGGTGGGGCTCTTAGGGCCTCAGCCCAACCCCAGGGACATTTTGGGGAGGTGGAGCCTGAAAGAATGGTCCACTCTACTCCACAAGAGAGCAGAAGGGTTGAAGAAAAGTCTTCTTCCCCCCAGACTATAGGTAAGGGTCAGCTTCCTCAGGGAACTGATCCTACCCCTAGTGAAGGAACTGCCCCAGAGGTGGTCAGGCCTGGCCTGGCAACACCCCTGATGGCAGGGGACCCTTCCAAGGTGGTACCCAGTCTGGAGCAGGTATCCTGCCCCTCTCTACCCTACCTCAATCAGCCTAGGGCTGCAGAGGACAGGGCGGTCAGTGGACCCCTAAGGGCCCACTGTCCAGAGGAACCCCCCCCATCAACAGATTAGGGGCACCCAGGCTAGTAGCTCTAGCCAAGGGAAAATTCCTCAACACACTGAGGGATCCCTCTTACCATTGAATAGGGACCACCCCCAGATGGACTCAGTTGGGCAAAGGCAAATCTGGGACCAAGTGGTTCCAAACCTACCATGTCCCTCCAGTGTTCCAACCAAAGGGACCCAACCCCCAGCTGTAGGCAGCCAGAGGTTGACCCTTAGGGCCAGATACCACTCAGTCATGGAAAGAAAGGCCTCCATGGTGACCAGTGCTCTGAGGAAGATGAGACCAACTTTATTAGGGCCTCAATTCTCTACTCAGACACCCCACCAGCCTTTTACTTTGCCAAAACACCCTACAGGTAGAAATCCCAACTTTTGGAGACCATCCCATACCCTTAGGGGTAGGGACTGCTTAGTGGACCATAAGACAGGGGGTATCCATGCTAGTGCAGGATCTTCCTTATATGGCCACTTAGTCAATAAAGGCTCAACTGGACAAGGTTAGCCTTATCTCCTTTCGTTTGGGGGGGGGGGTTATGTAGGAAGGTGGAATCTGACTGCATGGTTACCCCCACTTTTTTTCTGGTGTTTTGCTGGTTTTCGACTTAGACTGGGGTCCCGATTAGCAAGATCCCAGTCAGACTATCTGCTTATTCCCTAAATTGGTTGTGCATGTACTTTAGGTACACTCCAGATTGGATTCTGGGGTACCCTTATAAGTCCCTAGTATATGGTATACTATGTACCCAGGGCATAGGTACCCCAGAGGCCTCCCAGGGGCTGTAGCATGTATTATGCCACCCCTGAGAGACCCTTTAAAATGACACAACAGGTCTGCTACAGCAGCCTGTGTAAGGTGGTGCATGCACCCCTTATTTGGATATAGGTTCACTATATCTATCCAAATCACTGCACATATAAACCTATCAGTCACCCCTATGGCAGGCCTTATCAATCCTGAAGGCAGGGTGCTGGGTTTTATGTGAGAGGGTGCCCATGAATGAGCAGAGCCCCTCTGCAGCCTTCGGAACCTATTTTCCGAGGTTGTCTGTGATGCAGCCAACCATATTTACTTAAGTGCATTATAACCTCGCGGTAAATGCTAACTTTAAAACGGCTGCATGGAAACATGTCGTGTTTGGTGTCAAACACCTTTAAATCATACCTCCACACCAGTAACTGGTGTGGGAGGTATGATTCCACCCTCCTAGAGGGAGAAATATGACAACACCGGTACACCCGGTACCAGCTTTCTTGACCCTGACATCACAAAATGGATGCTGCCAGCCACAGACACGAGTCTGCCCTCCTGCTGCTGGACAAAACTCCGGCAGGGGAAGGTTTGAGAATAGGTTTCCTGTCACAGGGAGGTGTGACCACCTCCCAGACAGTTTTTAGTGTATTGGGGCTGGGTGGGTGCACTCTGAGAGTGCTTTGATGTCTGCACTGGGGGCACATTTGGTGTCCCTGTGCATAGTCCAGCTCAAACCGGTTGCAGGAGCCATTTGCTCCTGCTCTGGCGCGAAACTGGACAAAGGACATGGGTGTAGCCACCCCTCTGTCCTGACCCTCCCATAGGTGGGTCCCCAGAGTTTATCCCACCCCTTCCTTGGGTATAAAATAGGAACCCCTGACTACAGGCTTGGAATTTACCTGGACTAAACTCTGCTACAGAAACCAAGTACTTCGTCTATCTGCACGACGCTGGATGACTGAAGAATCTCCCTTGGAGTAAAGGAGTTACTCCCCTGCTGAGCAGGCACCTAAAACTCATCTGACCTGTTTGCATCTACGAAGCTCCTGAAGGACTCCGAAGATTTCTGCAATACAGGAGGTGGGTTCCCGTGGTCTCTGAGGTTGATCTGCGCTCTCAGCAATTCTGAGGCCCGTATCCCTCGTGGGGACCGTGCAACCCGAACCCCTGGGCACCGTGTACATTTGCAGCAGCATATGCTTTTTGGCGACCCCTGAGGCTGTGCTTTGGGCTACTTGTAGTCCTGACCCCGAGCAGTAATTCCACCGAAGATTTCCGGCCTACAATCCACGAGTGTTCCGTGGGCTGGTACTTAGTGATTCAGCTCGAGGTCCCTTCGCGATCCCTGGTCCGTTGGCCTGTGGGTCCCTGTGAAGGCAACTTTAACTTTCAGTGGGCTTCCCTGCTTGCTCCAGACGTGCCCTGACTCTCCATCGCTTGGAGAGTCCCCAGGACCTTGCTGGTCCTCACAGAAGCATCTTTCCTCTGACCGCGTGGGTTGCCGTTGCCAAGGCTTGTTGGTGTTCAATCCGGACACTGACCCCCCCCCCCAGCACTTGACATCCTTCGTGGGACAGCTCACCTCCGGACTTTGGTCGTCGTCAGCGCCTCCTGGTCCCCGTGGCTGCAGAGTCAAGCTTCACCTCTTCTCACCTGAAGCACCCGACATCGGTGGGCATTCGATTGCTCCGCTCCTGGTCACGTGAAGTGACCCAGACTTTGTCCCCTCTGCTTTCAGGTTCTTCTCATCTCCGAACCAGGCTTGGATCACACCGGACACTTTTCTTCTCCACGGCAGCAGTACTTTTCCGCATCACGCCATTGAAAACGACGAGGGTTTCCGACACCACTTGACCCCTATGCACCCGGCTCCTCTGGGATAGGTAACACGGGTACTTCGGTACTCTCAAGGGTGCTGGCCTTAGAACCTTCTATGTTTAGCTGGGTTTGTTTAAAGTCCTCTCCGAAGTGTCCTTAATCTTTAAATTTCCAACCGCGACTTTCCCATAGAGTTGTACGGAGCTCGCGCCTGTGTTCACACACTGCACCCGTCCTCCGTGGGTCCCCTGTCTCACTACCTTGGGTGGTTCCTTGGGGTCCCAGCGATTCTACGTGCTCTAGTCACTGTCTCTAGTCAAGTCGTGGTTGTTATACCACTTTCTTAGTATATGGTTTGGTCTCCCCCTGGAGCCCACTGTGTATTGTGCTATTTACTGTCGTTCTAGTGATTTAATATTGTGTGCTTTGTTCTCTAATCTCATAAAGAGGTTAGTAGAGTGTTTAGTAATAAATACATATATTTTATATATACCTTGTGTGGTTCTCCTTTCATTTGGTCATTCAGGAGGTTATATACTGGTAAAACAAGCTGCTTTACATTCCTTCGAGACTTAGCCTGAAGGCTGCTCTCCATAGCTACCACTAGGATAGCTTTCAATAAAGGTTGTCTTTAACCTAATCATCAATAAAGGTCGTTTGGACTGGTGAAAGGTGCCCACTTTAATTAGTGGACAGCATATACCAGGCCAACTTATCACAGGTGGCATTTCACTTGTGCCGCCACTGCATTGTTCAGCATCTGTAGGCAGGACTAAGTCTGAGACATTGAAGTCTCTGATGGTCATATGACACGCTGCACCCCAGAATCATTGGTGCACATTGCGCAACAAATCAGAAGGCAGCTCTCCAGTCAACTGCCTTAAGATTGGGCAACTCCAAGGAGAGAGAACAGATTACTCAACATGGTTCTTTCTGCTCCTCTGCCATGAGTGGCAAATAACTGCAGAAGCGACCCACATACCTCTTGAGTTGTCCTGAGAGGAAGAAGCGCATGCCTCCTCATATTATCGTGAGTGAGCAGTGGTCTGCTTCCTTCTCCCATCTTCGGCCCTCCTGCCCGTTAAGTACTGGAGATGAGATGCATTTTAGTCACCATGCGCTTTTGCAAATGTTGTAGATAGAGATTTTATTTTTATAGAGCATGCATTATATTGTTATGTACTTTGTGAAGGAAACCTAACTTGAAGGAGCCATGCATATGGATTTTTAAAAATATATGCAATTCTATGTTTTTCATGCTTTTGTCGTTTTGTGTTTTTTAAGGCCTATGGTTTGTTTGAAAGTAGAAGTGAAGGACCACTGCACTTACCAGAGGGCGGCATCATAGGCCAATCAATGGGCTCTGTGAGCAGTCTCCAGAAGACTAGTGGGAAAACTCACCAGATGTGCTCCCCAACCCAGGGGTGTGGACATGTGTACAAAAAAAACAAGCATTGGCATAGCCAATAGGTCTCACCTTTGGGACCTTATAAGTGTTTAGCCATGCAACACTTGATGTTGTTGCACCAAGGATATTGTACTGGATAACTAAACACTTATAAGGTCCCAAAGGGAGACCTATTGGCTATGCCAATGCTTGTTTTTTTTTAAAGGACAAGCAGTGCTATCAGGCTCCGGCTGCCACTTAGTCCACCGCATCCCACGTAGACGCTGCAGCCATCTTTGAATGGTTTTAAAGCCAATTCAAAAGCGGTCGCCAGTGTATGTGAATCCCTATCTCAACTGTGAGACTGTTCTCCTGCTTCCCAAATCTATTAAATACAAATTATGTAAAAAGAACATCCCTTTCTGAGCTGCACGGCTCATCCTACCCACGTTTCACGCGCAGATTTGAAATACTGATGGTTTGGGCTTCCCGGAATTCAACTGGTTGAGGTGTAGAGAGGTGTAGAGAGGTGTAGAGAGGTGTAGAGAGGTGTAGAGAGGTGTAGAGAGGTGTAGAGAGGTGTAGAGAGGTGTAGAGAGGTGTAGGTAGAGGTGTAGAGAGGTGTAGAGAGGTGTAGAGAGGTGGGGAGAGGTGGGGAGAGGTGTAGGTAGAGGTGTAGGGAGAGGTGTAGGTAGAGGTGTAGGTAGAGGTGTAGGTAGAGGTGTAGGTAGAGGTGTAGGTAGAGGTGTAGGGAGAGGTGTAGGGAGAGGTGTAGGGAGAGGGAGAGGTGTAGGGAGAGGGAGAGGTGTAGGGAGAGGGAGAGGTGTAGGGAGAGGGAGAGGTGTAGGGAGAGGGAGAGGTGTAGGGAGAGGGAGAGGTGTAGGGAGAGGGAGAGGTGTAGGGAGAGGGAGAGGTGTAGGGAGAGGTAGAGGTGTAGGGAGAGGGAGAGGTGTAGGGAGAGGGAGGGGTGTAGGGAGAGGGAGAGGTGTAGGGAGAGGGAGAGGGAGAGGGAGAGGGAGAGGGAGAGGGAGAGTGAGGTGTAGAGTGAGGTGTAGAGTGAGGTGTAGAGGGAGGTGTAGAGGGAGGTGTAGAGGGAGGTGTAGAGGGAGGTGTAGAGTGAGGTGTAGAGTGAGGTGTAGAGTGAGGTGTAGAGTGAGGTGTAGAGTGAGGTGTAGAGGGAGGTGTAGAGTGAGGTGTAGAGGGAGGTGTAGAGGGAGGTGTAGAGGGAGAGGTAGAGGGAGAGGTAGAGGGAGAGGTAGAGGGAGAGGTAGAGGGAGAGGTAGAGGGAGGGAGAGGTATAGGTAGACGTAGAGAGAGGTAGAGAGGTGTAGAGGTAGAGAGGTGTAGAGGTAGAGAGGTGTAGAGGTAGAGAGGTGTAGAGGTAGAGAGGTGTAGAGGTAGAGAGGTGTAGAGGTAGAGAGGTGTAGAGGTAGAGAGGTGTAGAGGTGTAGAGGTGTAGAGGTGTAGAGGTGTAGAGGTGTAGAGGTGTAGAGGTAGAGAGGTGTAGAGGTAGAGAGGTGTAGAGGTAGAGAGGTGTAGAGGTAGAGAGGTGTAGAGGTAGAGAGGTGTAGAGGTAGAGAGGTGTAGAGGTAGAGAGGTGTAGAGGTAGAGAGGTGTAGAGGTAGAGAGGTGTAGAGGTAGAGAGGTGTAGAGGTAGAGAGGTGTAGAGGTAGAGAGGTGTAGAGGTAGAGAGGTGTAGAGGTAGAGAGGTGTAGAGGTAGAGAGGTGTAGAGGTAGAGAGGTGTAGAGGTAGAGAGGTGTAGAGGTAGAGAGGTGTAGAGGTAGAGAGGTGTAGAGGTAGAGAGGTAGAGAGAGGTAGAGGTAGATAGAGGTGGAGAGAGGTGGAGAGGGGTATAGAGAGGTAGAGGGGTAGAGGGGTGGAGAGGGGTAAAGAGGGGTGGAGAGGGAGAGGTAGAGGGAGAGGGAGAGGGAGAGAGAGAGGTGTTGTGAATCACTGTTTATGTGAATCAGGTGTGGTAACTTCTGTACTTAATTTTTACTGAAAGGTATATTGATTAAAGGGATAAAAGAAAGAGAAATAGAGAGAAGAAAGAATAAAAGCGTGAACGGAAGAGCAAAAAAAGTGCAAGATAACGAGAAGCCACACAAAGAGATCCCGGACTGACAGTAACTTTCATCATTTGGATCCCAAATTATTCCCTTTTGAAAGTCAAGCTGATAACGGGATGTGTCTTGCAGACCAGAACAAAAGGCAGCAGGCGACCAGGCGGTAGCAAGAGCTGCGCGCGCGAGAGAGAGGGGGAGCAGGAGGTGAGCCCGGGAGTGCTGCGTGCATGCGTGCGCAGTCTGCTCATTTTCAAGCACTGCACTCGTGCTTGTGGCGCGCCCCTGCTCGCTCCCGCAAGGTGGATGCCGCCACAAGCACGAGTGTGTGCTTGAAAATGAGCAGAGCGACGGCTAAAGGCCCTCCTAAGTAGCGTTTGCGCGCTGCGTAGGCGAGACCTAAAAACTCTCCAGGGCTAAATACAACCCTGTTCTATTTCTTCTTATAAAAATTGACTTGTTAGCCTACACCCATAAAATATATTTACCAACCAACCATGTTAAACGCAGTGTTTATTAATTAAAATATCGCTCAAGTGTGAAAAAGACTTTCATGTTGTATTACAGCAGAGGTCTTCAATCTGTGGGGCGCGACCCCCAGGGGGGCCGTGGAGTCCTGGGAAGGGGGTCGCGCATTTCCAGGCCTCACTTCTGCCTGGAATTTAAAACGTGCTCTTCCTTTTGAAAACCGGGACGCTTCATTCAGGTCGTGCTGAAGTTAACCGTCTCCTGTGCTGTGAAACGAAGAGGCTGGCCTGGGCCTGAAACAATCCTTCGTGCCAGGGTGCCTGCTTGCCTGAAGGAAATGCAAAATGTGTGTTTTGAGGTAATCTGCAAATGTAAATGGTGCTTGGGAGCTGGCTTTAATTGCTTTGTGATCGCAAAGATTGTTTGTTTTTTAGTGGTAGTAAGAAGATTAACAACTGGGCTGTGAAGTGCATGCTTTTAATTGCTAGTACCTCTGAGGAGGTGTTAAAGGGACAGTTATGGAAAAAAATGCATTACATATGTTCTGGTATTACTAAAATCTACATTTTGGAAGCTCCATTATATCCCAAAACTATTTGCACAGTTTGTAGCAGTCTACCTTATAATGTGTGTAATGCAAGAATAAAATAATGACTTACACTTTCACAGCGCTTTCTGTCACAGGCTGTGACCTCGTAGCACTAAAAATCCACAAGTCACTATTCCCCACTGCACCAACCAAATTTAGGGGCAGATTTACAAGGAACTGACGCATCTGCATAGATGCGTCCGTTTCCTGCACCAGTGCCAAATGTCCTTGCGCCACCATGGATGTCCTGTATTTACAATACAGTGCTCCATGGCGCAAGGATTAACTAGATGCGTCAGAAATACTGACACATCTGTTGGCACAAAAGTGACGCATCGCTGGAGTTGCTCATGAAAGTGACGCAACTCCAGCAATGTGCGACAACAGATAGGCGACTCCCACACAAAAGCCCTGCGTCATTCCTTACGCCTGGTCTGAGCAGGCGTAGGGATTTTGAAGCAGTGAAGGCGTAGATTGACGCAGTGAAATGTTGTAAATTTCCCTGCGTTAGTTCTACATGGCTTTTTGCGTGGGAACGCCTAGCCTGCATGCATTATACCTGGTGCAGGTATAATGTGATGCAGGGCTTTACAACGTGACGCATCTCCATAGATGCGTCACATTGTAAATTGGCTGCATTGTTTGCGCCGCCGATGCGTAAAAAAGTGACGCAATTGCGGTGCAAGGAGGCGCACAGGGCTTGTAAATATGCCCCAAAATTCTGTGGCTCTCTGGTTACACACAGACCTCTGCAGTGCATTAACTAATAGAGGTTTCCTAATGTACTACAGTGCATTTCCTACTGAGTAACAACTTTTTAAAATTTATTTTTCATTCAAGCTACCCATTATTTTATATGTAGCTACCTGATGGTGAAAGACCTAAAAACTAGCAAAATATTTTGGGCTGATTTATGAGAGGCTTGAGCTGCTGAAGCGTCATTTTTTTTAAAGTTCCGGCAGCAAAAGCGTCGCAATCGTATCTATGAGGCGACGCAAAGTCACCCTGCATGGCTATGAGTGCCCTCATACATATGGAGTAAGACAAAGCAGCGCAAGTCGCTGCCTTGCCTTAGTCTGTCAAGTAGGAGTTCCATGGGCATTGCGGTGGGTGTTCCCACGCAACACCCATGGATTTTGACACTGCCCCAGATTTATAAAACCAAGTAAACCTGGGGCAGCGCCAAAACCTTACGCCTCCCTCAGCAGGCGTAATGAGGAGAAATGTTTTCATGTCTCCTCATATTTTTTCCTCTTTCCATGTGTGCTGCATTCTGCAGCTCACATAGAAAGAGGAAAATCCCTCCCGGGGCACATTCCTGCACAAAAACTATCCTGCCTACATTGGCGCTGGGCAGCAGTTTATGCGCCAACGCAGTGAGGAAAGGAAGAAACGCATCCTATTTCATAAATAAGGTGCATTCCTGCCCTTTCACATTGGCATAGGGCAGCGCTGCAAGAAGACTTGTGGCGCTGCCCTAGGCCAATTCCTCATAAATGAGGCCTTTTGTTTTAAGCCACACCTTTGACCACGCCCCCACACTTGCTGATCTTTCATTTGATAAACACTGTTTAATATTATTTCCCCACTGTAAAAATGATTTGCTGTGGGAATTGGGGGCATTTATGGTTGTCGATAGTTGTCAATGATGAGGAGTACCAAGGTCTAGACATTTTTGGCAGTAGGGGTCCTTACGCCTAAATTTTTTTGACAGGGGTCTCGGCATCAAAAAGTTTGAAGACCTCTGTATTACAGGGAGGGGGCAGGAAATTAAGCAATAAAATGCGTTGATTAAAATTGAGTTAACGCCTTTAAACATGTTGGATCGTTAAGTGAATTGGGACATGTTTGACTCTGATTGGATCAGTATTGATGGCTGCTGCTGCAGTGCACCATTTTATTTTACAATAAACCCACCTATACTCCTTTTTTCTTTAATTAAAAGCCTCTCTATGACTGGTCTTTAAATAATCTTGTTGTATCTATATACATCTCCCACATACTCATAAAAATAATATTGAATAAACATTGAGGGTTTTTTGTTCACCCTAAAGAAAATAATGTTTATAAAGATAAACCTATTAAAGATGATTTCCTGCTAAACCCAGGTTTAAAAAAATCGATGATTTAAAAAAAAGAAAAAGACGAGATAACCGCAGATAATATAAATCAAATAGGCTTGCGGAGGTGAACACAACACAAAAACAATCCTACTAGTTGCTCATGCGAGGTGTCACAGATCCTCTGCCCCTGTTTTTGTAGTTTAGGAATATGCTTTCTATGTTTGGTTATTTATATGTTTGCTGCAATTCAAGGATCCCAATTGCTTAGTCTATCTCCACTAAAATTTTACTTAATACAAAAGGACCTCGTATAAAGTGGCATCATGGAAACTTGAAAAGCTTTGAGTACATATAAGCCTGTTTATGAAGTGCTCTGGTCTGAAGGGCAGTCCAGATTGATAGACCTCACTGAGGGCTATGTTCAAACCCATTAAAGGTATGAGCCTGTTTTGGGCATAAAGAAATAAGGAAACAAGAAAAATAGGAAGGGAGTCTAGTACTGGACTTCCGATCCAGACTCCATCACCCCCACCGCCTTCCCAGCTTAAACATGGTGACATCTAAACCAAAATACAAGTAACCTTGTGCTACCACAGCTGTGGCTCTTTAAAAACAATGCTATGCTGCAATAAGGTGTTAGTTCATCAAAGGGTTACGTTCACAGATCTGGGCGTCGGATGCAGCATATTTTGGTTATCCGTGTTGGACATGTCCATGCAAGACCAGAAACCTCTACCTTGGTGTCTAAGTCTATGCCCACATGCTTGTGAGATGAGAGGCTAAAACTGGATGTGGCGGCTGCTGTCCCTCTGTCACGCTTGCCTACATGAGGCTTTCCTGTTTTTCTCATCACCTTCTGATTCTAACTATTCGGAGCAGACATCTGGGCTGTAGCCTTTCTTGTGTTCCATACTCTGCCGCCCATCTGCCCCCTGGTCATGGGCTTTTTAGGGTCTGGAAAAAAAGAGTACACTTGTCATCACCCAATATTTTCAGCTTGGCAGAGAACATCATCATACAGAGCAGGCCTGGCTTACTGAGCCACAATTTCACTTCTCGGCAAGACTGCTGCTGAATTGCTGCTTTAAAGTTAGACAACAGTGGCTACCTGGTATTATCCACTTCAAAAGGGCTGTTGCTGGGTACCTGTTGTAGGAGTGAGTCACAGTCCCTGTGGTTAAGCAGCCTGGCCTCACTGGTAGTCTGTGGTGCTGCTGGCACTCTGTGTACACACTCTACAGTAAAAAAGGAGGAGAAACCATTTGGCGTAACCACGGTACTAAACCAGTTTTCTAGGAATAATTCCCTACTTTAGCCTTCAGTCTACTCAGACAGACCCACAATATGGATGTTGTTGCTGCAGAAGCGCCTCAGTTTGGTGTTCCTAGATTCTAATCCATTCTTGTAGATCAGCAACACAAGTTTTGATTTCTTGGATTTTTGTCTCGTAAAAGGTCTAGGTGTAGGGCAACCGCATCTGTTTTCTCTTCCAGAATGTTACTAACATTATGTATGGCTAACCAGATTGAACCTAGCTTATTTGGGGAGGCAGGAGTCTTCAAATCCAGAACTTCCTGAGTTGGGTGGTCAGCTGTGGCACCATGCTCACCACTGCTGTTGAAAGCTGCATAGGTTGAGATGTGCCCTTAGTTTGCTTAGATTTTCCCATCATCGGCTTATATTGCACTTGTGTGAACTTAAAAGGTGTTACTTCTACCACTATCTGGATCAGTAATGTCTGGGTATCAGTGCATTCTTCAATATCAGGAATGAGTGCACATTAATAGTTGCATGGCCTGCCTATCCTGGCACGTGGCGTCTCAATAATCCAACCCCATGTGGCAAGGGTGTGTCAGTGCTAATCATCCTTCACCGTTCCCAGCAGTGCAGTTCCTCAACACCTCCACTTCTCAGTCCCTCTGGACCAGCCAGGCCCCTTTTTCTACAATGTCCAAGCGTGACCGTGGCTACAAGGCTCCTTCGCTGCTCATACTGCCTGGCCAAGCAGCTTACTCTGCCATTACATCTGTCTCACCTTTATTAACCTATGCGCCATTCGCTGCCCCATTGGAGCCCCTCTGTCTTAAGGCCAGTCCAGTCACAGTTCTCTTATGACTGTCAGGGCTGCCACCAGAAAAAAGAGGTTTTGTATGCGACCCTGTGCTCTTGGATCGTGACTCCACACCACAGTCTTCTGCCGCTAAACTTCCCCTTTATTTTTCCCCTACAGTGTGGATGCAGAGCACCACCCACTGGGTCCACCTGCCAAGCACCATGTACCTTCTACAGGAGAGCCAGAGTCAAAGGAGCAGTTTGCTGTAGGGCGACGAGCCTCCTCTTACTTGAATTAGTCGTGCAGCCTCCTTGCGGTCTGCCATCTTGCATGGGCTCAGTCACATTGTCTTGCCCTTTAATGGTCCTTGAGCCCTGGATGTCACCCCTGCATCACCATCATCTCCGGTAAGCGATCACAACTCTAGGGGTGGCTTCAATTATCGGCCCCTCCAGGTAAAAGCAGGAGACTTGCCTTCTGAACAGTGGCCTGCCGGGGAGCCGATCAAGAACAAGTCTCACTCCATGGGTGTCTGGCCACATCCTTTCTTGATGTTCCTCAAGGTTTCATGATTGTAACATACCTTAATCTACAAACAGCATCTCATGGCTGCTGGGTACTTCAAACGAAGTAGCCATTTCATTACTGAACAGGACTGACATTTCAGAAACCTGTATGGGGAGAACCTGTTTCCCATTAGATCTAACTACAAGATCTGACCTCAAATAAGATGGAAATTGGGCCATTGGATGTGCTAGGATTGAAGTTGGGTTTTAATGCGTCAGAACCTCAGTTTTACACCTAATTCTAATGGGAGGTCTTTTAAAAGGTTCTGTACCATTCGGTGACCTCGACATATTTTAATGTCTTGCGGGTGTATGAGGATTAGCGGACAGAATAGAGAAAGAAGTGCTTGTGTTTAGAGCCATAGGCCCAAAAGGGGCCACAGTTGCAAAATGTAACATGTGATAAAGTAGCATTTTAATAAATATACCAGTCCCAGGCCTGCCCATGAACCGCTCGTTAACAACACTGATAAAACTGCCACTGTGGTTAATGTTTAACACAGCAGGACCGCGGAATGGGTGGGTCATTTCATTTAATAACCATTTCAGAAATTCTCATTAGAGAATAATAACCACTTTATTCTTTCTGGTGACAGAGTCTAAAATAATCACGTAACTGACAAGAGTCGGGGTAGACTAAGAATGTATGCTATGAAAGGTAAATGCAGCGCACAATATAAATTGGAGTAGATGACCAATGCATGATGTAATGGAGGCGGGTGAGCAACGCATGCCATAACCGAGATAGATAAGCAGCAGTACAAGATGTAACTGGTAGATGAGCAACGCTTGACGTAAGAGAGTTAGATGAGCAATGCGTAACATCCCTGGGGTAGAGGAGCAGCAGGGCATATAACCGAGGTAGATAAACTGTGTATGACTTCACAGAGGCAGATGAGCAGTGCCTGATGTAACCGAGGTAGATGAGCAGTGCAGGATGTCACAGAGGTAGATGAGCAGTGCATGATGTAACCGAGGTAGGTGAGCAGTGCATGATGTCACAGATCCAGCTGAGCAGTGCATGATGTAACAGATAGATGCACAGTGTATAACGTCACAGAGGTAGATGAGCAGTGCATGATGTCACAGAGGTAGATGAGCAGTGCATTGTGTAACTGAGGTACAACAGTGTATGTTGTCACAGAAGGAGATGAGCAGTGAATGATGTCAGAGGTAGATGAACAGAGTAGGATGTCACAGAAGGAGATGAGCACGGCAGGATATCACAGAGGCAGGTGAGCAGGGCATGATGGTTCAGGTAGGTGAGCAGGGCATATAACAGAGGTAGATAAACAATATATGACGTCACAGAGGTAGATGAGCAGTGCATGATGTAACCGAGGTAGATGAGCAGTGCATGATGTAACCGAGGTAGATGAGCAGTGCATAATGTAACCGAGGTAGATGAGCAGCCTGGTGTAACAGGTAGAACAGTGTGTGATATCATAGAGGCAGATGAGCAGTGCATGATGTGTCAGAGGTAGATGAGCACTGCATTGTGTAAGATGTCACAGAAGGCAATGAGCAGTGAATGATGTCAGAGGTAGCTGAACAGAGTACGATGTCACAGGTAGATGAGCAGTGCATGATGTCACAGAAGCAGATGAGCAGAGCATGATGTAATGGAGGTAGACTACTTACTCGGGGTCTAACAGGTTGATGAGTAACACGTATCACAGCTGAGGTAGATGAGCAAAACATGGCATAAATGAGGAAGATGAGCAGCCCATGACATAATGGTGAATGAGTCCTGGGATGTTGATGTCCACTGCATAGTTTAGTGCCATGTGCACCCTTTCTGTGCATCCTCGACACAGCAAGTTTCTGTGAATTTGTTTTTGCGAGTATTGTCTACGCTGAGGGACTGTGAAGAACAAGCGGTCTGGTGGGGGAGTGGGTCACACCAGGGGCACCACTCCTTTAGGAGAGTGATTTTTGACATCTCACCAGGCTGAGAAGAACTGCCAGAGGTGGCAGCAAGTCATTAAAGAGATAGTGCTTACCTTTCTAACCATTACCTGCATTGGGGGCGTGGCCTACTGGCCGTTCAGATAAAAATGTGTCTGCCAGTGTTCCCTTTCAACTGGGTCCTTCATTCCATCCTAGGGGGACATGTATGGCACATGTGTGTTTTCTCTGTAAAGGTGTGACAGCGTGAACATGAGGGGTGTGTGCGTGCAGTGTGACTGCAGGGAGACAGGAGATCCAAAACTGAATTCAGTGTGTGGATGGTACACAAAATGGTGGAATGAGAGAGCCTGCGAGACAGAATGTGACTTGAGGAATCCCCTAGGGCCTAGCACGTTCCTGGAACTTTTTAAAAGTGGACCCGACTCCTGTGACAAGGAGGAAGACCAAGGCCCCTTTGAAATGTAGGAACAGATCCTTTTCTACTTCATTCTTCAGCTGAGATGTGCTGACTATTGCTTAGCGGACTAGCTAAATGGGCAAGGGCCTTCATTGTCGCACAATCCCTATGAGGAAACAGCCGCCCCTTCATCTGCTAGCCAAATCCATAGAACAAACGCTGAACAGATGGCGTGAATAGGAACAAACGTCCCTGGAAACAGACCAAACCAAAAACAGACTAGGCCTGGAGGAATACTCTTTGGAGCCTGCTAGCCCAGTAAAATTATGGAACAGAGTGCCCAAGTCAGTGTGTCAGGACTTCTCAAGATCCAATTGGCGTTCCACGCCAGTTGTCTAGAGAGCTTCTGAATAATGTATAGGAAACAGGGGCTATCCGGATTAACCACCTGTAACTAGGGGCAAGCAGGAGAAAATGAACTATGGTTCCTTGCGGAATGAGTGTGTTACATAAGCAGCGGATACTTCAAAGTCTACCTATTTCTCAGAAAATAACTAATCAATTAATGATGTTTCTCATCAAAGTTGCTTCCCAAGTCTGTGCACACACACTGACTCCGGCTGTGGTGTCTGTCTTCTGGACTGAGATGCCTCAATCCAAGATCTAGGTATCCTTCCGACTCCTTTGGAGATGTTCCTTTTCATTTACTCTGCAGGGTTTTTTTTCCCACTGGAAAGACCTCTGCTTATGCTCCAGCTTTCTTCAGTCCTGCTGACGACCCTTGATTGATTGTGGTTGGACATGCCATTGGTGCTGTGAGCAATTGGGCTTTCAGAATTCATTTCATAGTCTTGTTACCTACGATCTGTACAAAGCACTACGATGTTATTCTCCTTTGCCTCTCCCCATTGTTATACACATCTTTATGTTCTTTCAAAACTTCTTACATTGTGTGAACACTTGAACATGGAGCAAGAACAGCAAATGAAACTTTATTTACCTTATAGCTATTGCCACATTCATTTTTTTAATTAATTTTGATGAATAATATTAATTGAGAAGTAATTTTCAAAGAAATATTTCGAGTTTGATTTATCAGTTGATTATATAACATACTAATTCCGTTCGGAACGATTGTTCTTTTTTACTCTGCAGAACTTCAGAAGACACCAAGACTAGGATCTCTGCAAGTTGAGGAACAGCTCTGAAAGTCCTGTGTTAATCCTGCAATAAGAAGCTGCTTGGAGGAAGCATGAAGGACGGAGCTGCCTCACAGAAGATAGGGTTACTGGAGGTGTCCCTGAGGTGTGCAGCTGTCTAGTAGGAGAGAGCTGTATGGTAAGGCCTGAGGCACCATGCACAAAGCTGAAGACTGAAGCGCCAAGGCCTGACCTACTCGCCAGGAGCTGTGGTGAGCCATCGCTATCCCATCCCTGCGATAAGCAGCCATTCAAGTTGACAGCCATGCGCCTTGATCAGAACAACTTGATGGGTCTGGCTACACAACTGCCCAGCTTCTCCTTCAAGGAGATCTCTGCTCTGTGTCAAAAACCTGTGGTTAATCTGCAGTTTTGGGCAAGACCTGGCCAGGCGGACGTTTAGCAGGGATTGGATCGTGATTGCTCACCACGGCTCTTGGTGAGTAGCTCAGTCCTTAGTGCTTAAGTCTTGAGCTTTGTGTATGGTGCTTCAGCCCTTACCATACAGCTCTCTCTTGAAGGTCGCTGAGCTGCGGGCACTCTTCCAGACAGCTGCACACCTCAGGGACTCCACTGGTACCCATATCTTGTCTGTGGTAGCTGCGTCCTTCAAGCCTCCTCCAAGCAGCTTATACTTGCAGAATTTATGCCGGACGTTTCGAAGCTTTCAGCCAGAGCGAAAAGCGATCTAAGTCGGCCCTCTGTAAAGTGCACCACCAATGCATTCCAGGGATCTCAGTGCACATGCTTTAGGTGTGAGCTAAAAGCATCCCCCTCCTCACAGGCTGCCATACAACTCTGTCTTTCTATCCTGACTGGGTTCCTGTTTGGTTTTCGAGCTTTATAAAGGCCTGGACATTCACTGTACCACCTCTAGAAGGCACCCGAAGGGTCAGTCTGACTTTCTACAATACCAGAGACTGATCAGGGACCTCCACCTGACCTCTATCCTCCCACTGCCTACTAGCATCGGCTGCAGATGAGGGAAGCTGGCTGTGCACATGCACCATGAGTGCATCAGAGCCCACGGAGGCACACAGCATCCCAACACGCACCCACTCACTCCATAGAGGGTGAGTAACCAATAAAATAAACTATGGAGATAATTCATAATTTAGTCACTGGGTCAGAGACCGTCCGATCTTCAATAGCCCAGGAGGCGGGAGCAAGAGGCCTAGTATCTAGGGGAAGATTCACACACAAACTACAAATTCCAGTGCGCTCCAGGGTAGGTCACGATACTGAGTAGGAAGAGAGTGTGAGGATTGTATCTGATCACGCAGAGAGTTCCCCTAATCTCTGAGACTGGTCCACTAATGATAACCACAGACTTAAGAGTGCCCATTTAAACTGTAGATACTTTCATCTGCGTTACTACATGTGTAGTATTATGTTGCAAGTAGAATGTAGTTATTTTCTTGTTGTAAGACAAAGTAATATCAAGACCTTGATTTGTGATGTTATTGTATACTGTACAGTGTTTTGAATAACCTTGGATCACTTTAATTGGTGACCCTGCGGAGCAAGTGCTTAAGGGTTGTACTTGGTGCACAGTTTTGGGTCCATTAGTGGCTACGGCCTCAGCACACCCGTGGTAAAAGTTGTCAATGGACACATCTGAGCCACGTAACCGGCTTAGAAATTTAACCATTATTTTACCAAGGTCAGTAAAGGAACACTGGGTGAGTAATAATGTAGATACTTTATAAAAAATGTATTAAGTATGCCTGTGTATATTCTTAGGACACAATCGACCTTGTGAGTTCTCTTTCAACCATGCCAGTCCTCTTAGCCTTGCAGGCTTCGAGATAACAGGCTCCAGATCTTTGTTTCATTCAGTCCCTTAGGTAACCTATTCTGCGCCCATGAGCCAGTCCTCCCTGCTGTCCAATACTAGCAGTGAAAGACATTGTGTCCATGCATACTGTTGGTGAACAAATGAAGTGCACATTGTTACACAAATGCATACACTGACCAAGTGTGAGGAACGTGTGATGCATACCAGACTCTTCCCACATAGGACATATTACAGCACAGCATGCACTTTCACGGCCAAATATACAGGTCTGCCATTAGTCAGTCCATCAATGTCTAGTATCACAAGTCCACACTAGTCGCTCTTGTGATCATGGTCCTACCCAACGATATATCCTATTATTAGCATTAATTACTGCTTGTTGGCAGGCATTTGGTTTTATCTGCATGCTTATAAGAATCTACATAGCTCCAACCCTTCATGAATACAGCCATATTGGACCTACAGTATCCCCCCACCCAAGGAGATAAATATTGAGCATAGGTTTGCAATGCAAATCCCTCTCTTGCTCTCAGAGGTGGACAATTGTCATCTCTCAAACCCCTGACAGAATAAGAGCCTCCACGCAAGGGCGAGACTTAAATTCCTTTTTAGATCGCTGCTCTGATAGTACATGACTGATCAGGCCCATCCCATACTGCCCTCCTGTCCACGGCCTCCATGTGAGCCCAGTACTTAGGTCTTTGCTGTTTCTTATGTATGTGATGTGAAGTCCTCCTGCCCTTCTTGAATTTCCTCACAGACATTTTCGGTTTAATTTTTAGTGGGGAATGCTGTGCACTGCTTAGTAACAGTTGCTCCACCTTATTCTTATCTTTGCGCAGCCAGAATGGGTGAATGGGCAGAACTGGCTTTATACCAGAATAACAGGGTAAACACAAACATTAGGAGGGGTAGTAGTTGTGTCCGATCAACAGAGCTGGAGTCTAGTAAGCCCTCAATCTTTGCGACTTGGAAGAAAGGGATTGGTGAACTCGTCGGTCTGGTAAACGTAGCCTGCTACCCATGGCAGGTTTTCTCTTGTTCCCCTTTTCTCATACCTTGATCTGTCTGCCAGACCAGTTCACCCTTACATATCCCACACAACGAGTCCCTTGGTTCTAAGCTGCTGCTTTTCGACCCTGGACTCTTAATCACCTTCCCTGTGGCGAATAATCGATAGTGCAGCTTTGGAAATCTGTCTTTGAGGATGATTATCCGCCTCATTGTGGTTTTGTTCGATCGCGTGTTGCTCCCTCGAGACAGACCTCGGAAGGCAAGTGTACATTTTCTCTGACGCCCAATGCAGCATTTCCCACTGCACAGAGGTTGGCGCATCTGAGGCACCGGGCAGTGTAGGGACTTGGCCCTAGTCTCAGTGGATCAAGTGGTGCAGCTGGCTCAGGTCTCTTGATTCCTAAACCGGGGGCAGGTTTACTGCATCCCCGATGTTACCCAATACAAAATGCAACAGAAACAAGTCGCAGAGAAGACCAGATGTGTCCTCTTAAGGTCAGTCTGTAGTCACAAACCTAAACTTTTATATTAAGTATTTGTAAATAGTAACATTTTTGACTTTTGAAAAAATGTATTCTAGAATCAAAAATGCCCAAAGGAATAAAAGCCATTAATGCAGACTGTAATGATTTCTTCTCTGTTTTAAAGCCATAGTCGTTCTTGTTGGTAAGTTTATAAGCCATACTTAACTGCAGGAATATGTCGTTGACAAGAGTTGTGTCAAAGTGGTGTTTGCCAGAGAAAGTCAATGCACATAGGTGTGTATAATTGTGAATGCACGCTGTATTACCTTTCACGTGGTTATATGAGGTACATACTCCAATTGGTATGGCCTTGCAGAACCAGCCAGGTTTGCTGCTTTTGCACCCTGTTTTGGAGCATTCCATTGTAGACCCGAGTCTGGTGTTTGTGGGTTGTAGTTTGAAATGTGAGTATGTTTATTGTTTTGTTATTCGTAACAAGATTTGTTGCAACATTATTGCTGGAGATATTGTCCGTTTGCTTGCATGCTATGCTGTCTGGATTATTTGCCTTTGAGCCTTGCCGGGCAGGTTAGTATGAGTGTTTAAGTCAACTGGAGGTATTGTTTTGCTGCAGAGCCATGATATCCATCTGCTGCCTATCTAGACTGTTGGGTGAGTGTTATGAGTTCTGTTTAGATGTGTACAGTTGTGTGATGGTGTGTGGTGATGGTATAGATCAGTGCTGTTGTGTACACGTTGCTATCCACCTACGTGTGTGATCTGTGCAGTTCTGGATGTGTGTGAGATGTTCTACTCAATATGTGCTGTTGGAAGTTCTTGTTGATGGCAGGCTCCTGTCCCCCCTCCTTTTATAGTGTTATTTATTAGAAAGTGCTGTTGTAAGAACATTGACAGTCACTTATAAGGTATGTCTGAATTGTGTTTCAGGAGAGTTCTAAGTAATATGCTCTCTAGGAGGTTGTTGTAGTGTTAAAATATGTTGGGCCCCATTTAAGGCAATTCTGAGCTGTGTTGGTCGTGTGATGTATGTTCTGTTCTAAATGTAGTGTTGGACAATCTTGTGTAACAATCTCAGGTAAACTGAATAAATAAGTCGATTTCATAAAGAGGCGGCTCTGAACGAACGATGAGAAGTCAAGGAAAATCAATATGTGGGACTAACCTGCCGGGCAGGGGTGCCCAAGGCTCCTGCTATTCTTAAGTATAGGTGCCTTATAGGTCTTTCTATAGCTCTGATGTGTCATCTGTCTTCATCTGGGAAGACTGCTGCTTGAACGTCAGGATTGACATTTTTCTTTTTGTAACAGTCTCCCTCGAGGCGCCATGTATACGAGTATAGTCTCCTCCTCTGTGGTGCTATGTGTCTGGGTATAGCACCCCATCTGAGGTGCCAAGTGCCTGAGTGTGGCACCTACACTCTTTGACGTTGCATTTGTCTGGTTATATTGGAATGCATGGTGTCTGTCATCTGAGGTGCCCTCTGTTAGGCTCTATGGACCCCCTTCTGAGGTAACCATGGTTGTGGGTATAGTGATCTTTCAAGTTGTCACATGACTGTCATTAGTCTCCCTCTTTTGAGGTGCCGTTGTCTGGTTATAGATTCCTCACTGTACATGTGTCAACACTTAAGTGTCACAGAAAAAGTATGTCTTTCTTTCCGTTGTTCCCCAGATTAGTCCCTATGTAATGGGTTCTTTCTGTTTTTGGTTCTCTGAACTTGCTGATAATGCTGAATATCTTTAATAAAGGTACCACTGTATCTGGATCCAGAGAGTTCCCGCACTTGTCCTGCATGAATTTATTAGGATCGGACATCCCCACCTTTCTTGGAAGGCCAGTCCCTTTCTTCATTGAGATCCTTCAACATCTAACTTCTCTCTATTTTCGCTGCAGCTCTAGGGTTTTCTCTGTTAAAGGACTATCTGTCTCACTCTTAAAAATGATGTTAAAAGAACTTAAACGATTCCCTCCAAGTGACAATATACATTTAGTTTATCATAGATCTGGTTTGTATTTTGAGTCCTGAGTACGACATTAAAGAGATAGCTGTGCTGAAAAAACACAGCTACAAATGATTTGCCTTCTCTATACCATGCATCTATATTATAAAGAATTTAAAACGTGACGATTCAGCATACTTTTGAGATGTTAAATAGTCATTCATATTGCTAAGCAGGAGGCGGAACGATACACTGTAAACTGGCCAATGACTCAACTTGAGACAGACTAGGTGTTATGACAAGAAGGTTTATTAATGTCCATGCAGAGAGTTAACCAACTTCATGGCATATCCCTTGGTCACGATTCTTCTCTTCACACTGTAAATCTTCACTGTCTGGGTTGTCACTGTAGCCTTTCTTATGAGTCCCAGTTCATAACTCTCATATTCTGAGCCTTGGCTTCCTTGAGGTTAACTTGTATCCTGTGCTTGAATGGCATCTCACCCCCCCTTAACCCAGAGGAACTGTTCTTCAACTCCTTGCTACTTACTCAAGGTATTTCTTTAGTTCCCAGAAGGCTCTAGCTCCTTCCATCTAAATACAAGAAGGACTTGGCAAGGAAGTGTGTTGCTGTGTAGTCCATTTTCATCTCAACTGACAGAAACCTGGTGTTTTTATAGTCCCCGGCCTCTTCACACTTCCGTTTTCTCTCTTTCTCTTCCATTCATTGGTGGAGGGACTTCCCAGAAAATCCATGCCCATTCTTCCCCTTCACCATTGGTCCTCCTCTCGTATTTCTGCGCCCCCTACAAAACTTCAGACATGCCCCTTCTCCTCACTAACAATCGATGGTTTTCTCGGTTTTCAGATTTTTCCATGCTGTAGGATTATTCCCACTTCCTGAAACCTGCCTGTACTCCCTTCACAGGTAAGTGAGTGTGCTCTCCCCATTCTGGAACAGATATTCTTGTGAAAACCAAATAAAGCTACTCTATTCTGGCATGCTACAACTTAGTGTACTCTCTTGTTGATGACCGTCTCCTATCCCCCCACTGTGGGTCCACCTCCCAACCAATGGGGTCCCTGTCTCGGACACTTCTCCCTCAGGAGCTTAGATCTGGGGATATCCTGCATTCACCTCCTTATTGAAAACAAGCATCTAAAAGCATGAGGGGAGAGGAATATTCCTGTGAGTAGAACCAAAGCCCCTCTATGTATCATTTAAAGAACTGGTAAAATAGTTCATGCAGACTTTTGCTTTGTCAAATCAGACCTAATTAAAAAAAGAAAAGGAAAGAAAACTAAAGGGTAATGAGAGGAACAGGAGGAAAAAGATTAAACAAGCATTGGCATAGCCAATAGGTCTCTCCTTTGGGTCCTTATAAGTGTTCAGCCAGTGCTCTCGGCTTTGTCAATGTTTTTAAGCTATGTTATAGAGCATTGTGGCTGCTGTGCAGCATGTTGAAAAAGTTATAATAAAAAAGTATTGTAAGTATTTTTGTTACCTTGTATATAACCAAGAAGATATTATGTACAACCGAATGACCCAATTAAAAAAAGAATTACCATAAAAAATGTCTTGTAGTTTTTTTGTCGTTGCAATGCTAGCGACTTCTTCCTGGCTGTTCTAAAGTTGAGGTGGCGCTTAGTGATGTTGAGTGATGCTATAGTGGTGCTTAGTGATGCTGTGGTGGTAGTGAGGCATGGTGAGGTGGTGGTATTGTGGTGGTGTTAAGGTGGTGCTGAGTTCTGTTTAACTGGTGTTGTTTTAAGGAGATGCTTGTTTGATTCTGGAGGTGATGTTGCGCTGTAGGGTATATTTTTTAAGAGATTGTATAAATTACACAATACATCATTTAAGCACCGCAAGGCAAGCTCAAAAGAAAGCACTGCTGGATGTTTTCCAGCTTCACCTATGTTGTATAATGTGTGGGAAGGGTGGGAATAATGTCGACCTAAAAAGAATGTCTATTGCTTTAATGAAAATGTAATAATTTAACTGTTATGATGATCAGCTGTGCACTGCACGGGGTTTGGGAAGCTGGGAGTGTCTCTGCACACAGAGCGCCAATGGCCGTGACGGCGGTTTGCAAACAACCTAAAAACATGTAGCCCTGGGATTTCTGACCTGCAAGGCATACAGTCAACCACATGAAGCTAAAAATACAATGGGCCAGGCTCCCACTACCAACACATGCATTGGTGGAATCGATTACGTAATTAAAAACAAAACAGTAGAAAACTGTGCCTAAGAGACTTTGTAAAGTTGCTATAGAGCTGATTTCTTAAAAAATAGTAATATAAACAATACCACAATGAAAGTACAACTTTCAAACTATACATCCGAAAGTTCGATGCAACGAACAGGGCGGAGGCACCCCTCTGCCCGGGGCACCCTGTCAGTAGTAGTTACCTTGTTCGTGACGGTGGGACCCCGCTCCTTCAGGCCGCACTCCCCCGGGGGGTGCTGTAGGAAGAGCGGCAGGAGAAGCAGCAGCATAGAGGCCCAGTTGCTCCTGGGACGGACAGAACCCATTCCCGCGGGAGCCCGAGGAAGTGGCGGACACCAGCACCGCCGAAGGAAGGCTACAGGACGAGGAGGAGGCGGTGAACTTCCGAGAGCAACACCCCGCGCATGCTCTCTGCCGACGCGACACCTAAATGCCACATCCTCGACATCTCCATCTAGCAGTGCTGCTCTTGTGTAGCTGTGCACTTGTGTGAGTTTCTGAAGTACTACAACTAACTGCCCTTTTGTACGTAACTGGTGTGCACGGAAAGCGCTCCGATCCCTTCGGGTCGAGTTCCCGCTATATAAAACTGCAAACAAAAGTACTAAACTTAAAACAGCAGCTTGTTGTGGGGGCCATAGGGCTCCAGGAGACAGTGTGCGAATGCACACTAACTTTAAACTACATTAGGGTAAATGGCAGCACTGAAACCGCGCTGAAAATACCTGAAGAATTGTACAAAGAACAGCGTCCCACATCCTGCCAGTGGTGTGCAATGTGCGCGCGCTGTAAGGGTGCCCGCGAGTGGTGCGCGCGCGCTGCAAGGAAGAAAAAAACGAGGAATGCAGCTGCCACCCTGCGCGCCGCTGCTCGCTCCTGCAAGCAAAACGCTGTGGGAGTGAACCTTTGCTAAAGAGCTGGGACATGCGCCCGCCTTTAGCCATTTGCAGGCTACGATAACGAAATGACACAGGCAACAACCAACCCAATGCGTGGGGGGAGTCAGACCCACACAAAGAAGTTTAGAGTGCTTACAAGAAGCCTCGCAGAGCACCGCATGCGTGCTGGCTCAGGCTCGACCTAAAAAGGACGGGGGGATGAAATAAGGGCACGAGGTTAGCCCCTGTAAGGAAAAAACATGGAGGAACAAGGAACATGCAAGCACATCACATTGATAATAAAGAAGTAAATACGGAAGTAAAAAATAAAAGCCAACCAAATTAAATAAAATTAGAAATAAGAAATGAAATGTATGAGGTACATTTTTATGGTGCATCATACTGTTTTCTTGCTGGTCTCCAGCATAAACACTGTGTTGTGAAATTGAGCAAGTTTAATATTTTCTGGACTTTGGTTTTTGTTTCTCTGGAGCATTTTCATCAAAGCACATTTTCTGGCTGAGGCCAAGTGTGGAGAGCTTTCAAAAAGCCCTGGCTGTCCCTTGGTGGGTTGAGTTTGAAGAATATTGTCCCTCAACCTTGGAACTGTAGTCATTTTGCTGATCAGTGCCACACCAAGTCTACTTTCTCTGAGATGATGTCCAGCTCCTCAATATAAAGCTTCTGGAATATTTTGGGCTCCTTTCCCCCAATAGAAACCTTGCTTGTCAGTGTCTCTTCCCCCCTCTAAGACTGGAGTCATTTGACACCCTTCTCTTGTCTGAGTTTTAATAAGGTGGTTTGTCTCTGATTGGGGTAAATTCAGATCCTTGCAGAGGTGACTGTTCATCTCTGTTCTGCCGCTCAAGTCAAGCAGCCGGCTGTTGGTCATTCAGTATTCCTTCTAAGCGTCAGGTTGGCCAAGTGTGGTGAACAAGTCAGTGGTCCACATTTTCCACCATCTCTGCAGCTTGCTGTCACTGTTCCCTGTCTCACCAGTGCTGACAGATGCCGTTCACCAACCTCTTATGCAGTGCTTGTGTGATGAATTGTCAGAGGAGCAGTTGACTGACCAGAAGAAACCAAATTCTCCACAATGGGTGTAGCATGGGTTGGACATTCCGGGCTGATAGTTTAACTCTGTCCAAGTATGTGCCACGTTGTTTCTTCATCTCAGGGCCTGTGAGACCTCTATGGTCCTTGTTAAAATTTCCTTGGAATTCCTCAGTGTGGACAGCTCTCCGGTAGCCTTCTTGCTTGATTCTCTAGCAATGCCTGGCATCGCTGTTGTCGGGCTGCATTGCATATGACCTTGTGCTGTACTGGGTTACTTGGTGTGGTTTGCTGATTGCATATGAACGAGGCACTGTTGTCCAAAATGCTGTAATAAAAAAGTAGTCAGTTAACATAGTTGCACATACACATCTTATTGTTTAAGAAATGTAATTGAAAGAATGTTGGACAGCAAGGAAAAATATGTAACTTTAAATGGGTCTTAAATTTAGCAGCTAAAAATAACAGATGATCACGCAGGTACGGCATTGAGCACATTCGTTCAACAATATGAAAAGAAAACTCACAATGAAGATGGTGAAGGGAATATGGAAATAAGGAGACTGGAGAGAATAGAAAGCTACAAAGCGTTTCAAGTGATGAAAGGGGAACCAGGTCAAGGCTGGGGGAACAATATACTGATGAGATCACTCCACTAAAGCTGTAAATGTGTAGAGATAGAGAGCCTGCCAAGACATGACAGATGAGAGGCGGGTCAAAGGTTTAAGGAAGTTTAGAAAAAGCACAAATGGTAGAAGTGGAAACTTTCCCAAAGGGAGGGGCAGAATAATTAATGAGCCCAATATAGAGAACAAGTAAAGTATCAACATTTTGGTTTGGTTTTTATGGGCCTTCTGCCTAGTTCTTGTATATGGTCATGAAACTCCTCGGTGACTTGCAAAATCCTTATATTGTACAGCAGGGGATACTTTATCCTGTATATATTACTGAGACCAGTGCAAAGCTGCTCCGGCTGTTCGTGCCCACAGGTCCAAGGAAGCATATATGGCAAGCAGGCCACTGGGTTCAGGAAGGACCTAAAAGTCCAAGAATTTCTGGGAACTTACAAGAGGAGTCTGAAGAACTCTTATGGAAATGGGTCCGCAAAGCACTAGCAACATTTCCAGCAAACATTGTTCATTACTACTGAGATCTGACACCTTTCTGAAAACCAATGATCAGTGTTTGCCTTGATCTGGCGAAGAAGTAGCCATCCTGATATTTGCTAGCAACATGATACAGTTGAGACATCTTGAATCTCTGCTCATCACTCCCCAGCAGCATTTATCTGAGGCTGTAGTGCTTTGCTATCCTTAGCCTGCCAGCTGGCTTGCGGGATATTGAAAAGTCTGCATAATCACAGGCAAGGCAGGTATCCCTCAGGGAAGCAGCTTTACTTAATATAAATAGAAAGGTTTTCCCAGGGGTTAACTATCCGAAAACTGGCTCATGTCGAGGAGACGGACTGCAAGTCCCAGAGTTCTTGTGTGTGGAGGAAGTGGAGGACAAGGGTCCCTCCCTCTGGACATCGCGCTACTGCAGCTGCTCCCCGCAGTGCAGGGGGCCCAGGAGAGGGACTGCAAGTCCCAGAGTTCTTGCTGTGTATGGCAGGGGAGGAGGAGGAGGGCCCTCGCTCTGGACGTAGTTCTACTAAAGCGCCCGCTGCTCCCTGCTGCTCCCTGCTGCGTAAGACATGCAGGAGAGGGACTGCAAGTCCTAGAGTTCTTACTGTCTGTGGAGGGCGCCTCCCTCTGATATCGTGCTGCTAAAGTGCTAGCTCCTCTTGGACGTGCCTGGGCATGGCCTGGGTGAAGACAGGGCCAAGAGCGGGTTACAGTTACCGTGGGTAAGCGCAAGCAAGCTACTATTCCCCACCCTGCAGCATTGCCATCATTGATTGCATTTTGGAGTGAGCTGTGGGGGTGGTTGCCAAAGAAATTCCTCTCACAGAACGTAGACTCTCGCTAAATAACAGCAGTTTACTTGCAGGAACTGTAAACATTGATAATCATGCTGGCAATGTAACACCAGGCTCTTGCCCATCTATCCCAGTGCAAGGAACGACCCCACGAATTTCCCCGACCGGCCTGGCGGCTAAGCGGAAAACAAGGGGTGCTAATTCAACAGAGCATAATGATAATGAGATTCAAAGGGTGCCCATACCTGTACCATGTAGCATTGATTCTTTGTTGCTGGATGAATGTTGTCCGGCTTAGCCAGATTTTAAAATAACAATTACCAGCAATTATGTAGAGTTTAGAGCGCATTGAGTCTCATTTGCTCGCTAGAATGGATACTACCACTACAAGTCCCGTAGTTGCGCCAACGGAACTTTAGCACAATTCTTCATCATGTTCAGCAGCCCTGGCAGTCAGACCTATGCTCCTGTGCCAGGTATCCCATAGCTACCACCTAGTGTTTCCTAGCCACGACATAACTTAAGCGGTCCCCTCTTTCCTACCATGCAAAGTTCTCCCAATCAGCTCAACTAGGACCCCTAGCATCATCGGTCAGGAAGTTAGCACACCGATGGTTGTTTGTGGCGTAGCACAGGCTTTATCCACAAATATACCCGAAAACCCAGCTGTAGCGGTGTAATACTGAATGTGCCGCCATCGGCATGCTCCTGTGTCTTGATCTTAGCTGGCATCCGTTAGTTGGGAAACAGTCGTGGGGAAACACGGAAACAACTTACGCATAAAATGCTTCACCTGCTCTCTGAAAACAGGGGCTTTAACACTACCAGTGGAAATCATATAATCATGACTAGATGGGTGGATTGGGTGGGCCCTCATGAAAATATACCTGGTGACTGTATTGTTATCAACTTTAAGAATCCTATCAACGTGAAAAATGTGTTACCCTTCTCTGTTAATAAAGCTGCTTCGCAGAGTACCATCACTACACTACCGTTGGGTTATTGGGACAAACCTCAGGTTGTCTTGTCAAGGTCTGCACATGAATATCGCTAAAGGGTCACAATAGCATATCATCACAGAACAGCTATGATACATTGTCTAGTCTATTGCACAATGATTGACTCATACAAGATACCAGAAACAATAGTACCATAATCACAGCAACTATTATAGGACCTGGCCGAGAGTATCAGAGCTAGTTACCCTGGTTACTGATCAACTATCACCATCATGTGCTGGAATGGAGCAACCAAATGGCAAGATTTTGCAAACAGGTATGATATCCTGCTCTTTCAGGGGACTTGGGAATTTCTCCTTTATTTCTGAATGGGCTTGCAGCTATTCTGTGCCTGCTGTCCGTTTTAGATCTGGGCGTGCTTAGGGTGGTTATCGAGGTGGGTTAGCCAGTCCCTGAAGGTATCCGCAACTGTGTTAGCACCAGGTATTGATGCAATTCAGATTGTGTAGATAAAGGGACGGCACAATTTTCATGTATACTTGCTTAAGCTCTATAACAATGAGTTTGGGTGTGCCACCAATGCAAATTTTTGTTCACTGTTCAGTTTTGTGGAGGACAAAAGGAGAAAAAATTGCAAAGCCTTTAAACACACTAATATTATTCTCAGTGGAAACCTTAAGGCCAAAGTGCTGGTTATCACTTTCAATCCTGGCCTACAAGATATTAACTCTATGGGCAATTGTGGGGATTGCAGTGGCACAAAAACGGGGTACCATATCGCTGCACATGACTTAATAAACATGTTTAAGATTGTGAAATGTGGTGACGAAGGAATTCCCACTTTTCGTGGGAGAAGCTGTGCCTTAGTATTTGATTATATTTTTGTTCACGGGGCTTTCTTGAATATTTTATACACGGAGACATTTTGGATGTGAATTATGGGGAACCTAATCCCTTAGTGGCCTCATGGGCCTTCCTGATAGTGACTGTAGAGCGCCCAACACAAACCTCAGCCCAGCCCAAACCACAAAGCAGCGGGCCTAGACATGTTTGGAATCTGCCCAGTCCTAGCATGTTCTTGGCTACTGTAGTTCAAAGTAATTGTAATTCTTTATAAGCATGCCTTACAGAGGGAGCCGCCACACCTCAGGTGGTTAATGAATTTGCACATATTTGTAATAACTTTTATTCAGGCCTATTAAAACCTATGCCCAGAGCAGGTGCCAAGCAACGCTGGTTCGGCACTGTGTTCTCCCACTCCAATAGAAGATTGTGCGGAGTATTGTGTTCTACTCCAAGGGATGCAACCACATGATCCCGGCATAAAAAGGAGATAAAAAGAAGGAAAATGGAGCTTAATATTGTGAATTGGGCACGTCTGCTATTCACATCCCACAGCAGTGATCAATGGGTAAGGGGGGAGGGAGCACACTGCTTCTCATCCCAGCACAGTTATCCCCATTGCATTCTGGTAAATGCAGTACGCCTACTTTCAAAGTTGCTGTAGTTCTTCACCAAAGTTGGTGCAGGTAGTGCTGTTATCTCTAGGCACGTGTTTCTGGGTTAAGCCCTTCATCAGTAGAGAGCAAAACTAGTGTAGAGCAGAGAAGTCATTAGGGGTTGCTGAAATGGTGCCCAAGTCTTCACAGGTCACAGTACCACTCCACAGGCACACAGATGCATCCCAGGAGAGCTTGTCAGCTCCTTGGCTCAAGGGAGCCTTTCAAACACAAGGGGGGTAGGAGCACACTGCTTCTCATCCCAGCACAGGTATCCCCATTGCATTCTGGTAAATGCAGTACGCTTACTTTCAAAGTTGCTGTGCCTGTAGAGTGGTACTGTGACCTGTGAAGACTTGGGCACCATTTCAACAACCCCTGATGACTTTTCTCTGCTCTATATTACTTTTGCTCTCTACTGATGAAGGCTAAACCCAGAAACACGTGTCTAGAGATAACAGCGATACCTGTACCAACTTTGGTGAAGAACTACAGCAACTTTGAAAGTAAGCGTACTGCATTTACCAGGATGCAATGGGGAGAACTGTGCTGGGATGAGAAGCAGTGTGCTCCCACCTCCCTTGTGATCAAAGGGTGTTGTGATGCACAGTTAATAATATGAAATCAATCACCTCTACTACGAACCATTTAAACTGTTAAATTACAGGCAATGAGTGGGCGGCTCATTTTAAGGGCATATATTGCGCTCCCCCTTTCTGCTGTCTCCCAAATGCTCTTTGTAATGATCATTATACAAATAATACGCTTATATTCAAATTAACTGAGGTATCGGATACCATACCAGAGAGCCCTACCGACAAGGCCCCTGGTCCCGATGGGATGCCTATGGACCTTGTAAATTGGAACATAGATCGATGGGGGCCTCTCTTGACCAATGTTTTTAACCATCTTGTCCTTGACCAGTTACCCAATTTTTGTTCGACTTCCTTAACAGTGGCACTATTCAAAATGGGGAATCACTCTGACCCAAAGTGATATCAACCAATTTCTTATTTAGACACCGCAGGGAAAATAATTGGCAGAATAACTCTGGGAAAGGGCAAATAGCAACATAAATTGCTGTCAGTATGGATTTAGGGAAAAACTAGGTACAATGGAGCAGTGCTTAAATCTAAATTTAATCATTGGGAGTGTACTATATTAAGGTGCTATCCATTGTATCTGGCATTTATGGATTTGTCATCCGCGTTTGACAATGCTAATCACTCCAAACTTTGGCTGTCCCTACTTGATCTGGGCCTGGACCTGGTCTTAGTACATTTTTTTGTCTGTTCTTCATCAGAACCTTACACCAGGGTCGGATTTGATGCTTGTGTGGAGCTATCAGACACATTTTCCCTATTGAGGTGGGGGGGGGGTGCTAGTGTTGCTCCTTTTTGTTTTTTATATAAATAATCAGAACCCAACAGTTGTCAAGGCGGTCTCCGATATTCCAATGATCAATAAGGTACCTACCTCTGCATATTATTTGCTGATGACGTAGTATTTATTGCTCATACTCCTATAGCTCTGCGCGGTCTCGCCAACACATTTATCCAGTTCATGACTGACCTTGACTTGGTTATGAACTTTTCTAAATCACACATTGTGGGCTGTGGTCCCAAACGCATGAAAATGTGCACACTAGCCATTGGCAATCACAGACTAGAGCGAGTTAACAGCTTCCGCTATTTAGGGATACTTTTTGATTGCTCTAGGAGCTGAACACAACATTCGTAATCACCAACTCAAAATGAGTCAGTCAGTAGGTACTGTGTTTAACATGCTGCGACCAAGTTGGGGGGGGGGGGGCTGTATCACCACTGGACAGTTATAAGACGCGCTGTGTTTCCACTGCAGTTTATGGAGCAGAGGGTGTGGGGACATGCCAACTGTTTTGAACTCCAGGCAGAAGAGAACAGATTTTGCAGGCTGCTCCTTGCTGTGCCGCCCTCTACCTCTTACTTTATAAGCTATAAGAAGCTAGACTTTCCATATATTTCCTGTGAACATTGGCTTAAAATAAATTGGCTCGCATATCTACAGAAATACTTTAACGGTATAAGGCGGTCCTCGGCCTTTAACAAACCATCTGCTTATGCAGTGCAGCAGACAAAAACATGGTCAAGCCACTGTTCTTGGAAAGGTGTCGTCTCATAAGGGAAAATGCAGAACTACATAAGACTCCTGTTGGGTCCTGCATCCCCCATATTACCTGGGTAGTGTTTGAGCCTTACCTCCTGAAAGTATCAGGGCAATGGGAGAGGTCTCTCCTATTCCGTTTAAGAGCAGGTATTGTTCATCAGTCGCTCAGCTTCCCACTAGGACTACATGACCATGTTCTTGGCACCTGTGATTGCCTATGTAATAAAGTAAACTCAGAATCTCTTTAACTTTACCTTTTTTTTGTAAATTTTATATCAAGTTTATTAACGACTTTTAGTACCAATTTTAAAAAGCACAAATTTGTATCATGTACAGTTGCTCTCCGCATTTGTTAAATGAGGGGCTGTTTGTTTTAGAGTAGGATGTTTCCTCAAACCTGCTGTGGACAGCTGGAAATCGACGATTCTCTAAAACAGTTTTGCACTTTATCTTGCGTCTTACACATTATAGGTGGCAAATTGTAATTCTGTATTTTATGGCATCTATTTTTTATGATGATCTCTGGTATTTTATGTCCTTTTATGTATGTCTGTCATTCGAATAAAGATGAATTGAACAAATGACAATGGCTCACTTTATTATGATTTTTGGGGATCAGTTTACGGTTGTATGTGCACGCCACCTCAGATTAAACAGAATGCGCCATTGTTGCTATTCTGACTGTTCTGAAAGATATGTGACTGGTTTGTTTGTGGAAGTTTGATATTTTATTATTTCTTCAGATTGATTATTATAAAAATGGAAAAGTCAATCAACAGTGCATGATCTTGATATAACAGAAAAGAATCAGTCATCAGGAGTCAAAATGAGTTTTGTCCACTATCATTTTGGCTCAGTCTGCTCTGCCATGGCCTTTATACGTACAATACTCTTTTTTTTGTTTTTAATTCATTATTAAGTTGTGTAGTACAAGATAAATATAGTATTTATTACCTGCTGCACAAAAACAACATTCCAGTGTGCATAATATGGCTGTGAGCCGAACATAAACTTGTTTATGCCCATTCCTGTATTATATTAATAGTCTTAAAGTGTAACATTAAGATCATGTTGCTTTGATTAGTCTTTATGGCAAAAACACTCAACCGCTTATGTCCTTCTTGTGGAGTTTGAGAGCCTACACGTACAAGTTATGCATATTGCTGGCTTGTAGAAGGCGTGGGTTTATAGAGTGATGCAAACCTATTTAAAGATGATGGCTTTTAATGAGTTGTGGTTTGTAATGAGGTTGTGGATATGCAAATGCTAAATTACATCTGTAAACACTTACTAAGAACGCTAGATATCAGTTTGTGGACTTGGTGGTCCAGGCATTGAGGAGGTGTTGGTTTACATGTGTTGTGACTTCCCAGATGGAGAGTTGTCCTGAGAAGTAGATGGTGCTCCTAAAATAAAACGCTTGAACTCAATATATAGAAATGTAAATAAAAGCTTTGATAGGAAGCCTGTAGAAGGTTCCAAGCATTTTATTGATGCTGTCCCATATACTGGTCCACCAGTTGAGTGGCTGTATTTAATAAGTCTTTCAGACGCTTGTGTGGTCTAGGAGAAGAGTGGGAGCAGCATGGCTGTCATAGTGTTGATGTGTGATGACCAGGGCACTGACCGATGCCTGAAGCATTTTTTGGTCTCAGATATTTGGACGAACCAGTGGTGTTACATTTGGTCCTCAGGATGTCTGGTTGCTCATCAATTAACTCAGGCCCTGTCCAATTGACGTTGATATCAAAGCACTGGAATGTTGGGAGCTCAATTGAAATAATGGTGTGAAAAAAGGTCAAAATGGCTTCATGATCCAACATTGCGCCGTTTGTCTTTCTGTTTCTTCATGTTTCATTCAACACATTCTGTCCTTGGGGGAGGAATGTTCTAATAGTATTAGAGCCCTTCTGTCTTGGGGTGTACAGTTTGAGGTTCCCTCTCTTTATAGGCCTTCGCATTTGGCTCCCGCCTGTAACTCAGCAAGAGGGCCTTTAATGACCTTTATAGCCCTTGGTGGCTGGCTTATAACCCTATAGTATATGTGAGGGTTCATTCCTAACTGCAATTGAAGGCTATTAAAGTGCCCCCTTGAAACCATTTTACAGGTGGCTCCATCATTTTCTATTGTGCTAATAGCAGAACCAGTATTTTTTTAGGTCTCGCCTGAGCCAGCGCATGCGCTGCTCTGGCGAGACATTTTGTGAGTGGGCTTTTAAAAGTCAGACCACAGCTTTGTGTGGCATACAGTGTGCGGTGACGCGCACAGGCACGAGCAGAGGCGCATCTGGCTTTCCTCTCGCTCGCCCAAGCGCGCGCGCGCCTCGCTTCAATGCCCCTTCCCCCACCACAGAGCGCGTCTCGCAGCTTGTTTTTGTTGTCAGGGGGCCATGTGCTTTTCATGGCAGCCAGCACACTCCACTCCCGGGATGCTTCCCTTAATGAATAATTACGGGCGCCTCTGCTTTTAATTTTTAGCATGCTGTGCGCGCTTTCACTTTCATTATTTTTTTCTTGAAAGCGGGCCATGCACTTTCCGTTTTACATGGGTGCCCGCACACACCACTCCCCCATCCATGCCCTTCCTGTAGCTTGTGTTTTTTTCCCGACGCGGTGTCCGCTTTGTGGTGTTTCCTGCAGAGTGCCTTTGTTTTCGTTTGCGCAGCTTGCACAACTGGTTTAATTAGCTTGCAGTTGGTGTTAGAGGTCCTGTACACTGTTTTCACACCCCACAGCAAGAGCACTGTCCCGAAAACTACTCTCCCCCCACTCCCCCACCCATGGCCTTGAAGGCACAGTTTGGACCCCACTATGTTACGCTCCCCACTCAGATTTAACCCTTACAAAAGTGTTAGCTTTTCTTTTCGTTTTGAAAAAAATCCTCCGTATCATGATGTTGAGCGAGGTTACTTTACTTATCACCTAAAATAGACACTGTTGCTTCGTAATGCACTGATATGTAAAAAGTGCATACTGACTTACATTTTTTATTTTGTTCCGCCTTTCTGTGTTTTGCATTTTTGCTTTTTTTTTAATTGTTCTGTTCTGCTGAAAGCTCCACCACGCGCTGCATGCACTCTGGGATGGGAGAGCCAAGGGTTCACTTTTTCATTGAGCCCGCTTCTTTCTCAAAAGTTGTGGAGTTCAGCGAACACCGAACGGCCGGCGGGATTCACTGTGTGCCTTAAGGCATCGTAAAGCTGCAGTGTGAGGTGGAGGCCATTAACCTTATGCTGCCCACCTTCGGCATTAGAAACCGAGGCACAGGCACTGTTCATCCGCAGACAGCATCTCCAGAGCAAGTCCGGGGCCAGGAGTGCTCCTGTCTACTTAATGACCTGCCCACTTAAGGAGAAGGCGGGGTCCAAGTACAAAAGTAGGGCTCTCCCCAAGGGGCTTGGGTCTGCTGCAGTTTGTGCGGGACTGGGGGAAACGGGAGGGGGGGGGGGGGACCCACCAGAGACATTGCAAACTTTTACCAACAAGCATTTGCAATGCAATAGGTCTCGCATTTGCGAGAGTTTGAGCTATTGGCATTGTAAATGACAATGCCTTTGATTTATATGTTTTGAAAACCTGCAAGCAGTGCGTAAACATGCACTTTGTACTTTGCAGGTTTTCCTAACACATAAATAAAAGCCATTGACATTTATAATGCCAATAGTTCAAACTCTCGCAAATGCGAGACCTATTGCTTTGCAAATACTTGTTTCTTTAGCCAGCGGCATAGCGAACCACAGGATGCTGATTAACATGAGGCCTGGGTGTGATGGGGTTGTCTTTAAATATTTTCAATTTGCAATTGAGTGAAGATAGTATCTACCAGTCTTTGAATACTGGAAGCATTAGTTCCAATTTGATGAGAAGGCATTCACGTGAAGCTTGAGGAGCAAGAATACCATTACATTTCCTTTGTGCCTTAGTAAAGAAATATATCAAAAGATGATGTTTAAAAACAATGGAGTACAAATTGACAAGTTTGATCAATAGTGAAAATGAAACCTTGCAGAAACTTAATGCTTATTAAATTTAGGATTATGATCACTAAAGCTTAGAAGTGCAGGAGGGAGAATATTGTACAAAGAGAGGTTATTGGAAAGAAAAGCTATAAGAGATGACATTGTTTTAGATTTAGAAGAGTTTCCATACTGGTGCTAGGACACCGAATAGATGTCAGTAAAGATACACAAGACCTGAACGATGGGTAGAGTATAGAGTCTCCTGCATATAGGAGTGCAGAAACAGAACGTGTGGCTGAAGAAGAAACATGGACGAAGGACAAACCCTCTGGAAACCTGAAAGAGATGACCATGAACATTAAAGCTGGTGGGTTAGAATACACCCTTTTGGTATTCTGACGGAAAGAGATGAAAATAAATGGTAGATGCCAGGGTAAAAAAATGGACTATTTGGATACACTGAAAGAAAAAGCTGAAGTTAAATGTTGCAATGCACGCCACATTTCTATGCATCCAATTGCATGCTGCTATTAAAAAGTATTTTATTAACATTTGGTTGCATTTGATAATGCACGTTGAAGAAGGGAAGAAAAGAGTGATTGGCTGCATCACACTCAGTGCCCCCATTCCTTCAGCAACAGTCCAGATCAGACTATGGCCAACAGCATTATCCTCAAATTTCCTGGAATCCTCATTCCCTAAGACCTATATCTTGTTGGTGTTAGGGACTCCAAATTGAGTCCCAGCCCTTCCCTTCATTTATTTATAAGGTTTTGTATAGCGCGAACAAGACCCAAGTGGGTATCAGAGCGCTTCGCAATTAGGATAGTAAGGCTACAATAGAGGGAAAAGAACATTCATTACATAGATGTGTATAGCATGGTAACGCTGGGCTTCCCAGGTGTACAACAATGTAGTAAACAAATTTAAAAATCACTGTGTTCAATTATCTTAGTGAAATTGGTTAAAAATGTTCGTTTTAATGACCAGTTTGAGGCTCTTCTAAATTCAGCTGAAGTCACCCATCGTCCATACTATATTTTGTTTGATGCATTTGGACTGATCCCACAGATCAATTTGAGGACACAACTTAATTTGTAGGCTCCAATTTCAAATTCCTTAACATTTATGAAACGTTTTCAAATTTCCAATGTTGCTTCTTTATTTGTATGCACTTTATTATTCTGTATATATGTTATATAATTTCTAAGTTGTTGTGGACCCCTAAGTAGGAGTTGCGGACCCCCAGGGGTCCTCCGGACCACAGGTTAAGAACTGCTGCCCTAGAGCAACGATCTCTCCAATCGCCATTTCTATTAGGTGATATTTACATTTCAGCTGCACAGTTTATGAACTTTTAGACTTCTGCACACTTTGCTTTGCAAAACTTGGCTTGTAAAAGATTTTCTCTTTAATAAAATGTTTTGCAGGAGAGAATTTTCCCATTAAACGTGATTTTTTGCCATTGTCGCAAAGCGTGCGAAGTTTTGATGAAACTTCGTGTAGATTATAGGCAAAAAACTTGGCATCTTGGCAAACCCTACCCTAGTGGGAATGAGTAGCTAGTTTACACATTAAGCTGGTATGCTTCGCATATTTATTTCAGTACAGTCAGTTCAACAAATCATTGAAAACACTGTCTCATCCTGTTGTTAGTTCTGGCATCTGTCATGATTAAAGACCTCCATTTGTTTAGAATTGTCCCTTGTTAAATCTGGCGTGTTAGGAAGTCAAGCTATCATTCTTGAGTTTAGAGTTTTGGTCAGTGAGAGGTTTACGACCACTTCTGCTTTTTCCGTTTAGTTCAGTTTGTCTTATGCAAATAAAACAAAGTAACCTCCGTGTCTGTTGATTTTGACTTTTAGTACCCTGGTGCCATCTGCCAAGAAGGCACCGGATTGGACGCCAGGCTAGTGTTTATCTTGTGGACTGGTGATCCTAAAAGTAGTTAATGGTTCCTAGGGTGCTCTAATGATGCCTCGGAAATACAGCAAGTTGTCTGTAAGTGGCCTGCCTTGTTTGTTTTTATTATAAACCAGTATACCGACGCCATGAATCCGGGGATATCTAAGACCGGGCCAGGTGTGCCTAATTTTCAGGGTGTAGAAGTGCTCTGTTCAGATTAGTTGTCTGTAGATTTATCGTAATGTGGATGTCTGCACATCTGATTTGGATCTGATCCTCCTGAGCTTTTGGTGTAGTCGGTTGAAGTGCAGCGTGCCCCTGTTCATCCAAACACCCGGTGCCGCTCTCAGGTTCATGCATAGCAGACAAAGACCAGTCTATAGGTCACTCCACTCCATCATAGGGAAATGAGTGGTGGATTCGGGGTGTTTAAAGGGCTTACAAGAATCGGCAGAGGGGCGTGAATGGGGAATACATTTCATAGGAATGAATAAAGCTGAAGGAGTAAACTTTATTCGCGCCCTGATTCTTCCATAGTCCATTTGGTATACACCAGGCATCCCACAGCCAATGAGCTTTTATAAGCTTGAAGTGAGGGGTACTACATGTTGGAACCTTCTGCAGTTCTTTTCTTCATGTTTGTGGAGTGTGAAAGTAAACAAACTTTGGCAATGCCAATAAGCGATGTCTGGCCTTTCGAGTGTGCAATTTCTGTTTTTTTACTTCAAACATAGGAAATATGCAAAAATATGATGGGAAAAACATAAAAATAAAGATGTTTTCTACCAACGTAGGCACACCTGCCCTGACAATGAAGTACACTCCTTTTCAAACAGCCGTGCACGAGATCACCCAAAATGCGGTCTCTCAAAGTGCAACACAGCCCTTGCCCGTGATGTTACTGTGGTGGGTGGAATTAAAATATGAATGACACTTGAACAGGCCAATGGATGAAGAAGGCCGACCAAAAGTCACCGAATGTATGTGTATAAATGTGTATTTTTCCGGGAAAACATTAGGCTTGCAATTCCTAAAATTGTATCCCATGCAGAATGGCAATAAAAAGAGGTGGTCGCTATGGCTTGTCTTAAAAAAATAAAATCTTGTTAAAAAAATCCACCCTATGCCCCATGAAGCAATAGTTAATACATGTTTTCCTTGCTTATTGAACAAGGTAGTCATCAAGCAGTCACAGGTACATTTTGACCTTCTGTCATCCGAGCGTTTTATATCATGAGATTGTAGGAAGGTTTTGTAATAAAAGCTGGGTGCTTCGTTAGTGTTCTGCTAATGCGCATTGAGCAATGAACTGTTTTAAATTAATACAAAATTATACAATTTTCTGGAGAGTCTGCTATGGGGAGAGCACTAATCTAAGGTGTGGGGCTTTGCCAGTCTGTCATTATGGTAATTGCTGATAGACTAAATGTCGAAACCCCGCTGCTTTAAATCAGCTCCTTTCAAAGTGGATGGCTAATGAGTGGAAGACCGCCATGTTGGGTATTTTTGCTTGCTTCGTCCCTGTTTATGCTTCACTGTGACAACTGGTGTTGTACATTCAGTCTATGGTTCGGGTGTGTCGTCTCTAACTGGCATTGACACTTGTTCTCGGGGCTGCGACTCATTTTTCATCATCAGAGCAAGAAAGAGAAAGGCAGAAACTGGAGAATGACTGGGGAGAAGTAAGATAGGAAACCAGTGTCCGAGAGTAAAAGCAGGGACGAAAAAAATGACCTGCATGAGTAAAAAGACAGCGAGTGTAAGGTATGCAATTCAAAGAAACAGAAAATTATGTGGGAGCAAGCACTTAATAAAAAAACACTTTCTTGTCGGATGGAAAAATTCCGGTCACTGTGGCGATATATGATATGATGTGTTGGAAATGTCTCCACTGTATGGTATATAGGCGTGTACAACGCCTACTGTTAGGGACCCGACTGCATGTGAAAATAGTATCCTGACTGCTTGTTGGCTGAGGTAGCACACTAATCTAGCATATGAGCAGAGTCTTAGCCCGTCCATGGTAAAGCCAGGAGCCAGAACCTATTCTGTGACCTGGAGGGGCGCGCCATGCATGCACTCCTTTGACATGGGACTACTCTTCAGGTCCTAGGTTGTTGACATAAAGTGGTGGCAGCAGTGTGCCAATTTGTTAAGATCAGTAGTCTAGGCACACCTTTTTATGTTGTAGGGGTCCGTACGACCTACTGGTCAGTCTTGTAACCTTCCGATTCAGTGTAACACCCATGTGTGCACATATGTCACTGCAAGACTCTGTACAATGGGAGTTTGGTTATTGGGAGCGGTTTTGGATTGGGCCTGGTTCAGCAAGGCACAAAATGTGGATGGAGACCTCTTCCTCGCTGCATTACTGAAGCTGAAGGATGAAGGCAAGGCTGCTCTTAAAAATGCTACGAAGGATTGTGGATATGATGTTCCCGAGTATTGCCATGTCGTGGATGTTTGGGTAGAGGGATGAGTCTGCAGATTCTGTTAAAGGTGGGAAAGTGTCTAGGCAGGGCCTGGCCTTTTGTCTGTCCCTGATAGCTACTTCAAGACGGCTGATGACAGGGCATTGCACCCTTGTTTTTGATACTCCTGCTTGGAGCCAGCATCACCACTACCTGCTGTAAGAGATCACCTTGCACAAAGGCTGTCTCTTCACTACCTTCAGAACATCACATTTGAAAGAGAACTACCTCAAACTGCTCCCAGCAAGTTTTCCTGTGCGGTAAATTGGTATGACAAACCTGTCAAGTGCCAAAATCTATTGGGTGATAGATGTAGCCTCATGGTAATAGTTTTTATTATATATTATATATGTTGACGTTCGATTAATAGCCTTCTTCATCTGTAACTCAGTGGAGAAATTGCTTAGTGGAACAGTGTGTTTTCTCATGCCTACAGCCACTGTGTCTCCGTGATTTCATGTGATGTGTGCTTATAATGATTTGGTACATGAGTGATGGGGAACCCTTAGCTTCGGGTTCCCTTGTATGTATGTTGCTGCTTAAGTTGTGAGGAGCTCTGTGGTGTTTAGTGGTAGTTAGAGCTGCTGTTTCCCGTTTCCCTACCTTCCCCCTGGTGCAATTCCTTCCTTTTCTTTCCCTTTCCGAAACTGTTGTAAATTCAGGTTTGTGTCTGGTTGGGAGTGAAATAAACTTAAATAAAGAAGGAAGGCTCTTTGGAATTTACCTTCACTGACGAAGCCATTTCTTGCCCGCCCGTGATCCAAGAGAAGCAACAGATAAACAAAAGACTGTGTCCAAGACCATGACAAAAGCTGCACACCTGCTTGCCCACCCCTAGCACTCTGTGTCGTGGTTTACCCACTGAAGCCAAGAGCAGGCACAAACCTCTGATTGGTTAGAGGTGTCTGACTCTAATCTACAAAGTCTAGTGACTGTTGCTATGGCACTGCATTACATCTGCTTATTGATTGGCCCCTTACACAAGTTTGGCGTTGGCTCTAAATTTGAGTGGTCTTTTGCCCAAAGCCTGACTGCCACTGTCTATATCTGCGCCCCCTTGGGCTACTCAGAGGAACAGATTTTTACTAGAACAGCTCTGCCAACTCGTGCCAATAAGAGACCGCCCAAAGGTAGAAATCTTTGGCTTGCCCCCTCGAGGGAATATACTCGAGGACCGAGGAAAAGACTTGCTCCTGCAACCTGAAGCAAAGAGACAGAGTAGGCAGGAAGGATATTGCCTGGTTTGAAGAGACTCAATCAGTTAACCTATGTATCAGTTTGTCTCCGAGCCCCAGGTTCAGCTGAACGCTGTACTACCTTTAAGACCTTCTGCTTGTAAAGGCGGCCAAGAGAGGCGTCATGTGCCTGCTGTCCAGTCTAACCCAGAGGGACCCTTGAGTGCAGAGTGGAGCCCCTCCATGCTGCACAGGACCAAACCACTGCAAACAGGAGCTGCTAAAATCTAGCTTGAATCGTTCAACCTGCAGCTAGCACATCAGCTGATGCTGTCGATTTATTGAAGCCTTTTTAACTTGCTCACGGTCACTGCAAGTATCTGTTGCAAGTAGTTATATTCTTTTAAATTGACGGATATTTGTTTTTTTATTGTTTGTTGTACTTCATTACACGGGTTTTAAGTAACCGAGCAATTTAAATAAACCTTGCAAAGAGGCACAGCACCTCTCCTCACAGGGCAAAGCAGGGCAGCTTTATGTGCTGCAGCCCAACAAGTCATCTTATACTTCATGGTATTCAGGATCCCTGCCTGTGAGGCCATTGCCCCCATATTTCATCCCAGTGAAGATCCACAGTCTTCTGAGCTGGCAGGCCCTGGGCGCATGTGCTGACTTCAAGAGCTGTGCATTATCCCTGCTACAGCTGCCCAAACGAGCCCGACTGTTCCATCTCAGAGTCACAGGCTCATGAGACTGACACTGAAGCGGGATCTGCCTTCCTCTCCCTAAGTGGCCCAGGCAGCCATTTGCCCCTAAGGAGCAACCAGCGGCACATTCATGAACTGAGTAAGACTGAAATCCGGGTCTCTTGTGTCCTTGGGAGTAAGCAAATGCTGCACTTCTGCTACCTAAAATGTCATGCTCAGAGCTGTATCCATGCACCCGTGCGTAGAATCACCAGCATGAACTTATCAGAACCGCTTTAAGTTAGATGTCTTTATATAAATGATTTTATCTCTTTTTCTAAATGGAAATGACACTGCCCAGGTGTTGTATTTATTGTGAGCGTTAACCTGGTTTCCTCCATTGTCATTTTCAATAGGGAGGGTCAGCAGGGTGGGACCAAGTGCCCGGAAATCAGCAAAGTTAGCCCGGTAGGGGGTAGTTCGATATTTCTTGACTAGCACTTACTTCAATCTTCTAATGCTGATAAAAACATATTGTAAGCCACAGCGCTGCAATGGGAATAGTTAGCAGGATAGACCCAAATGTACAGAAAACAGCATGGCTAGCCCATGGCCCTGCAACCAACCTGTAAGTGATAACAGGTACTTGATTTTTCCTGGCCGGCAGAGCTTGGCTGCTTTCCTGTTCTAATGTTGATAAAGTTTGGTTGCTAGTCATATCTTTGTAATGGAAAGGTCTACAGGATGTGGCCAAGTGCCACGAATCAGCAAGCCTAGCTTGACACATTGTAATCAAGCTTAATGCAGTAAGGTGTCGTTTTTTCCCCTAGAATGTGCCCATATGGCCAAGGGCCAGAGTTCTTGGGTGACCAAGGCAGGCAGTGGCTCTGCTCTCTCAGGGTAGACCTGACCAGCAGTATCCAGTAGAGTCCATGAACACAATGCTGGCTGGAGCGAGCACTTAAAGAGGTTACATTAAGAGTTGTCTGGGACAAGAAATGGCACCTGTTGGCTGATGTTGGTTTATATCGAAGGCCTCTTGGTAGAAGGAAGAGTAGGGAGGGACCAGCCAGAGGAGAGTGGAATGAAAGTTAACTCGTGGAGACAAACATAAAAGGTATTTTTCCAGGGCTCATAGGCGAGAGAAGAGCGGGGCTAATATTGAACAAGATGAGAACGATCAAAACAGTACAATGCTGCTGTCCTAGCGGAAACAGTGGAAGCAGTGTAGGTCTCCTTTCAACCATATTTTCTTGTTTGGTTTTTTCCCTGAAATGTCATTCTGCTAATGACAACTAGATATTGTTCAGGAAGGAAATTCTTGGAGGACAGGAGAATGGCTGCGTATGTAAGCTAGAAAGAATACGGGACGCTGGGATTTTAGAAACGTGTTGGGCTCACACGGAGGGGTGAGGACAATGGGGTAACAAGAGGCAGGCTGATTTGCTTTCGTGCAGTCAGGGCAGCAGCTGACCAAGTGCTTAGTTTCTCACCCTAAAATGCAGTGTGCCGGCCTGGCTAGAGTTTGAGCCACAACTCGCCGAAGGCTTTCATGAGTGGTGCAAGTCCGGCTTTGGGAGCTTTTGGGAACTTAAGGGGGGCTTGGAGCATTAACCCCTGCTCAAACATTTAGCTTCTTCAGCCTAGCAGGAGTAGGTGTAATCTGGGCTTTTCAAGATTGTGCAGTTTCTGCAGGTGCTTAAGTTGCCAGCCTTGATTATTCTCCCACTTCCTTCCCGTTTCATAGGGTGTATTTGTTTAGCATTAGGCAGTATCCTTCCCTGGTACAAAATCCATAAATACCTAATTATAATAGTAAATAAAATAAAAAGGTGCCTGGTTATTACTCCCATCACCAGTTCCCATTCTTGCCTCTTTAGCGTCCTTTTACTCATTTAGTAGCATCTTTATCTGACACATGTTGCCCTACGGATTACTGAGTATTTTCAAATTACCCCCTTTTTTGGTGTACACACACTGGGCATCCCACTGCCACTATGGCTAACATGCTGCTTTATATTTGCCTATATGTTTTCGTTCTTCCAAGAATTATAATTTGCATGTCTGTCTCTCGCCTAACCTCACTCCTCACACTGGCAGGTGCTGCATCCAATAACACGATAGTTGCACCTCAGTTTTATAATGCACAACATGAAAACACTTCCCACCTAAGATCAAAACAAAAACACTCTTCCAACCACAGACCCTGCACATTGATTGTAGCTTGCTATCCATGTGGATCAGCTCTTCCCTATTACATCACATCCATCTTTTTATCCTTAAAGTTACAGGTTTCACTGTGACATAATGAATAGGGAAAGAAAGACTAGCTTCCTAAAGCGCCTTTTCTCGTATTGCAGACCGGAAGGCACTGTGGTATGTTTCTTCCATTAAGGATTCTGTGAAATGGGTTGTTCTCTCCTGTGAAGCACAGTCTACAAGCAAAGCAACCGCGTATGTGTAGGGATTCTGCTGTTCCTTGAGTCAGTGGGGAGGTGCGGCCGATGCATATAGATGACCCCTTTTATTAAAACTCCTGCCAGATTAGGCTCAGACTTTCCAGCGCAGAGGGAAAAAATGTCACCTGGATTTCACCATTGCACTCTGTGTGGTAGCAAAACCATGAGAAGTTTCCCTTTAGAAGTGTGAACTGCACAACTACATAAATACTGCAAATGCAATATATTGCAGTACAGAAATAAAAACAAGCATTTGCAATGCAATAGGTCTCGCATGTACGCGAGTTTAAGCTATTGGCATTCTAAATGACAATGCCTTTTATTTATGTATTTAAAACGAAAAACAAAAATGAAAGGCATTGCCATTTACAATGTCAATAGCTCAAACTCGTGTAAATGCGAGACCTATTGCATTGCAAATGCTTGTTGGAGCTTGGAAGGAAAATGCAACATGTGGGTAATTTCTTCCCTTCTTGACCAATCGGCATGCAGCTTTCCAAGATTAAACCCAAGTGGACATATTTTGTTTTTGAAAGGTTTGTGCTGCTTTTACACCGAGTCAACAATGGCCAAAAAATGCCTTTTCTTTGGCTGGAAGCATGTACTAGTATCGGGCGCACATTGGCTCATGGACCTTTGTGCTGTTCTTAATAGTACGAGCGCAGAGTTGAGGATCAGAGCAGGGTTATAGGACAGAGGTCTACATTAATGCCTTTTCAAAAAAAGATTACTTTGAGAGAACAAATGCACACATTACCTATTGAGCCCTTGCTTTTTCTGGGAGGGGTTGGACGAAGATTGGGGTATGCCAACCTTCTCAATGGCCACAGGAATATTTTCTCAAGATCGATGTCTGCAGCCTTCCACACGCATCATGCGATATCACAAAATGACAGACGAAAGAAACTGTTCTGCTTCAAACAGCCAATCAGATTTCATGTCAGTTCAGGGGCTTTCTCATGCATTATGAGTTCACTGATATAAGCCACAGACCTGCATTAAATTATTAAACCTGCTGGATAGAAACTTCAGTCACACCAAATTTGCAAAAGCACGCAGGAGAAACTGGTCTCTACTTGCATGAAAAAACAAGCATTGGCCGCGCGGCCGTGAAAGTAACGCGGCCGTGAAAGCGAAAGTGATCGCGGGGACGCGCTCTGTGGTGGGGGAGGGGCGGAGCGAGGCGCTTGGGAGAGCAAGCGAGAGGAAAGCCAGATGGCGCCTCATCGCGCGCTGTAAGGGTGCCGCGAGGAAAGCCAGATGGCGGCTGTGCGCGTGCGTAACCGCAAGCTTGAGGCCAGCAAAAGCGTGTGGTCGGACTTTTAAAAGCCCACTTACTAAATGTCTCGGCCAGAGCAGCGCATGCGCTGGCTCAGGCGAGACCTAAAAAACCATGAAGTGGGGCCATCCTGAAAGGTTGTGAGCTTGATGAGGCTCCTTAATGAGGTCATAAATTAGTAGCACTCCTGCCTCCGTTGTAGTCTGGTCTTCTAGAACCAGCAAATCAGGCAAAGATCCTGCACAGTGAGGTTCTTCAGGTGCAGTGTTTATTTTCCGCTGTTTTTGTTTCCTTCTGGACTTGTCTCAGTCCTCCCCTTGGGTGCTGGTCTTCCACAGGCAGCCTGCACCACACCGGTTCACTGTGATCATTTTCACTGGTCCTTAGCCGCATCTGTCTCTGGACTTTCTCTCCTCCTCTAGTCTCTCCAGTTTCTCCACTTCATTAGTCTCAACAGTCGCAGCAGGTTTCGGTCCTAATCTGCCTCTGGACCAGGCCAAGAATCTGGCTTTCCCAGCTCGTGGAGTCAAGTTCTGGAGGGCAGATATTCAAGATGAGCCAGGCCCGGGTCTTCCAGTGTTACGTGGCAGGTAGCAGGGTTTTTTCCTAGCAGACGAGGCTCTTTTTCTTGGTTCCAGGCTGGTTCTGAAGTACCAGCGGGCTATGCCTGGGCATGCAAAGGTCAATTACCAGGTGCCCCTTTACAAACCCATAAAAGACTCCTACAGTGTGCACGCCTCTTTCACTATAGTATGAAGCATTCAATTATCTGGGAGATTTGTATGACAGAAGGAATCTCAGAGCACTTGCAATACAAATCCATTATGATGGAATTTCCAAAAAGTGAGGATGAGCTTTCGCCTGCTTTCTAGCTTCACCCTTTGGCAACCCTTTCAGACGAGACCATTTTATAGATATTCCAGCCCCTTTTGGCAGCCACCCTTCCATGAAATAGCCATCTGATGGGACATAGTCTGTTTTATAACGGTATGTGCGATAGCAGGGGTAACTCAGTGGTAGATGGTAGCGGAGCACGCAAAGATGTGATGCTCATCTTGTGTTGTGTGAGATCCCTTTGAACCTCTGGTCGGGCTGCTGGTTATCTTGCGAATCTGCATCCTCCATCCTGCATTCAAGTTTAACTGCAGTTCGTTGCTGGATGTCAGTGTCTACTTTAAGCAGGTGTTTGTTGGGACCGAGCATCCTAACTCCCTTTAAAGCAGCGAGACTTAAACGAGGCCCCCGTTCTCCTATTTACGGTGAGTGCGATGTGCAGAGAGTCGGACATATTGCCTGAAATAATACCAGTGGCAGTACTGCTCATTTCCAAAGAAAAGCTTGCGTTTGTTTTGTAAAATTGTAATTGTAATTGCATTTATATAGCGCTTACTACTCCTGATGAGGCGTCGAAATGCTTTTTCGGCGAGTAGCACGCTACTCCGGAACCCATAAAAGGATTAGTGATGAATTAGTATAGTGAAAATATGAAAGTAATTTGAGTGGTGGATATTGTAGTCAGTTATTTGGATTGAGAAGGATAGTGGAGGGATAGAAGAAGGAAAAAGGTTTGCATTTATATAGCGCTTGCTACCCTTGATAGGGTGTTGAGGTGCTTTTTTGGCGAGAAGCACGTTAGTTCGAAACCCAGAAAGGATTAGTGGTGAATTAGTATAGTGAAAATAAGGAAGTAATTTGAGTGGTGGATATGTTAGTCAGTTATTTGGATTGAGAAGGATAGCGAGGTAAAAAGGTTTGCATTTGTATAGCGCTTGCTACCCCTGATGAGGTGTTGAAGTGCTTTTTTGGTGAGTAGCACACTACTCCGGAACCCATAAAGGATTAGTGGTGAGTTTAGTGAAATATGAAATTCATTTGAGTGGTGGACATGTTAGTCTGTTATTTGGATTGAAAAGGATAACGGAGGGATAAAAGGGAAGGATTTCGATATTTTTAATTTAAAACATTTTTTGGGGAGCTAATAGCAGTAGGAGGAAGCTTGGGTTGAGTAAAAGGGAGGTGGAGGGGGGATAAGTCAGAGGGAGGGTTTAGAAAGGCTTGTTTTGGGGATCGGAATAATTAATAGAGGTATTAGATGATGTAAGGAGGGGTGGAGTAAGGAAGAGTCTTGAAAGGGTTATTTTGAGGACCAAGGTAGTGGTATGGGGTTTGGGATGAATGAGAGAGTGGAGGTAATGGATATATTGATAGAGGTATAAGGTGAGAAATAGACTAGTGCATTGGAAAGAGTAGTAGAAAGAGGTTTGAGATGAGTCAGAGTTGAGGTAGAGGATATATTGAGAGCCGTATAGGGTGAAAATAGGGTAGTGCATTGGATATGCTGAGTTAGAAGAAAAGTAATAAATAAGTAAAAGTAATAAATATATAGATCCAAAAGTAATAAAGATATAGATCCACAAGTACATGGAAGGTATATAGATGCATAAAGGAAGGTAAAGGCCTCGAAAAATCCTAAAAATGTTACTAGACCTGCAGGTGAATTAAATAATCTACTCGACCTAATTATAATGCTCTTGACCCATAAACTGGTTTCAAATTATGTGATCATGGGCAAGTATTTTAATTCACTTAGACGCCATTTTCTTCTTTATCACATTTGCTTTAATAGACAAAACCTTTGCTCCATATGTAATACAAATATAGCCACATCTAGGATACACATGACCGCTGACTTCCCTCAGTTCATTAACCGCATTATCAGTGCAGGGGCAGGAATATTTCTGAACTCATGTTTAAAAACTGTCACTTTTAATAAATACATAACTAAAGCATAAAGTAGCAGCACACTGCCATTTGCAATCAGATTTTACATTGAAATGCCAAAAGAATTTCCATTAACATGTGGTTTTGAAACTATATAGTGTACAATGTCTGAAAATCGGGTTTCTGCAAATATTTGTCATTTGCACATTACCAAGCTTGTGATTGTTTTGCTCCTATGTAAATCTTTGTTTGCATCACACTTCTGGAATACAAAAAGTTATTTCATAATTCCGGATATATTTTGAAATAACTGTGCTATTCAATTACAAGCTGTTTAAATATTGTGTTACAAAACAAAACCTGTCTTTTTACAGCCTTTTGTTTGACAATTATTGACAGATAATTCACTTGACAAAAAGCTCTATATAAGAGAAAGAAAAGTAAAAAACATTTTCCAGGAACAGATAAGCAACAATTAGTAAAAAGACAAACTGACATTTGACCCCTGTCCTTGAAACAGACAGCAAATGTGTCATGACAAAAACAAGATTTAAAGGCCTCTTTATTGCTCATTCAGTTTCTGAATGAACAGAAGACCTGTTCCTTCCAGTTTAAATTAACTCACCAGCAAGGTCTGGACTGGACATTGCCAGTGGGCAAGTGGATTTTTCGAGGCCTGAAGGTAGTATATGTAGATCACAGATGCATTAAATAAACTCTGACTTTCAAATGTTGTTTTTACTTCAAATTAGTTTTATTTATTTTTATATATATATATTTGCTTTGTAGATCAATAGTGAAGCAATTGTAGATACATGGTTATGATAAAAAGATTTAGATACTTATGCAGTCACTTATATACATGTTAAAAACATAGAATAATGTAACTATCAGTAATATATACAATTGTTAAGCAGAAATAATGAGTATCTATATATAATAAAAAAAGAAATTAAACATGAGTATTCTACGTTTATACAAAGCAATATATATAGGTACATATCTATAGTAAAAATGCTTATATAGAGAGAGATGCTGTATATTTATCTGTTTGCGTATGGTGGTTGTGTGGGGAAGAGCCAATTTTTTAGTTGTTTTCTGAAGATAAGGTGGGTTATCTGTGGATCTTATGTTGGGGTTAAAGAGTTCCATAGTTTGGCTGCTTGAACAGAGAAGGATGTGCCACCCATGGATTTTTTTCTTGTCTATTGGGATTTTAAGGCGAGGTATCACTCTTGAGCGAAGGTTCCTTTGTTGAATGTGTTTGGTGATTTTATTCCTGATGAAGAGTGGTTCTGTTCCATGTATCGCTTTGTGAGCGATACAGAGCAGCTTGAACGTGGATCTTCTGGCAACCGGTAACCAATGCAGGGCTTTCTAGGCAGGGGAGATTTGGTCTCGCGGTTTTATAGGTAAGAGTAGTCTGGCAGCCGAGTTCTGAATCCTTTATAGTCTTTTCATGGTCGTTAAAGGTGATCCATGGTAGAGGCTATTGGTGTAATCGAGTTTGGACAAAACAAGGGAGATGGTAGCCTGGACCTTGTGTGGAAATCCCAAATGGGGGAAGATTCGTCGCAGAGTTTTTATAGTAACAAAGCTTGATCTTGCTAGTTTGTCCACTTGGGCATTCATCGATAGCTTGGAGTCCATGGTCATTCCGAGGTTTCTTACTTCCTTCGATATTTTAGGCGGTGTTCCTAGATCATCAGGCCACATGGCGAGTGGGTCATAATGTTTCCAATTGGCAAACGTGAGTATTTCCGTTTTGGAAGTATTCAATTCGAGATGGCTGTATGTCATCCATTGATCCACAGCTCTGAGACAGCTGAAAAGTGGTGTTTCCAATATCTTTGGGGCATTGCAGTTGAAGGAGTATTTGCGTGTCATCTGCATAGTTATAGCACGTGAGGTGAAATTGATTGGTCAGTGCCGGTAATGACTTCATGTAGATGTTGAAAAGCATGGGTGAGCCTTGAGGGACCCCTGCTTTTGTGAAGTACGGTTTGGATGAGAAAGGTGGGGTATGGATGACATTAGTTCTGTTGCAAAGGTAGGACGCGATCCAGTCTAGAGCAGTCCCCTCTATGCTGGCTTCGTGGAGTCTTTGTATCAGAGTGTCATGGTCAACCGTGTCAAAGGCAGCCGAGAGGTCCAAGAGAAGTAGAGCAGCAACCCCGTTGCAGTCAACTGTGTTCTTCAGGTCATCCCAGATGGCAAAGAGGGCAGATTCTGTGCCTCTTCCTGGACTGAATGCCGTTTGGAAGTCTGAAAGTATGGCATTCTCTTCAATGAAATGTGACATCTGGGCGAAAGCTGCTCTTTCTATCAGTTTGCCCAGGATAGGTCCATTTGAAATCGGTCTGTAGTTGTCAGGGTTCTGCTGGTCCAAGTTTGATTTCTTCAGTAATGGGCATATGTATGACTTTTTGAGTTTTGCAGCGTGAATCTTTTCTGGATTCACATGCTGTGCATTATTCCGCCTTCTAGTGGTTGGGTCCGGAATTGTAGTATTTCTTCTCTTTTTTTTTTTCTTTTGTAGTTGGTGGGCGTCGACATACCACCATTTGGTGTCCCTCTGTGACGTCGACGTGCTTCCTCCGGAAGCTCCCACCTTTGGTCGCCATCTTCAGATTCTTTTTTTCCACCGTTGGGTCTGGATCGATACGGAAGGAGCTCCTGAAGATTGGAGAGAAGAATCGACGAAAATTAACGAAAAAAGGTATACAGAACAGGAGAAGAAGTTCTTCGTACCGGCCTTCGAGTCTGGGAGCCGGGCCGCAGCGAAGAGCAAAGGACTAAACTTTGACGTCATACGAAGAATGCGCATGCAGGGGGCTCCCTGTGCGCGGTAATGGACAAGACACAATTCAAGTTCGGCGACAATTGTCACCACAAGAATGCACAGAAGGATCAGCATCTGGTGTGCAACCTTTGCTTGCCGCTGGACCACCGAAGCGAAGACTGCAACGCATGCTCAGCTTTCACCCCAAAGACTTTGAGGGTAAGAGAGAGACCGAGACGAGCAAATTACAGCATGCAGGGTCCAGGCCCACCACCATCGCTTTGAGATTTGGGCCTCTCCAGCGAAGAGGAGGACAACGTCGCCGAAGGGCCTGAAGGTGAAGAGGACGCGTACGTCCCAGTCGTCGAGGTCGAAAAGAAAACTCCAAAGGAGGTAAGGGAACCATCGACCCCGAAAAAGATAGGCGACCCACGAAAGAGTGACTCTAAGTCCTCGAAAGGAGCCTCGGCGTCGAACCATTTGACGACCGCAAGCGCGTCCAAGGACAAACAGTTCATCGGTTCCTTAGACAAGGACTCCCAGACGGCGAAAACCCAAGAAAAAACAAAGTCGTCGAAGGACAGTCACCAAAAAGACTCTTCGACGTCGAAAAAAGAGAAGGTTAAACAAGCTTCGACAGCGGCGTCGTCCAGCTCGAAAAGAAAGGCAAAAAATCTCGACGCCGAAACACACGCGTCCGAGATGGAAAAGAAAAAGAAAAGGCTCTAAGCCGAAATGGCGAGTATCTTGCAACGCAAGAAAGATTTCGACGAGAAAATGAAGCAATTCAAAATCCCGCCGAAAATTTCGACCGACGTCAAAGGAAGTCGAGGAACTATAGCTGCCAACAACTCCAGAACCGGTCGAAGAAGAAGAGGAAGAAGAATGCTTCTTCGAAGCAGAAGGAGAGGAAGAGGACCAAACCTATGAGGGTTCGGCGACCTCTGAGGCGCAAGACTTACAGTGGCAAGATCTCGATGCCGAATCACCAGAAGAAGTGGTGGATACATATCCATCAAGGCCTTCATCACCAGATGACATTGGGATGTACAACCAAGTCATAAAGAAAGCAGCAGACACTTATGGAGTGCAATTGGAGGAAGAAAAGCCACAATCATGTTTTCTACTAGAAACGTCGCTGCCTACACAAACAAGGAGTCCATTCCTTCCCATGCTGCCAAGTGTACTGGACCAGGGTAAGGAAGCCTTTAAAGAACCTGCTACATGCAAAGCAGTCACACCAAGAGGGGAGAAAAAGTACAAGCATTCCTCTAAGGATCCTACGTACCAGCTGACTCAATTTTAACTTCCACGGCTCGGAAGAGAGCTAATGTCCCCACCAATGTTGGCCCACCATCAGACAAGGAGAGCAAGAGAATGGATCTCATGGGAAGAAAGGTGGAAAGAAGTGCGGCAATACAGTGGCGCATCGCAAATTCAAATGCATTGATCAACAGACATGCATATCAACATTGGGAGGAGGTAGGAGAGCTACTAAAACACCTGCCTGAACAGTTCCAAAGAAAGGCAAACCACTTAGTGGAAGAGGGGAAAAACATGGCAAACACATGTTTAAAATCAGCCCTACATGCTGCAGAAACATCTAGCAGACAGATGATGATCGGGGTTACTGAGAGAAGACACGCCTAGCTACGAATTTCAAGTTTCAAACCAGAGGTGCAAAACAACATACTTTACTCTCCGTTCAATGGTGAACAGCTATTCGGAACAGCTGTGGACGAGAAATTAAACCAATTAAAAAAGGACTACGAAACAGCAAGGTCCATGGGGGCGCTACAATTCAGAGGCATGCGTAGAGGCACACCCTCACGGAGACCAACAGGCAGGGGTAACCACCAACCGATAACCTCGCACCAAACCTTTCAACAAGGCTACCAAGGAGTAAGCCATGGACAACAGGGCCAAGAACAACAAAATTGGCAATACCAATATGGAAGGCAATCCTTTCGAGGGCGCCCTCGAGGAAGAGGCCAACCGCAAAGAGGGGGACCACAAACCACCTCCAAGTGACTTCACTCCAAGGGTTGCGCACCCTTAAACAACAACTCAGAGGGTGCATCAAGATACAAGCACAAAACAAAATCATTGCCCTATAAGCAAACAATTCCTCCAACATGTTACACCAGTAGGAGGCAGGTTAAGATACTTCCTCCAAGAGTGGAAGAAAATTACCTCTGACAAATGGATACTAAACATAATACAATACGGTTACTGCATAGAACTTGCGAAACAACTTCCAAGCAAAAGACCAAACAACAAGGTGCATTCAGCAAAAGAACTATCTCAATTGCTCGAAGAAGCACAAGAACTCCTGAACAAAGAAGCAATAGAGAAAGTACCACACAAGGAAAGGAGCAAGGATGTTTACTCCACGTACTTCCTCATTCCAAAGGTAGACAGAACTTTACGACCAATACTGGACTTGAGGTTCCTAAACAAATTCATAAAGACTCAAAAATTCAAAATGACAACTTTGCAAGAGGTTATACCTCAGATACAGACAGGAGACTACATGGCAACTATAGACTTAGAGGACGCATACTTGCACATTCCCATGAACAAAAGACACAAGGGTCTATTAAGATTTGTGATCAACAGAACACACTACCAATTCAGGGTGCTAGCATTCGGACTGACATCAGCACCAAGAGTCTTCACAAAATGCCTAGCTGCGGTAGCGGCCCACCTAAGAAGGCAAGGAATTCATGTTTATCCGTACCTGGACGACTGGTTAGTAAGAACAAGCTCCTACAATCTCTGCAAACAACATATACAGCAAGTCATACAGACGCTGGTCCAACTCGGTTTCTCAATACACTGGGACAAATCGTCACCAGAGCAGGTAAAAGTGTTCTTAGGAGCAGAAATCAACACAATACTAGGGAAAGTATTCCCAAGCAGGAAGAGAACATTAGCAATGCTGAAGGAGACACATCTATACCACATGGGGCAAGCTCTGACAGTGACGACAGTGGGGAAACTGCTAGGGATGATGGCTTCATGCATTCATCTAGTCCCGAACATTCGACTGCACATGAGACCGTTCCAGGAATGGCTTCAAAAACAATGGTCACAGGCAACAGGGAGTTGGGAGGATCTAGTGGTTGTCACACAGACAGTTAATCAAGAGATGGCATGGTGGAACAGAAGGAACATAGCACAGGGGAGACTTTTCACACAACCAACTCCAACAGTGACCATCACAACAGATGCTTCCCAGGTAGGATGGGGAGCGCACATGAACAACCTGAAAGTAAGGAGATTGTGGACACAACAGGATGCGGTAAAGCACTTCAATTTCCTGGAGTTAAAGACAGTGTTCCTAGCCTTAAAAGCCTTTCAGAAAGAGCTCTACGGGAAAAGGGTGTTAATACAAACAGACAATACAACCACCATGTTTTACATAAACAAACAAGGAGGGACACAGTCCTTAGCACTCTCAACCCTAGCCCAACAACTATGGAGATGGGCGATCCCAAAGAGAATAGACATACTAGCAATACATCTGCCAGGAAAGGACAATGTAGAAGCAGACAGGCTGAGCAGACAAACGTCAGCATCCCACGAGTGGGAATTAAATAAATCAGAAATCCAAAAGATATTCAAAAAATGAGGTACCCCGCAAATCAACCTATTTGCAACTCCCCACAATGCAAAATGCCAACACTTCGCATCCAGGCAACCGTGCAAACAGTCCCTAGGGAATGCACTATGGATAGACTGGTCAGGGATATTTGCTTACGCTTTTCCCCCAATACCACTACTGCACAGGGTGATCAACAAATGCAAGCTCAGCCACATGACATTAATACTCATAGCACCTCAGTGGGCCAGACAGACTTGGTTCTCGCAAATAATGGAGATAACTCAAGGAACAATGCACAAATTTCCAAACAGAAAGGACCTCTTAACAATGCAAAACGGAAAGGTGCTACACCCAAAACCAGAGAGCCTAAGCCTGGCAGCATGGCTCCTGAGGACTTAGAATTCGCTCACCTCACACTTTCAGAGAGCACAATGGCAGTACTCCGAAAGGCGAGGAAACCTACAACAAGGAAGTGTTACACAGCCAAATAGAAAAGATTCTCTCAATGGTGCATTAAGGAAAAACTTTCAAAGAAAATCACAAGGGAATCAACAGTGCTAAAATACTTAACATATTTACTTCAGAATAAACTAAGCTACACATCTATAAAGGTACACTTAGCAGCAATTGTAGCGTACATAAGAGGCGAAACTGGAAAGAGTTTTTTCACATCCCATGTGGTCAAAAGATTTCTAGAAGGAGCAAAAAGAATATCACCTCCAAAGAGGATGCCACCACCATCATGGAACCTCAATGTAGTGCTCTCTCAAATGATGAAAGCACCATACGAACCAATCCACAAAGCAACGCTACAAATCCTCACACTAAAGACTGCGTTTTTAGTGGCAATTACATCACTACGTAGAGTAAGTGAATTGCAAGCGCTAACACTACAAGAGCCCTACTACCAGATACATAATGACAGAATCGTCATGAGAACAGATCCACAGTTTATGCCAAAGGTGGTATCAAGGTTCCACATAAACCAAACAATACAAATACCAAGCTTCTTTCAAAAGCCAAAATCGCAAGCAGAAAGGGCATTACACACGCTGGATGCCAGAAGGGCAGTCATGTATTACATGGAAAGAACCAAAGAATACAGAAAGACAAAGCAATTCTTTGTATCTTTTGCCAACAGTTTTCTCGGACGACCAGTGACCAAAAATACCATTGCAAGATGGATTGCACAAGCCATACAGTTATGCCACAAACAGGCAGGTCAAACATTACAAGGAGCACCACATGCTCAATCAACAATGAAAAAAGGAGCAACAGTCGCTTTTCTAGCAAATACTCCTATTCAAGACATTTGCCAAGCAGCAACATGGTCTTCAGTGCACACGTTCACAAAGCATTACTGCATGGATATTCAAATGAATAAAGAAGCACAAGTAGGACAAAAGGTCTTACAACATATATTCACAAACCAACGCTCATCTTCCACCCAACCACCACAGGACTAGCAAACCGCTACAAAGTCTATGCACAGCATGTGAATTCAGAAAAGATTCACGCCTCAAAACGTATAGTTTCTTATCTGTTGGTGTAGTTTTGCAGCTTGAAGAATTTTCTGGATTCACTAGCGAACCCACCCTTCTCCGCCAGAAAGATGACAAGAGGGAAAAAACATAAGGAGAATGAACAATCAGAGAGAGGAAAAAAAAAAAAAGAATCCGAAGATGGCGACGAAAGGTGGGAGCTTCCGTAGGAAGCACGTCGACGTCACTCGGACACCAAATGGTGGTATGTCGACGCCCACCAACTACAAAAAAAAAAGAGAAGAAATACTACAATTCCGGACCCAACCACTAGATGGCAGAATAATGCACAGCATGTGAATCCAGAAAATTCTTCAAGCTGCAAAACTGCACCGACAGGTAAGAAACTATATGTTCTTCTGGAAATATTCCAGTAGTTGAGTTGTTGATGATTCTCCTTACTAGAGTGGCAGCAGAGGTTGTTAGAAGAATTGTCTTTAAGGTTTGCGGTGGACATGGGTCAGAAGGGCTGCCGGCAGGCCTGCTTGCTTTGACCAGATCCATAAATTCATCGTGTGAAATGTGTTGGAAGGAACGGAGAGGCTGGGTTGGAGTATTCTTGGATTGTGGCTTTGTAAAAGGTTAGTGCTGATGCTTTGTCTCCGTTTTAAGTATGAGTCCATCGTGTATACTTTGTCTGCGTAATGATTTGCCAGTTTGTCTGTGAACGTTTGAGTAACAGATGAGCTGCTTCTTGGCAATTTGGTTTTCGAAATTAATTGAGAATTTTATAGAATTCTTTATTTGCACATTTAGCATTTTGAATACTGTCTGAATAGTATTTTTTCTTCGCTTTCTTGATAGCCGACTTGTACAATCTGTTAATTTTTTGTAGGCGAAGTTTGTCTTGGTTGGCAATTGTTTTAAGCCAGGCACGTTGCAGCTTTCTAATTTGTTGTTTTATCTCTTTTCTCTCTGTATTTCTCTAAGGTGCTTGTTTTCTTTTGAGCTGTTGTGTGCTTCCTTTAGCCACTCATATAGTTTTTTAACAGAATTTATTGTTTCTAGATCTCTACTGGATGTTAGTTGTGTTTCTGTGTGTTCCAAATTGAGTTTGTTCCACAGCCGATAGGTGAATGCACGTAAGGTGGTTTTAGGTGCGTTGCTTAGTGTTGTTTTATGTTGGAAGGCAAGCAAATGGTGGTCTGACCATGTGACTCGAGTCATTGTTTGAAAGGTAACTAGTTCTGTATTAGTAAAAATGACATCTAGGATGTGTCCAGCGATGTGTGTGGGTTCGTAGACGATCTGATACAGGTTTGGTGCTTCTAGGCCAGCGATGATTGTTTTCGGATGGGGCATATTTGGTTTGTCAAACCAAATGTTGAGGTCACCCAGAACGCATAGGTTGGAGTGTAGTGTTACCAGGTTTGAAACTGTGTATAGAAGTGCATCTGGGAAGGTCGCCTTGCTAGGTGGAGGTCTGTAAAGGAGCAGGAAGTTATAGGAGGAAGACGGTGTAGGATTGCATCTGGTGAAAAGGGCCTCACAATCTTTTATGGAGATGTTGGCACAGGTGCCACAATACAGGGCACACCACACTCCTGTGCCTGTTGAGGACTGGCATCACTGACGTGACTCTCTGGTGGTGGGGCAGCTGGTTCAGTTGTAAAGGGGGTGGGGTGAGGGGCGGCATTGCTCTAGCCTGTAGACACGTGTTCACTTGAAATCCGCTAGTATTATGTGTGCACCTTACCAGCTGTAATGTTTTCTGTTTGTAACACCTGCTGGTTTGCTCATTCCAGCTACACTTTCTGAAGAAGGCGATTGAAAATTCCCTAGTTAAGTTTTAAGCAGACACTCTTGTCCACGTATAGTCTTAAAAAGTGAACCACACCCTGAATTATTGATATGATATAAGCTATTTATATTGTGCACAGCTACTCTAAAGAGTGTCCCGGCGCAGAAGTAGCAAGGTTGGCAGTGAAGGAGTTAAGCTTGCACAAAGAACCAGGATTTCAGTTTCTTTTTAAATAGCACTGGATTACTCTTGGAACACAGCTCCAATGGGAGCTGATTCCATGCTGTCGAGCTTAGGAATGCTAGCGATCTTCATCCTGTTTTTTTGTCGCTGGATCCTAGGGATGCCTGCCAGAAATTTGTTGGTGGAGCTTAGCTGTCTTGTAGGGTTGTAGAAGCTAAATCTGGTTCGATGGTAAGTAGGTCCTGTGTGATACAGAACGTCATGTACCAATACTAGCGCCTTAAATTTGACTCTTTCCCTAATGGACAGACCATGGAGTCCCGCAGGTGGGAACTGATATGAGTTCACTTCACAACATTTAGCAAAAGCCACGCTGCCGCATTCTGGAGCACTTGAAGCTTATCCATTAGGTACTCCGGTAAGCCCAAGCCTATGACATTACCATAGTCGATTCTAGATGTTATCAGCGCCTGAATGCCTGTTTTCTTTGCTGAAAAGGATAGAATGGGCAGAAATGTCTTGAGGGACCTGATAATCCAAAAGCAGATGCCTACCAACCTTTTTACTTGAGGACTAAAGGGCAGTCTGTTATCAAAAGTGATCCCCAGATCTTTAACTGAATCTTTATGGGGTCTTGGGAGGGAGGGGGGGAAGGGGGGGCGACGGTTTCATCTGGCCAGTAGGTTTGCCAGAAATTTAATGGGAACGTCCCAAAAAAGAGAATATCATTTTTTCCCTCATTTTGTTTGAGTTGAGCTTTAGCAGAAATTTAATGGGAACGTCCCAAAAAAGAGAATTTCAGTTTCTTCCTCATTTCATTTGAGTTGAGCTTTAGCTAACCAGTGAAAAACTACGGTTAGGCAGGTTTTAATGTGTGTACCCTTCAGCTCAGTTCCCTTGTTCCAGGAGAAGAGCAGTTGCGTGTCATCCACCTAGAAGATCACTTTCACTCCCAATTCTTCTGTTAGTTGAGCCAGAGGAGTGAGATATAAATTAGAGTGTCGGGCTCAAGGCCGAGCCCTGGGGGGCACCTGTATCCCCTTCATGTGGGCTGGCCGAGCATGGGTGAGGGTAGGTGTGGGATCCAAACTTGCTGGCTTCTGTTTGCTAAAAATTACGTTCATTTAGTCCAATGCCTGCCCTGTCACTCCCATGACCTGGAGACAGTCTAGCATCAGCGTACAGGTAACCGTGTCAAAAGCCGCCGATAGGTCTAGCATGGTCAGTCCAGCTACTCCCCTGCATCCAGGGTTCCTCTAATATATTCTGATACCTCAACCAGAGCAGTGTCTGTACTATAACAGGCTCTGAAGCCTGATCAACTTGGGTGAAGTAACTTGTTTACTTCCAAGAAGTTTGACAGCTGTATATTCATCTGCTTCTGTAAAATTTTAGATAGGGCTGGTGGCAAGAAAATAGGCCTGTAATTGGCCAAGATGCCAGGATCTGCTGCTGGCTTTTTTATTTTATTTTATAAGTGGAGGTATCATTGCCTGCTTCCAAGCACTTGGGACTGTAGCTGTCCTTAATGATGTATTTAAAATCCAGTTAGCCACCGGATTGATGATGTGTGCCCCCAAAGCCAGTAATTTGGGAGGGGCATGGGTCTTTAGGGGAACCTGATTTCACAGCTTTTAGAGCCCTTAGGGAGCAGTAAAGCGGAATTGTTTCTGAGGTGCTCAGCTTTATCCTAGCCTTTGAGTTCTCCCTAATGTGTTGTATTATCCCGGAGTCTACATCGAGTATCCGGCCTACTGATAGGCTGGCTTGAATGCTTAAAATCTTAGTAGTAAAAAAGCTTGCAAGCTTTTTACATCATTCGGCCGAAGCCGCCGGAGAATAGGCGCAAGCTGATGGGGTCATAAAAGTCTTAAATATGGGAAGATCTCTCTTGATCTGTTTTGTGCCTTTCCGATGCACGCCTCGAAATAGGCGTGTTTAGCTTTAGTTACAGCAGCATAGTATTCCTTTTGTTCTAGTTTAAAAATCTGTTTATCAACTGAATTGTATTCCTTTCTCCATTAACGTTCTAGTGCCTTACAGCGTTTTTTCTCTATTTTGAGGGTGGCCGAGAACCATAGACTGGAAGGTGTTTTTCTATATACTCTGCTCTGAAGGGCAGGTGCCAGCTCCTCTGTAGCGTTTCTGATCCATTTATTACATTTTGTGACGTCATTCTCCAGTATGTCTGATAGGTCTGGGATGTGTTTTAAAACATTCGTAAATTTTAGAGAATCTATTTTATTAAAAGCTTTCCCATTTCGGGTCAGCCCGCTCAGTGCTGGATCTAGTTTTGCCGGCAGCTGCCAGGAAAATCTAATTAGATAGTGATCCGACCAAGTCAGTGGTTGCGGGTCCTCCATTTGTACTACCACATTGGAGCAGACTTGAGCCAGTGTATGACCTCCTTGGTTCATTGGTTTTATAACATATTGATTAAAGCTAAGCAAGTTCATTATTTCTTTAAAATCCAAGGCCTCAGGATCTTTTGGTTTATTTAGGTGTAGGTTAAAATCGCCTAGGAGCATAAAGTGCGAATATCTTAGTGCTAGGTGTGTTATGGCTTTATCTAGTGTTTTCAGAAATAGGTATGACATTGGCGGTGGTGGGATTGGATTAGTCTGATAGCCAGGTTTCCGTTCTGCATAATAAATCAAGACTACCTTCCTCTTAAAGGCCGTAAATATTGTAAGCGTGTTTTTGCATTAAACGTGCATTAGTGAAAGCGGCACGGACTGGGGCGGCACCTTTCTTAATTGGCCGCGCCAGAACACAAATGCGCTTTTCACTGCCACTAGTGTGGTGAAAGTTAGTCTGAGCAATTAATATTCATCCCAGACCAAGGAGCCCTAGGCTCCATTTGACATTTAGTAGTCGGCGCAAGGTTCAATAGTGCGGGTGCTCCTGGCCAGCATGGCTGACGCTGAACGCTTCCGGGATGCTGACGGGTGCAGATGGGCTTGCCTTTGGCGCGCCTACTGTGCGCGTCCATGCAATGTGTCTGCTTTTGAGCATGAGCCCCAGCGACCACTAGAGCAAGCAAAAAAATGGCGTCTCTAGTTGTCCAACCCGGAAGGCTCCTTTTTCCTCCCTTCCTGGTTAAAGCACAACTTCCCCCTTCCAAAGCCCTGAGGTAGTGAGCAACAGCAAATACAATTTTTTTAGTTTTAGATCAAACACATTAAAAGATTAAAGCTAAAAACCAGCCTACAATTTTTTAATAAAAAGTAAAGTGCAATGTGCAGAAAATAAAACGCCGTGCTAAAACACGGACCAACCTTCTACTGTCGTCATTCTTTGCTGCACACCTTCATCCATGCACTGCAGGTCTTTGGCATTGAATCAGTGCAGTGTACCCCCATTGGCAGTGTGTGACGGTGCTATGTACCCCCCTTAGTAGTGTCTGACAGTGCTGTGAGCAGAGTACTGCCATTGGCAGGGAATGACGGTGCTGTGTACCCCCATTGGTAGTGTCTTAACAGTGCTGTGAGCCGAGTAGTGCCGTTGCTAGTGTGTGACGGTGCTGTGTACCGCCATTGGTAGTGTGCTATAGTGCGGTGTAACCTCATTGGTAGTGTGCTATAGTGCGGTGTAACCTCATTGGTAGTGTGTGACGGTGAGGAATACCATTGGTAGTGTGTGACGGTGCTGAGTAGCATTGGTAGTGTGTGACAGTGCTGAGTACCATTGATAGTGTGTGACAGTGCTGAGTACCATTTGTAGTGTGTGACAGTGCTGAGTACCATTGGTAGTGTGTGACGGTGCGGAGTCCCACTGGTAGTGGGTGACGGTGCGGAGTCCCACTGGTAGTGGGTGACGGTGCGGTGTCCCACTGGTAGTGGGTGACGGTGCGGAGTCCCACTGGTAGTGGGTGACGGTGCGGAGTCCCACTGGTAGTGGGTGACGGTGCGGAGTCCCACTGGTAGTGGGTGACGGTGCGGAGTACCATTGGTAGTGTGTGACGGTGCTGTGTGCCGAGTACCCCATTGGTAGTGTGTGACGGTGCTGAGCACCATTAGTAGCGAGTGATCGTGCTGTGTGCCGAGTACCCCCTTTGGTTGTGTGTGACGGTGCTGTATGTTGAGTACACCCATTTGGTTGTGTGTGACGGTGCTAAGTACCATTGGTAGTGTATGACGGTGCGTAGTACCATTGGTAGTGTGACGGTGCGGAGTATCATTGGTAGTGTGTGACGGTGCAGAGTACCATTGGTAGTGTGTGACGGTGCGGAGTACCATTGGTTGTGTGTCACACACTACCAATGGTACTCTGCACCATCACACACTACCAATGGGGGTCTCAGCACCGTCACACACTACTAATGGTACGCCGCACCGTCACACACTACTAATGGTACTCCGCACCGTCACACACAACCAATGGTACTCCGCACCGTCACACACTACCAGTGGTACTTCACACCGTCACACACAACCAATGGTACTCCGCACCTTCACACACAACCAATGGTTCACGAGGACAGTAGGCCTATCTGCCTGTTCCCGCACCACGTCCTAGCCATTCGGAATATTCATGAAAAGAAATTAGAACCGGGCCGGCACCACCATTTTCATGATTGCTATGCATCCCGCGAGTGACAACAGCAATCTAATCCAACGTTCTATCGCATCTGAAAGTTTCTGTTACATTTGTACCTGTATCCCCAGATAGCGCACTGAATCTGTCACCCACTGTAGCGGGTATTCTAGCTGCTCTGGTTTCATAGCTGGGGTAAGAGGAAAAATGGTGGACTTATCCGAATAGACCCGGAGTGTTCCCCAAACTGCATTACCTCATTCAGCACCAGTGTAAGATTACACTCCGGGTCGCGTACATAGAGTAATATATCGTCCGAATAGGCCGAGATAATTAACTTATAGCCCAGGAACCTCAGTCCCCGGTGTGCATGATACTCATGCAGCGCACACGCCAGTGGCTTGACGACCAGGGCGTACAGCAGAGGCAACAGAGGGCAGCCCTGTCTGGTGCCTTTAGTGATGGCAATAGGGGCAGAAACCGTGCAGTTAATCCGAAGTTGCGCTGTCGGTTGGGTGTTAATTACGGTCTTCTCCAACCCATATACGTCACAAAACAGCCAGCATGAAGCCCCACTCAACTGAGTCAAACCCTTTCTCTGTTTCGAGAAAAAACACTGCTGCGCGTATCTCTGGAACTAGTCGTTGAATAGCACCAAACAGGGTTTGGAGGTTAAATGTCAAGCTATGTCCTGGAACGAACCCAGCTTGTTCAGGGCCCACCAACCCCGGGAGTTACTGGGCCAAACGATGAGCAATTATCCGCCGGCTTACCCGGCTTCAAGATAGTGACTAGTAGGGCCTTGGGCATTGTGGGGGGCATGCAGTCATTGCCTCATATAAGGCGATCAGGTGTGGGTGTGGGATCTAGTAGGCCTTATAGGAGGACACCGTGAGCCCCTCGGTGCCGGGGGCCTTGCCAGTAGGCATATCCTTAAGTGCTGCACATATCTCTCCAGGGCTCAATGGGGCCATAGGATGTTCTCTGTGCTCAACAGTAAGCCTCTGCATAGCGATATGTGCAAGATACTCTGCTTCAGCACTGTTCTCATAAGTGAGCTGCTACTGATATAGCTCAGTATAATATCTACTGAAACGCTCTGATATCTACTCTGCAGGAGATAGTCTCTGCTTCCGCTCATCCCGTACCTCAAGAATCACATTATCGTCCCGGTGGGGACACATCAACGGCTTTAGTGTTGCACTGGGTCGCTCCCCTTCGCGGTATGATCGAGCTACTACATATTTACCCAAGTGATTCACCTCACGTTGTGCAGTTTCATGATATTTCTCCATCTTAGTTCTGATCTTGCCAAGGAGACTTCGCTCAGCTGTTTCCCGGTGTCACCGCTCCAGTTCGGCAATCTCCGTTTCAATTCTGGCGAAACTGCCCCGTAGCAACCTGAAAACACCTGCATGTTTATACAGCGTGACGCCACGTATATATACCTTGAATGCTTCCCACACCGTCGCAAATTTATCTACTGAGACTATATTGAGGTGAAAAAACTCAGTGATCGCCTGTGCCAACTCTTAGCGAAACATAGAATCCAGTAGTGAGTACGGGGGTAAGCACCACGAAAATGTGGGAAGTCGCGGTGTATGCAATTCTAGTTCTAAGAGAACTGGCGACTGGTCTGAATACATACGCTGGAGGGGTTTACAGCGTTGTCCTCGGGTAGCCAGTTCTTGCGACACTAACCAATAGTCAATGCAGGTATATACATCATGCACTGAAGAATAATGTGCGAACCCCTCCCCAGTGGGGGATCTGTAATGCCAGATATCCAAGAGACCCTCCTGTGTTGTTATTTCCAGAATGGGCCCAAGCTGCTGCAGAAGGTCTCCGAGGAGGCCCCTTAGATCGATCTAGTTCTGGGTTCAGGATATAATTAAAGTGCCCCCCCCCCCATACGGGGCAGATCCTCCAATAATGCTAGTTGGTCATTCAGGGCGTGGTAAAACTGTGGACCATCAATGTTTGGGCCATAAATCCCAACCAAGAGGACCACTAAATCATCCTTATAACAATGTGCCCCAACATATCTGCCTGCCGGATCCACACGTCTCCTGTAGTTTCAAGCCTAATCCTCTCCGTACACAGATCAAGACACCCCTGGCATGCGTGGTGAAGCCCACCACCACACAATGACCCTGCATCCTTTGCTGTGTCAGGACTCCGCTCCTTGGTGCCAGTTGGCTTTTCATCAGTATTGCCACATCTACCCTGTGCCTCTGCAGGTAGGCCACTACCTTATGAATTTTTCTACAATCGTTTAGTCCCCTGACTTTCCACGTAAGAAATTGTATCTGAGAGAGGCCCGAGGACACCATGGCCGCACACTGCATGTCATCCATAATTTAACACTTGTCCCACACATCCTTCTACATCTGGCCAAAAATCATTCTATATCCGAAGCCATAGCCAGCACATGTGAAACAGCAGTAACCCCTTCCCACCCACCTCCTACGCTGCGCACACCTACAAAAACAAAACAAAATATCTACCCTTCCCACCCCTCCCATATCCTCCCTTCGGACTTCTCGAACATAACCGTGTGGTGCACACATGGGGACAGATGTTGCCTAGCCTGTGGTCCCCAGCATCTCCATGCCATCTGGATGCCGTATGTTCGGCATAGTGTGTGCATATCATAATAAATTGGCAATGCAAGTGATTTAGTCTCTGCTGCAGCCATCAGTGTATTGTTCCATGTAACAGACAGCAACGCCAAGAGTCTCAGTGGCCCAGGCGAGCACAGCAAGTCCCCTGGAATCCTCTTACCTTATTGTATTATGGACACCTCCAGCACGAACTTGCATCCAGGCTTTCGATGCAAGGGAGAGGGGACATCTCGAGCAGCAGTCTAAACCGCTCCCAGCTGGAGAAGTGCTCCCCCTTATCCTAAACAGATGTCTCCAGAAGTGTCGACCAAGTGTCCCAGGGCATGTAAAGGAGGATCTAGTAATCCATATCCTGAGTGCTCCCAGTGTCTCCTCTGTCCCTGGGGGAGTGACGTTGCGTCCCCATAGGCTCTCTGCATTTGAGAAATTGTATCTCCTATTTAAGATCAGAGAAAATCATTGCCTTGCCATCCACCATTACTCATAGCCTCACGGGGTACAGCATGCTGTAATCCAACGGCAGATCCTGCAGCCGTTTTTTTTACCAGAGATGACTGATCATCTTGCCTCCTGAACTTGCTCTGTAAAGTCTGGATACAAGGATATTTCAGAATCCTCATGTCTGAGCACCTTCAATTCACAGGCCTTTGCTCAGTGCAGCATCTCTGTGTCTGTAATTCATAAGCCGTGCTATGATTGGATGCGGCTGCGCCCCCGGATCGGGCGTGGGGCAAGAGAGCGATGGGCGTGCTCTACAACAAACATTTCAGAGAAAGTTTCCCGACCCAGCAGGTCCGTGAGGAGCTGTTCGACATAGCGTTCCATGTTGACAATGTCTGTAGATTCCGCAATGCCCACTATTCGCAGGTAATTCCTGTGTGAGCGGGCCTCCAGGTCTTCGACTGTAAGGCAAGAAGCAGCTTATCCATTTTATTTTGGGTGACTGACATCGTCATTTGTTCAACTTCGACCTCTGAGACTCACTGTTCCACCATGTCTAGACGTTCAGCGTGCTCATCTATTCGCTCCGGCATTCGATCCATTCTAAACGTCAGTGCATCTATTTTACCATCTATCTTCGTGAGACTGTGTGTCATAGTCATAAGGATCTGCTCCAGATCTGTGCTCTCTTCCATCTCAGTCTCCAGTCGCTGATTCCTGCGCAGTCTCCCCATTTTCGCATGCCTTAGGGGTCCTCCTCAGATAAAATTGAAGCTTAGGCTGCAACTTATCCAACTTGCCTATTTTGCCCAATAATGCCGACTTCGTATCCCCTTCAAGCACCACCACCAAAGGAAGTCACCTAGTCAAGAAGTGATCCGGGGGTCCTCGCAAGGGTCACTGCCTCACACCTCAAACAATCCAGATCACAGAAGTGCTGCCAGACGTCAAGGGTTTCGCAACACCAAGTCTGCTAAGTGTCAGGCAGGGCCAGGGGTGCTCAAATTATCCTCCAGTACTTGGTCGCAACGCCAACTGATGCAGCCCACATAGTGACCCCCCACCCACCCCAAAGTTCGCAAGGGGCACAGGAAAGCATCGCCAGGTTTCCACACTCCCTCAGAGGCCACAACACCCATGTACCAATGGGCACAGTGCGCTTCTCTCCTGCTCCCTACGCCGCTCCACGCTCCCAGTTGCAGAAGTTTCAAGTGTAGGCAGTCCAATTATGTCAGCACCCCGAGTATGTCAAGACCCAGGGCAAGGCGCTGAGATACTCTGCCCCATGGGATACAGCGCTAGGCCTGACTCGCCTACGACGTCCAGATCACTATGTAGTCCACCCTGCACGAGCAGCCTCCTTCTCTGTGGAACAATAGGGAAGGGCGACAGGCCTAGGCCAGCTTTCATGGTGGTTTAACACTGGCAGTATCACTGCAACCAGCAGCTGTGGCAACGCTCACCTCGCGGCCTCAGTGCAGCATCTCTGCTCGGTAGTCACAAGCAGAGCACACTGCGCCAGACAGTGCAGAGCCCCCAACTGCAGGTACCACGATGTGTAACCCCCACCTCCTACAATCTCCTGTGGTCCGCTGCACTGTCTCTTACCACTGCCAATCAAGGCCCAGGTCCTGCCTCAACACCCCCAGCGACGTCTCTCGGGTCTAATCGCGGATCAATGTTTGCCCCTCCATGGGAGGCAGCTCCCCTCCAGGACGGTCCTCATATTGCAGAGCCTCCAACCATAGCCACTCATGGGGCCCAGTTACGGCGCAGGCCTCGGATCTGATTCTTCAGCTCCCAGGTACCAAGCTCTGGTTTTCACTCCAAGGGTAGATGTCTCAGGCTCAGGCTAGTGCAGGGAATCCATTGCAGCATGGCTCTGTGACATTTGGGAACGGCCGAAGGAGCTCACCTACATGGCGGCCATCTTCGAGACTGGCAAGCTTCGCCCCCCCCCCCTGCTCTGCAACACTTTACGCCAATACACTCTACACCAGGCCACTCTACTCTATGCCACTCCATTGTACACCACCCTACGCTACTCCACTCTATGCCCTTTCAACACACAACTCTCTCTGCCACATCACTATACAACACTCTACTCTTCGCCATTCCACTCTACAACACTTCACGCCACTCTCCTCTACGCCACTAACTTTTAGCCACGCTGAACAGTATCCACGCTGGTGTACAGCATGGCTAAAACACATTGGCAACGCCAATAGCTCTTGCATAGGCTAGACCTAATGGCTTTACAAATATTTGTTGTCTAAGGTCGGTAGCACAGTGTCACGCGCTGTGTTGTTTTACTTGCCTGTGTTTTAAATGAATGTTTATACAGAATGCTTCAGGCTAGAGTAACTGAAATCCAAACGTTATACAATCATTTAATAAAGCCGTTTTGCTATCTAGCGCAGAAACTGTGTGACTTATTCCATGCAGTGTAAATGTCCTTCACAAATGTCAAATTCACACGGTACAGCATATTAATGGAGCTGAAATGTGGGGCGATTGAAGCCATGCTATGTTAATTTTTTTAGATGATTGACACAACGGTACCCAGACAGCTGTCTTTCCATTGTGGGGGTTACATACAATTGCAAACTTTTGATGTTGGTGATCTGCTGTGTTGCAGTTTACACCAGAGGACGAAGTGATGGTGAACTACTGGGATCAGGGTTCCCATTCTTTTTAGGTTGAAGCCTACCAGACAGTGCAGCTATCTAGTTTGCTTAAGATATCTTGGGGAGGTTCTGAAAACTTCCCTGGGAATGCATTCCGCCCATTGCTTACCATTGGCTTCGTGGTATGTAACTCCGCTTTCCATTTTCTGGCTTTATTTGTTTTAGGCTGTCCAGCTTGAGTTTGTCCCTCCCGTGGAGCATACCCTGTTTACTGTATTCTTACATTTTCTGTAAACAGGCCTTTAAATCTTGTTCTCATCTTGTCACATTTGCTGTGTTTGCAAAGGCAGAGGTCAAATTTCAGGCTCTGTCTTCTGCGGGAGCTTACTGTTTACTTGTCTTTCTCTGACTTCACAGTGAGAGGATTTATGTTACAATCTTGCTGTGAAAGGGATGGCTTTTTTTTCTAGCGCACAATAAAATTTAAATGTCTATAAATGGACTGCAGATATTTCTGAATATATCAGGATTAGGAATGCACAAATGAAACACTTTTTTTTGTAATTCTGAAGTGTGGTGGAAACAAATATTTTAATGCGAACAAAACAGCAAAACACTAGGTAATGCCATTTCCACAAATTATCATTTATTCGCTATAGACTTTTATCAGTAAAACTGTGTCTGTGCAAATGTGATTGTCATTTCAATTGAAAATGTGTTCTCTGTAATGACAGTTCGCTACCACATCATGCATACGCGACTTTATGCCACTCCACTCTGCACCACTCCATTCTACACCACTCTGATTCACTGCACTCTACACCTCTTTACTTTGCACCACTATACTGTATTCCAATGCTCTCTGCGCCGGTCCACTCTGCGCCGCTCCACTCTGCTTTGCAGCCCTGCAATCTATGCCACTGCACTCGACACGAATGTACTCTCCTCTGTACCACTCCACTCTATCCCACTCTAGTCTCTCTGCACCACTGCACTCTACGCCACACTACTTCTTGCCACTCCACTCTACAGTGCACTCTATGCCTCTTCCCTCTACTCTGAAACAATCTACTCTACGCCACTGCAGTCTATGCCACTCTACTCCACTTTGCGCCACTCTACGCCTCTGCAGTCTACTCTGTGCCACTCCACTTTACGTCACTGCACTCTACGCCACTGTAACCTACTCTGCCCCCTACTCTGCACCACTTTACGCCAATGCATTCTACACCACTCTGCTAAAAAACAATGCACTCTACGTCACTGTACTATACACCAGTCAACTCTGCAGCACTGTACTCTACAAACTCTACTTCATGCCACGGCACTGTAATCTGTCACTGCACTCTATGCCTCTTTATTCTACCCTGCACCACAGTACTCTACGCCAATGCACTCTATGCCACTCTACACCACTGTACTCTGCGACACTCTACTCTGCAACACTCTACTCTCGGCCACTGAACTTTGCTCTGCGCCACTTCACTCTACGACTGCATTCTACGCCACTCTACTCTGCACCACTCTATGCCACTGCACTCTACGCCACTGTACTCTGCTCTTCACCACTCTAACATACGCTGCTGCATTCTTATAACATTCTTCACCACTGCAGTCTACTATGCAGCATTGTGCGCTGCTTGATTCTATGCCACTCTACTCTGCACCACTCCACGCCAGTCTACTATACTCTATGCTGCTCCACTGTACGCAACTCCACTTAATGTTGCTCCACTACACGACACACTGTGCCACCCTACATAATGCCACTGCACTCTACGCCTCTCTACTCTACACCACTCTGATCTCTGCCACTGCACTCTACGCCTCTTCACTCCACTCTGTCACTCCACTCTGTCACTCCACTCTGTCACTCCACTCTGTCACTCCACGCCACTCTCTCACTCCACTGCACTCTACGCCACTCTCTCACTCCACTGCACTCTACGCCACTCTCTCACTCCACTGCACTCTACGCCACTCTCTCACTCCACTGCACTCTACGCCACTCTCTCACTCCACTGTACTCTACTCCAGTGCACTTTTTTATGCCACTTCACTCGACGCCACTCTACACTACGCCACTCCAAGCCAAGCCACTCTACTCTTTGCCACTTAACTCTACACCACTGTACACTACGCCACTCCAAGCCACTACTCTCTGTTTCACTTGGCGCCACTCCTCTCCACTGTATGCCACTCCACTCTGACACTTTACTCCACTCGGTGCTATGCAACTTTTTTTGGGACGCTACTCCACTCTGCAACACTTTACACTATGCCATTCTTTGCCTCTCCACTGTACGTCACTCCACTCTGATACTGTACTCCACTCTACGCCACTCTACTCAACTCTGCCACTCTACGCTACTCCACTGTACTACAACACTCCACTGTAATACAACACTCCACTCTACAACATTTCACGCCACTCTACTTCCCGCCACTCTACTTCCCGCCACTCTATGCCCCGCCACTCTACGACACTCTACCACACTTTATTCTGCGGCACTCTATGCCCTATCACTCCACTCTGTGCAACTCTATGCCACTCCACAACACTTTATGCCACTCCACTTTACAACACGTTACTCCACTCTACGCCACGATGCTCTACGCCTCTCTAATCCACTCTACGCCTCTCTAATCCAATCTGCATCACTCCACTTTGCATCACTCCACGACCCTCTATGCCAGTCTACTCTACACCATTCTATGCCCCACCACTCCACTCTGTGCAACTCCACTTTATGACACTTTACTCCACTCCTCTCCATGCCACTCTAATCCACTCTGCATCAACCCACTCTGCATCACTCCCCTCAACTACAACATACCACTCCATTCTATGCCCTGCCACTTAATGCCCCGCCACTCTACGTGACAACACTCTACGTCACAGCACTCTAATCCACTCAGACACTCTACTCCACGACGCTCTACTCCATGCCACTCTACTCCACAACACTCTGCCACGATGGGGCGTGGTTACGGCGCGCTGCGAGATGGCTGCCTGTTGAAGGAGCTCCGCAGGTCAGGGTCCGTAATCCTGTAAATACCATCGTGTGAGCCTAACCCTGCTCGCTGAAACCTGAGGTACCATCAGCCGGATCTGCTTGGAGTACACGGCTGCGGTCAGGTTGATCGAATCCTACGGAATCACTGTCTACTCGGAGAAGGCGCGGCGGTGACCGGGGTGAAAATGGCCGCCTTGCTCTGAGCTGCATCAGAGTGGTTTGTGCCTGCTGCGGAAGGTGACGGCTTCCACTGTGCTACCGGACGAGTGAGCGGTGCCACAATAAGCTGCGGAAAACTGCGGAGGCAAGCTGCGTATCCATGCGCTTTTTGGGGGCGGACTGCAGAGCGGTACGCTGAATTGCGCAGTTAACTACCTGCGGACTGTGGGCGGTGTTCAGAGTCTGTCTCTGGAGCTCTGATGCGGCTAAATACCCTGTGGATTGCTGCGGATTGACCTGCAGCTGTGGCGAGGAGGCGGCGGCGATTGCTGGTGCTGCAGATAAGCACCTGTGCGGAGACGAGGTGAGTGTGGTGGGGCCTGCTCTCTGGTTCGGGCCGTGCTGACCTGCGTGGCGCGGCCTAGGCCTCATCTGGCATCGTTGCCTTGCGGGGCCCGGGCGTAGCAGCGTGAGCTGGCTGGCCTCTGCTGGGCTCCTGGGCTTCGCCTGCTCCCTCCAGCCAGGGTGATCCTTGCTGTGCCGATCGGTGCAGGGGGGGAGCACTTTGAGGTGGGCTGCGGGCAGGGCCTGGCTTTCCCCTTGTAACTGAGGCGGGGGGCTGCCTTGGCGGTGTGCGGGCCTCCCCTCCATTGCTCTGCGGCTCAGTCTGGGTCCCCTGTGTCATTGCCCTGGGCAGGTGGAGGCTGCTCTAGGAACGAGCGGTGCCTTTCAATACTGGACATTTTCATAGCAGGGTTATGGACAGACTTTCATAGCGGCGATTACAGGTGCAAGTAAGACGCCTCGTGTCGTCTGCCGCTGACGGTGGCTGCCTGCTGAGTGGAACTGGGGGTGCGGTCCAGCGCCACCACTGCTCCCTATTGCTGTGCCACAGACTCTCCGTCCCATTATCCTACTTGACCCCTCATGACACAGTGGGAGTGTGTTGGGGACATTTACAACTGTGTTGCTCCAGCTGCTGCGCCAATTGCTTCTGCGGAGAGTGGAGGAGGTGTCCTATACAATTCAGGGCACTTTCGCGCTGGCTTTGCATTCAAGGGGCTGCCGACCAGAGTTCCGATTGGGCTCGTATACGACGACGCAGATCGGAGCAGTGAGACATAGTGAACGGGCGGGCACATCCGTCTACGCCACTACTATTTCAAGACCATGGGCAAGGCAGACCCCAAACAACCCAAGATTCCATTCGAGAGTAAGCGCCAAACGCGCACCATGGACTCGTCGACGGAGCTCGGCGCTGCTCAAAGTCCAGTTGACACTGCGGACAATTCTGAAGAGGACATGCGGTCTATTTTACTAGAGGTGCGATCCAGTCTTAAAACTATCGATGGTAAGATTGATGCCCTTACATCCAGCCTTGATGCTGTCAAGAAAAAATGGACATCCATGAAACCTGCCTTGACGTTCTGGAAAACAGGCTGTCTGATACCCAAGACTCTCAGGCTGAATCTAGAACGCAGATCCTTAGTATGGAGAAGGTGCTGGAGGTAATCAGGGAGAAAAATGAAGACTTGGAAGTGCGTTCCCGAAGGAACAATCTTAGAATTCTTGGCCTTCCGGAATCGACAGCTATCTCAAAAATGGAGCCCTTCATTGACAACCTGTTGCGTGAGCCGTTTGGTTCGGTGCTTTCCCGGGTCATGATCGTGGAGAGGGCACACCGCTCGCTCAGTCCCCGACCGGTGCCGGGTGCGCCACCACGCCCGATCATTGCACGCCTACTCAACTATGCGGACAGGGACGCTATTCTTAGGGAGGCGAGGGCCAAGAGCCCTATCACTCATCAGGGTAACAACCTGTCCTTCTTTCCGGATTACACCCCAGCTGTGCAAGCTGCTCGTAGGGAATTCATGCCAGAGAAAAGGATTTTACAGTCTTCCTCTGTCCCATACGCCATGCTATACCCTGCCAAATTGAAAATTACTCATGAAGGTCAAGCACATTTTTTTTACAGACTCCAAGTCGGCTTTGAAATTCACGAAACACAATTGTCCTCGCAAAACTCCTCAGGTCGCTTCAAAAAGTTCCACGCTGTTGCCGAACCTAAGTGATCATGACTAACGGTTGTCTATCTTGATGCGCTCTGCTGTCGCTTATCCACATAAACTGCCTACGTGGTCACAATAGATTGCATCACTAAATGTGAGGCTGCAGCCTCGTTTCACCGGTTTGATAATAGAACTATCTTGATAGTATACTTTATCTATGCTAAAGTCAAGCTTTTGGTACACTTACTCTTTAACTTTTGAAGAACTGGTTTGGGTTTCATGTTATAGCAGCCTGGCCGCCCTGCCGCTTGGTAGGTGTTCGCCGTTGTTCCTTCCCCCCAGAGGGAGATCCCCCATTTGTTTGAATTCTAAAATTGGGTTCGGGATAAGTCTAGGGTGGGTGGGAGGCTTGTATTCTCGACCTAATTGGGAGGTTGTAGTGGGAGGGGGGTGGATAAAAGGGCTTCACACATTTGAAGACAGCCAATGTTTAGATGTTGTAATTAAGGGGTTTGTTCATTGTGATTGTATTGACACTAGGAATGGGGAATGCATTTTCAGTGTGGTGTATTATGACTGCCAGTTGACTGATCCATCTGTGATAAAAGGCGCTATAGATGCCAATGGGTGATGGCTACAGATATATAACGTGGAACATTAGAGGGCTGAACTCCCCGAAAAAAATCCGCCAAGTCTTTGCATATCTGAACCGACATGGCACTCGGATTGTCTTTTTACAAGAAACACACTTGACTAAGGTTACGGAAGCGAAAATTGCACTCAAATGGGCTGGGTTTAAACTAGCCTCATCATACTCCTCTTATGCTAGGGGGGTTCTTATTTTGATTAAGAAGGGCATCCCATTTACACCACTCAAAACTCACATAGATGACGGGGGTCGCTGCGCTATGGTTCATGGTAAACTTGGGAACTCATTGATCACTCTCATAAATATGTATGGTCCTATAGCAGATGAACCGGAAGTGTTTCAGCGAATGTATTGCATACTGAGAGAATGGCCCGAGACTGCCGTTGTGTGGGGGGGATCTTAATACCTATTTGGACCCCAATCTAGACAAATCCAGCCCGCAAGGCATTCGCACGCCTAAAGTGGCCCAAAGTGTTAATAATGCTATGTTGGAATTTGGGTTGGTGGATGTTTGGAGGCTTTGCAACGGCACAGCGAGAGAAGGAACGCACGCCACACCAGCGCATAACAGCTGGTCTAGGTTAGATTATTGGCTCCTGAGTGAGTGTGCAACTGAATGGGTCACTGGTGTCACTACTCTTCCACGCACTCTTTCCGATCACAAGCCAGTGCAACTGGTTCTTAATATTCCAACCACAAGCGTTTTCGATCGGAGGCTTTATTGCAACCCATTTATAATGACACTTCGCAAAGCAATAGAACAATACTTTGAGGTTAACAAAGGCACGGTTGACAGGGCTGCGACTTTATAGGAGGCATTTAAGGTGACGATCCGGGGGGTCTGCATTAGCACCACAGCCGGTATCCTAAAAGATCTTAGAGCCCAACTCACCAAGATAGAGACCACCCTAAAGACTCTAGAGAGTGACTACACAGTTAGCCCATCTCCTGACACGCTCTCACGAAGTCACGAGTTAGTTCTGGAATATGACACGTTAGCAGAATCGGAAATTCGCTATATCTCATGCCGACATGTCGCCAGGAAATATGGAGAGGGTGGTAGACCAGGCCGCAATTTAGCTGAGAAAATCAAAACGCATGCAGAACATCACATAGATAAAATAACCGACTCTCAGGGAGTGGAATATTACAATCCTTTGGAAATAGTGGAACAGTTCCGAGGCTACTATGCTAAAATGTATACCTCACAGGGGACAGGGCCGGACTCTGCTGTGGAAGAGTATCTGGATGACATTGCCTGTGCGTGGTTGGCGGACAGTCACCGGGATTATTTGAATCAACCCATAGATGAGGCGGACATAAAAGCAGCAATCTGTGCCCTACCGAATGCAAAAGCGCCAAGGCCAGATGGTCTCACCATAGAATTTTATAAAGAATACACAAATCTCCCCACGCCCTACTTATTGGAGATGTACGCTGAAGCGCATGAGGCTGGTGTTCTGCCTCCATCCCTCCGTCAGGCTCTAATTATCACCCTTCTAAAAAAGGACAAACCCTCTGACGCATGCGACTCATATCGGCCTTTATCTTTGATCAACATTGACGCTAAAATACTCGCAAAAATCCTAGCCACTAAACTCCAGCCATTGATGCCTTGTTTGGTCCTACCGGACCAATCTGGCTTCATCCCGGAGCGGTCCACGTCTCACAATTTAAGAACCATCTTCGCGATGATGCATGTCCTAGACCCAAATCTGCACGCTGCGGCCATAATGCTAGACGCGGCTAAAGCGTTCGATTCCATAGAGTGGAGCTACATGTTCCGCATCCTACAGCGAATGGGGTTTCCACCACTTTTCCTGGGGTGGGTGAAAATACTGTATGCTGACCCGTCGGCACGGGTCCGGGTGGGAGGTCTGACATCCGAGCCATTCTCTATCAAGCGCGGCACCAGTCAAGATTGCCCCCTATCGCCGTTGCTGTTCGCTATCGCACTTGAGCCCCTAGCGTGTGTGATACGTCAAAGACACAGAGAAACGGCTCTAAATTTTAACCATCGACCGGTCGGTATATCCCTTTATGCCGATGACATGATGCTCTTCATCAGAGAACTTACTCGCTATCTGGCGCAGGTGTTAAGAGAATACATCAGATTTGGACTGATCTCTGGCCTCAATATTAACTGGGATAAGTCAGTTATCATGCCTTTGACGGCAGCCACCCCTCCACCAACTATGGAATATCCGATAGTTTGGACCACAGACCCGGTCAAATACTTGGGGGTTTGGATTCATCGGGACCCCTACGTCGTTATAAGGGACAACTATGGGCGAGCATGTGTCACATTGGACCAGCAAATCGACAAATTGACAGCATTGCCGATGTCCCTAGCAGACCGCATTGCAATTATAAAAATGGTAGTCTTGCCGCGTTTTCTATATCTATTCTACAATATACCAATAAAACTGACAAAAGTTTTTTTTTACACTTTGCGAACATCTCTGCTCAGGTTAATTTGGGGAGGCAAACAGGCTCGTGTGGGATGGACTACCCTTACGCTTGACTATGCTAGAGGGGGATTCAGTACACCGGACCCATATATCTATTATCTAAGTGCTCAAGCACAATATGCATATTTCTGGTTTAATCCACATGCCTACACCCCTCATGTGGCAGTTGAAGATGGCGATGCCTATCCGACCCCCCTATATAGTCTCATTACTCACACGCGGCGAGGTACCCCAAAAACTGAAATAAACACATTAGATACAACAATTACAGCGTGGCAATCCATAGGGCAGCTCGCCAATAAACTACCTATATATGCCCCAGCAATGCCCAGGCGCATCATGCCGCATTATCGGTGACACGAGGCTGGCCCAGTGCGGTTACTCAGGGAGGCAGGCATGATTACCATGCAGGACCTTTATCCGGGTGGCACTTTCCTCACCTCTGAAGCTCTCCAGTATATTACTAACCCTACACTGCTCTTCCAGTTCACTGTCCACAGATTGAGGCAAGCTATTAAATGACATTATGATACATATCCGGCCGAGCCTCCTGTTCTCCAGTCCCTTCAGTTACTATTAACTACTCCTACACGGAGAAAGTTAATCACTAAACTATACAGGGCAATAAGAGCTGAGAAAACCAGTGGGCCAGATAGGAGCCTTGCTCGGTGGAACGACAAGCTGACCCCCCTATGACACTTGCGGAATGGGAACATGTCTGCAACCTCACAAGCAAGCTTACACCTAGTGGAAACCTCAGAATCATACATTTTAAATATCTACATCAGACATATCACACGCCCCTTCGATTACACAGCTATGGCTTGCTGGATTCTAGCAGATGTAGGCGTTGTTGTGGCCAATTGGAAGCTGATTTTTTGCACCTTGCTTGGGATTGCGGGAGGGTGGCGCGCTTTTGGAGGCAGATGGTGCAACGCATACAGGAAATGTCTGGGTCAGAACTGCAATGTACACCGCTGGTATGTCTCATGTTATGTTCCTAATGTGAAAGGGACTCTGGGTAAATTTATACGCATTGCCTTGCTAATGGCCAAACGTCGTGTTGCGATAACGTGGGAAGGCGTACATTCACCAAAGGTTGAATACTGGCTTAAAGACTTGGTATACTGCAAAGAAAATCTGGAATTATATGCAGAGGAACTCCCGACATCATCTAAGCCCAAAGACATTTGGGAGCCTCTGCGGCACTTCCTTCAGCAACAAGCCATGGCTGGTTCTCAATCTGGAGCAGATTAATGCCATATATGAAAACGCTCTGTCACTCAAGGTGTACACTGGGGTCATTGATTTGATATGTAATGTTCATACCCTTCTGTGTTGATCAATCACAAATTGTTCTGTTTAGTTCTTGTGCTGAAGCTACCTTGCATGGTAGCGATGCTGCCTAATTTCTCTTGAAATGCAAAAAAGAGTTAAAAAAAAAAAAACACTCTGCCACGATACTCTACGACACTGCATTCTACAGCACTCTATTCCACTCTACCACCCTCTATGCCACTCTATTCCCACCACTCCACTCTGTGCAACTCTATGCCACTCCACCCTACAACACTCCATGCCACTCCACTTTACAACACTTTACTCTACTCTTTGCCATGACACTCTATGCCCCTTTACTCCACTCTACGCCTCTCCACTCTGTGCGACTAAACCCACTCTGCATCACTCGGCTCCACACTTCTCCACTCTAATCCACGACCCTCTGTGCCAGTCTGCACCATTCCATGCCACTCCACTTTACGCCCCTCTTTGCCACGACACTCCACGCCACTCTCCTCTAAGCCACAAATAGCTTTGCATGGGTGAGACCTAATGGCTTTGCCAATGCTTGTTATTTTAATGCAAGTCTGTTCCTGTAATTGGTGAAAGAATCGTTCCTGGATGGCATCGGGCGCCTGCAGATGCAGCTGGTGCATTCCCTACAAAGCTGACCCGTGCTCAGCTGTGAAAAGGGGTGCCAGCAGAGAGGATAGTGTCTTTTCAGACCCTCTGCTTCTGCTACAGACACTATCTCAGGGGAGTGGGGCTTCTGAGCGCTCCTATCCTACGCCCCAGGGAGCTCCCATTGTGCTGGGCAGTACAGCTTGTGACAAGGCCTTTCTTCCAGGTGAGTGTACAGGTTTAGCTATTAGCATTTCGATTCTCACGTCTGTGCTTGAAAGGCCAACCTGCGAACCTTTCCCCATTATTCTGAATCATCTTTGATATCCTGAGTCCTCCCAGAATGAGGCCTGTTCATTTCTAAAACTGTGACAACTTGTTTCACACGCAACATCAAAGGAAGCTGCCGAAGGCCTGGGCTTTTCAAGCTTTTACTTAGGGCCTGGATAAGGCAGTACTACTATTATAAACAAACAATGTGTGTAAGGACAGCAACATTGTCATACTAATGCACTGCAAGGGTGGAAGGTGGATTTGTACTCTCTTGTAGGTCATCTATAGAATCAGTGCTTTAAATGGGACAGTACTGATAGGTACTCGCACTTCTTTATTTTGTGAGGGAGAGTACTGGCACTTCTTGGCAGAGGTGCGAAACTTTTAATTGGAGAGTACCCGCACTTCTCGAGAGCAAACAGGTACCCTGGTATAGGGTTCCTGCACTTACATTTTTCAGTTTCTAGCACTGTATAGAATTATTCATGGTTTTATAAACCATGAGGTGGAAGAGCCTGTTTGCCTTGTTTTAATTCAGCATGGAAATGCGGTTAAGAGCTTTTTGTATGCCCAGTATGCAAGTTTCTCTGGCCGATTCCAAAGTTTATATGTTAAGAATGAAGGTTCACGCTTCTTTGTTTTGGAACTTCTATGTCTACAGGTAAAATATTTTTTAAATTGCATTTTAATCGTTTAATTTTTGCTACCTATTTTGTGTGCTGTAAGATGTAATAAATTCAAAGGCAGAACCAGATGAACAGACCAACGAACTCCAATTCGCTTATGACACAAACACATCTGATGGAGAGAGAACAAAATGTGTATGGGTTGGAGAGGATCAATCTAATTATAGCATTTTATACAATTAATTTTTGAATTGTCTGTCACTGTAATTCATTTTTTTTCAGAATTTCCTAAAAAAAGAAATTGGTTAGTCTCTTTTGTAAAATTATTAGTAAAGTCTATCAAATAATCTAAAAGTGCTGCTTCACTTTGTGGAGGATGACGTAACAAATAGCACCTTGAAGTTTTTGCAGGAGAAAGTTGAGTAAGGGAAACTGTGGAATATAGATTAAGAAAAAAAAACTAGGTAGAATTCTTAATCCATCTCACCCACTGGTAATTATTCCGTCCAGATTCTAGTCTAGCTTTCTTTTGCCTACTGTGCCTCTCTAGAGCGAGACCACCTGTCAACAAATCCGACTTGGTCTACTCTAAAGGGAACAGTCCAGCCTGAAAGCATAGACGGGTCCACCTCAAATGTGAACAGTGGCAACCTCTGACCATTTTAGGTCTACCTGGACCTTGTCAAGGAGGTGCATCTAGAGCCCAGTGGCACTGTGAGTACTGTACTCACATGTGGACCTACCTGTCACACTTGTAGCGTGTTACTCAGCAAAGCAAATCAGGTAAAGGGGTGTAATATTTGAATCAGTGTTAGCCACTGGGAATTACTCGTGGCCCCGTTCCAGTCCATCAGTTTTTGAGCCTGGCTCATACTGCTGTCCTGGAAGCTGTCTCTAGTAGAGATCTTTAGGGCTGGCAGGAGGAAGGTTTCCAACATGTGGGGTAGTTGGAATACTTGGCTGCAGCCTTAAGTAAGAGGGAGGGAGAGAAATCTGCTCCACTGGAGGAGGAGGGCATATGGATGAACGAATTGGCAGGTCGAAAGGACTAAGTTGGCTCTAAGGACACTGGTGTACATAAGTCTTCCTCTTCAGTGGATCTGTGGCTGGAAAACCCACCACCCCGATTAGCACTGGGGAAATTGGAAGCATTGGAGTGCACCTACCAGAGTGGTGACTGACTCTTTACCAAACTCTGCAGTTGTGGTCGGTGGGTGTTTTTTTTTCACGTAGTTTGGATAAATGATATCCGGAGATATGAATTGTGCAATCTGCTCTTTTGGTCTTCTTTTAACCATTACACTTTATGATTTTTGTTTTTTTCTGACTTTGATGTTTTCTGTAGAAAAAACCCTGTTACTATGTGCCATTGCTACAAGAGGGCAAGCCCAGGTATTCTCAATAAAACTACGTTTCCCCGAACAAGCCAGTTGATTACCACTTTGGTGGGAGCCTGGCCCCAGCTAATAATCGGGTATCTCACAGTTTAGAATCAACAGATTTTTCTCCCCATTTTTCAACCCTTGGCACATGCTCACTGAAGAAATGACACACTGAATGTCTCCATTAACATTCTGTCTGGAAAAAGTAAGGTATTTTACATGTATTAAGTCTTTCAGACCAATTATTTATCGCCTGTGATTGTCATATGTATTTCGAAATTTGACTAAAACATCTGAGTTCACTCTTTCAAAGGCTTCTGCTCCTTTCTCCAGTGTAAAGATTGAACCTACTCCATGTCAGCATTTCTCTTTGGAGGTATCCTCTCATAAGTATGCAGTTTTGGGCAAGCAGCTTTGCATAATCTTTGTAAGGATTATGGTGTTTATCCTCTCCCAGCATGCGTTGTAAGTGAAATCATATTCCAAACGCTACAAAAATAGACTGGGAAAAATGCAAGAGCTAGGAAAAATACCTTTATTATGATTCTGATATTCGAAGTCTTTTCTTCACTTACTTCACAACAGTCACCCAGTAATGCCTTTAGAGCACGTGTTGCGATTCGAACTTAGATGTTAGAAACAACATGTAGAAACCTGGGCTTGGGTGATTGATTGGTGATGAGCAGGTGAGGGTGTAGGAATGATAGTGCTCCTTTTGAAGAGAGAATTCCAAACCAGTTGTCAAGAATGGGCAGTTGTGACTAACGGTACCAGAATCGCCAAGAAGGGGAGGTAGCCATTTTTTTAAATTTTGTTTTAAAAAGGGCTCAAAATGTTACACACAATTCAGACATGGCTTGACCAGCATGTGTCTTTTCGAAGACTTCAGGTCATTGACATCGTTAACCTCACAGCTGGGATGAATTGAATCACTTATCATTGGGTTCTATTCATTGCACACCTTTTGATAGATATTTCAGTACAACTTCTCCTTTACTTGTCTCTTTGATCGACTTTTCATTTTTGTAAGCGGCTGTCTAGTGGCTATTTAAGTCATTTGTGTGGCTACATGTATAGACGATGAGATTTGATGTTCATCTTTTGTCCGTTTTTTACTCTGGCTCAATTTTGTAACTATTATTTGCACATAGTGGTGCATTTAAGCTATGGCATTGTTTTGAGGATTTGCCTTTCTCCATTGGCATTCAGTCGTGCTACCTAGCAAGACATGGCTGCCACCCTGTCCTGTGTGTGTGGGGGACAAGCTTCTATCGATAAGGGAGAGACCGAGTTTTACCTTAATCATATTGATGCTCCCCGTGGCCTTTTTGTTGGGCAACGTTGCCACTGGGGTACCTAATTTGCAGTTGCGTCTTACTACTGCCTTGGAGGAATCTACAGGTGACCATTGCTCCCCATATCTTCCCCGGAGGGACAGGTCCCACATTTGGGTTCTGCAGACATAAGTCATTGATGTGTAATGTGTGTGTACGTTTCATCAGGGATATTATCTAAGGTTCTTATCTGAAATACCATCAGACTGTTGACAACATGCTGTTATTTTTTTATTTTCAACCAAACTGGATGGATGGAGAATTATGATCACTCTCACTCTATCTGAATGGGATTTAGAGCGACTGAAGCTACTAGTGCTTCCAAGACACAAATCATGATTGTGGGTCTGGCTTCTATATAGTTGAATCTGTTAATGGTCTTCATACAATGCATTGCAAGCTGAAGACTCACTGTTACCCAGAACCTTCAGTTGCGGTCCCCTACTTCAGCAGTGGCATACTCAGACTAATATTTACAACTGGTGCTGAGCCGGTTTTTGATCACTCCTGTGACGATATCTCTCTACACCTCCATCTCACCCCATTTGAAGTATGGAAATGCTTAGTATGCACAGCTGCCACTGTGGTTCATGTGGATGCTATAACGTGGACTGAACACAGCTGGTAGGATTTGGAGGTGTGGCATGCTTGTAGCCCTCAAGCCTGGTCAGTCTACTCTGGCTGTCAGCATTTCACCATGGCCACTATCACTGTTAAAGCCATGTCGGACAGTGGTTCTTATCCTGTGATCCAGTGAACTTCGATGTTTACTTGGGGGTCTGCTGCGGTAAAGAAAATTAAATATTATTAGCAGATAAAGTAAATATACATAAAGCAAAGTTAAAAAATTTTAAACGCTCTGTAAATAAGAAGGAATTTGAAGTTAGATCCTAAAAATTAAGTTGGTATCCATCTCTTGATTCATGGGAACAGCGCAAACAGAATCTAGCCCGGACGATGGCAGGCCTCAATTGAAACAGCAGAGGGTATGCGCCTACAAAAAGAGCTTGCATTAGGAGTACAAAAGACAAAGTGAAATGCTACAGCATAGTTTATTGTTTGGTCTTTTAGAAACAAAACTAAACTTTGAAAAAGCTTCTACCTTCCCAGTAATATTTTGACTTTCTCATTTTTTTCTTTGTGAAATAAAATATTTCTGAATTTGTTTGATGTGTGCTAGTTTCTATATACTTGTTTATTGCATTGCGCTTATAATCCTCGAAATTGCTTAGGCGGGGGTCCCTGGCTTACAGTAGTGATTCATTGAGTGCCCAAAGACGTCAAAAGATTAAGAATTGCCGAAGTAGGATATGTATATAAAGACATTTATATACCACAAACAAAGCTTAGGAGCCATTGTGTATGCATAATATCCTCTGTCTAATGGATATGCGGTCGGTCTCCAGTGCTGCATAGGTACTTTTGGGGTGGAGGCACTGTCACAGGACTGAGCTTTGAGGTACTTTGGGGGAAGGGTTTCTGCCGTGGGGCAAACAAGGGGATAGAGGTGCTGGGACAAGTAATAATGCAGAAAACTCACCTGAAAGTCGAGACTGTCAAGGGCAGATATCCTCTGTAGATGCTGGTTACCATAGGTGAACTTTGAGGAACTTGTTTTTGAGGTTTTGTTTTTTTATGCTCCCCTACGAGGGATTTCATTCGATTGTTATGGGATGAAACTGTTTTCTGTGGGCCGAGAGGTTGATGACTTGCACTATTCCTGTGCTTTATGTAAAACTTTTGTTGTTTACTGCATTGACCATTATGTTCTCACCAGTTGAAATTTCAATAAAGAATTATTGCAACAAAAAAAGGGCCATGGCGCACTGAACATTGGAAGAGATTGCTCAATAAGATTCATGATTGTTTACGAGAGACCAGGTATAGGTTCCTAGGCTGTAGGGTGGTAATGCTTCTTGAACAGATGTCTTCAGTTTCTTTCTGAATTGCAGGAGGGTTAAGAGTTCTGATGTTGATAGGGATCTTGTTTCAGATCTTGGGTGTGTTCTTCCAGACTATACATTTAAGCAGCTGCTGGCCACCAGTAGCCATCTGAACTGTGCATGCTTCCCATGCTCACCACGCTGGCATGGGTGGGTACCTTCTCAGGAGCAACCCGTTGGAACTCTTCGTCAAGAGTTGGGATGCTCTTGGGCTCAAGCTCTTCTCAACATCAGACCTGACTCATTTTGCCCTCCGCTGCTCTCTGGACATCTTTTGTCACAAATGTATGCTTTAGGCCCTCTGACTTCAGCGTATTTAAATGATTCGTTAAGAAGGGTCGATAGTTAACTCTAAAAACAAGTGGTGATTAGGTCTTCTGAACTGGTATTTTAAGGTCACAAGGAAGATGATCTGCCAGCTGCCCTCTTTGGAGGTATTAGAGGCTTGCTGATTACTGCTCAGCCTACGCCTTGTGGCCTTCTTGTGCGGATGTAGCAAATGGTTTGTGTGCATAGCTGCCTTGTGTGATGCATGGGTTCCCCATAGTTGAAACTTACTCATCCCATCAGCTGTGCACCTTCCGGTATTTGCCGTAATTATGATAGTAGTATTTTTACTTTCAGTGTCAGGCTGTTTGCGTCCCGCTATACTTAGGCTCACAGCTGAGAGTGGCTGCGAGAGTTTATCCTTCTCTGTACATTCCAAGTCTGGCTTGTGGATTTGTGGTCTTTGTAGGTATGTTGGTTTTTGAGTGTGCCCGGGATCTATACCACTTGGATTTAAAATGGCCACCAGGAATGCAGTGACTAAAGAGCTCCTGTCATTTTTATTATTCCTGGCACTAGTTTCAGGAACTGTGCACCTGAAAACAAAGTGTTGCTCATAGACGCCAGATTGTGGTTTGTGGTTTGCCTTCCCTATGAATAGTAGTTTTTTTCCTCTGTGCTGCTGTGTCTTTTATGCTTTCTACAAACTTTATGGCTGCAATGTCGCTTGTACGTAGTTGGTTATTGACAATTCTTTAGCCCATGTCTGCCTCTGGTCTGAATTCCCAGTGCTTTGGCATTTGTGGCATGTGCACTGCAGGTTTTTTGACATCTAAAGATAGTTTTTGGCATTCCTTTTGCCACTGTGGCCCCATCCTTTTATCAGGGTCACTATGAGTTGCCACCTTTTTACCGGCATGACCAGTGTTTTAATGTCCCAGCTGGTACAAAAATTAGGAAACTGACCCAACGCCAGTATTTTCTCACCTTTTCAGTACATACTTAGTACAGTAATTATAAGAAGAACGCACTTTAAAATGTTTTCTATAGCACCCTTAATATTCCGTGACCGATACGGTAAACGAAGACCGAAAAGCCATATTGAAAGAAATGAATACCAATAAGACTTGCTATCTCTTTCCAACCGTTCACTCTCTCCTTCTATCTTCTCCCGCTCTGAGATATATATATATATCAATCAAAAATACTTTATTTCGGCCACTTGGGCCATAAAAGTGCATCAAGAAAACAAACAATCAATACATCTATCTTTAAAAAAATTGATAAATACTCGCATGAAAATTCATATACATTAATCAACCCTCAATAAAAAATGGGAACACAAACACATAACACATGCCTCATAGGGGCGGCAGGGATGGAGATTATCTATATAAAACATAAACAGTTGTAGTACAACCAACCAGATAAAAAAAACACTAAAAAAATCACATCAAGATACATAAAAATGTCCAAGCAATAAAATCTTGAGCTAAAATCTTGTAAAAATAGAGCAGTGGGGCTATATTGGAGGGCCGGGAACCATAGCAAAGACCTACTCACCCATATCACAAATTCCCCCAAGCCCCAGTTGTCACTTTATATAACCCCGTCGGATGAGCCACATACAATTTAAAAAGCGCGATACAGCAAAAACAATTGTGGGATGGGTGTCGTATTTTAAGACTCTGTGCGCCTCTGTGGCGCGCTCAAACCCTAGATTTTTACACAGTTGGATTAACCAACGCTGACGTGGCAGCCGATAGGCGGGGCAGAGGAGCAAAACATGGATTTCAGACTCCAACCTGTACTTACACGCAGGGCATTCACCGTTTTGATCCTTCAGGCATTTGGTAGAATATGCTGCAAGTGGAAGAGTCCCCAACCTCAATTGCATGTACAGTTTCCTTGCAATTGGGGGTTCGACAAAGTCCAAAAAGGTTTCCCTACTATATACATCCTTTATTAATAAAAACTCTAGGGTTAAACGACCACTTGAGGCACTTTCTCGGATGGCACTCAGCTTTACTGCTCTATATGTATTAACTAAATCCAGCCTTGAGAGCTTAGCACACGAGATCTCAGGCGTGTTCCAAAGGTCCGGCTTACCTATCCTACGGGCGAGATCCCTTATATGGCAAAGCCATGTGATTTTCTTTGTATTACTCATAGTTAAAAACTCAGACAGTTCATCCCTAAAAACAGACAACTCCGGTGTCACCCACATCCTCCGCCAGAAAACTAGGGGTCTTATAGCAATTTCTTCATCCAGCGGTCTCAATCCGAGGTCCAAACGTAGGGGAATTAACGGGGTGCTACGGGGTAAACCTAGGACTTGTCGCATGAAATTATTCTCTACCTTTGTCAGGCTTCCAGTAGGACAATGTCCCCACAACTCTACCCCATAGAGTGTGGCACCCCTTGCCTGGGCTTTATAGATTTCCACCACAGGGGCCGCCGGTTTGAAAGCAGAAGATCTATACAGTTTCATTATACCTCCAGCAATCTGGGTTAGTCTGAGCCTCGCTTTGTCTATTTGGGGGCCCCATTCGAATTTCTCAGCCAGGGTAACTCCCAAATAGTCAAATGTCCTAACTCTCTCCAAAGCGACACCAAAGAGAGAAGGACTTGGACGGGTTTTATTAGGAGGGTTGAAGACCATATATTTGGTTTTGTCCAAGTTGATCTCCAGCCCTCTTAGCTTACAGAAGTTTGCAAAGCCGTCTAAAATGCGCTGTATGCCCATTGGCGATTTGGAGAGCAACAGTGTGTCGTCTGCAAACATCAGCGCCGGGACCTTCCCTGAGGCTAGCCTTGGAGCATCATTATCCTTAATTAATAACAGGTGGTTGATAAGATCATTAATAAATATACAAAACAAAGTAGGAGCTAAAACACATCCCTGCCGCACCCCCTTTTCAACTGGGAAGCGAGCGGTGAGTTCCCCATACCTCCCACAACGCACTTGAGCAAAATTGTCAGTGTGTAGGCTCTTTATGGCTTTTAAAAGATATGTAGGAATCCCTAATTCACTCAGTACACTCCATAGTTTTTCTCTGGGTACAAGGTCGAAGGCCGACTTCAGATCAACGAATATCAGATAGAGGCTGCCACCCTCTATGGTTACTGTTTTCCAGTACAGTAGTTGGAGTCTGAATATCTGGTCAACAGTTGACATTTTTGATCTGAAGCCGGCCTGATAGGGACTTAGTATTAGCTCCTCTTCCAACCAACTCTGGAGGCGGTCTAAAAGCACCCGGCCATACAGTTTTTGTGAGATGTCGATTAGACTAATCGGTCTATAGTTGGAGGGAGCAAGGGGGCAGCCTTTTTTGAATATGGGGACAATCTCGGCCCCGCGCCAGGTATCAGGGGGATTGGAGCCCTGCAATACCGCATTAAATAGGGCACACAGGTATGGGACCCATATTACAGGTTCGTTCCTAAAAAGATCCCCTGGAAGTTTGTCTAAGCCTGGGGCTTTATTGCTTTGTAGCTTGTGAATAGCACTCCTCACTTCAGTGCACGTGATCTCCTTCTCCCCCTCTAGTTGAATCTCAGTAGCCATGGTAGTAATACTAGTGTTAGCGTAACCGGCATCCCGTTGGGAGTATAATGTCCCAAAATGGGACTCCCAAGCTTCAGGCGCTATATTAGGCTCGATGGCGTGTCTCCCGTCTCTGTCACCCGTACTCACTATTGCCCAGAACGTTTTCAAATCCTTGTCCACCAGGGCTTTCCTTAACATTTCCCACCTTTCTTGCTCCCATTCTTTTTTCCCCCACTCGATAGATCGATTATATCTGGCCCTCGCAGTTTTAATTTGCACCCTATCCTTGGCCTTGATTGCTTCCAATAAAACCCGCTTATCCTTACGACACTGTTCGTTAAACCAGGGGCATCTGTTGTGACCGTTTACTCGAACACGGCTCACCGGGTAGAAGACCTCCCCCAGATTAAAGGAAAGCTCAGAGTGTATTTCGCCTACTTTGTCTAGCGTCAAATTTTGGCCCACCATATAAACTGTCTCCCACATTTTAACTAAAGATGGCAATGCTAACTGATACATTTTCGCCAACTTGGTAGGAGACTGTTGGATATGGCCCCATCTAATACGTCTTCTATTATTGGTCACTACCAAGGGACTGTGACAGTTGTCAGGAGGGAAAGGCGTTTTTACAATGCCCAAATCCTCCTGATTGAAAATTAGGATCAAAGCATTGTGGTCACTGTCCTGCCTCTGCACAACATGAAAATCAAGAACCTTTCCCCAATGTCTTGTTTCCACTAAGATATAATCAATAAGTGAGGTCTGGCCTGCTCTATTGAATGTAAACTGGCCAGGTTGGTCAGATTTGGTCCGGCCATTGCATGCTCTTAGGGAGTAGGTGAGAGTGAGTGAGTTTAATTGCATGACCAGTGGAGACCAAGCTTTAATAGGTGTAGACAAAGGGTTGGGAATAGACCAATAAAGGTCTTCTTCTGTGGGGGCAGAGTGTAAAGGATCGAAGAGGGGTTCAAAGTGACAATTGAAATCACCTCCCACAATCAACCAGATCGCCGGGTCTAAAGTTGGAATAAAATCTCCCAGCAGAGCAATAGTAGATGATTCCTGGCTGTTGTTAACGGGGCGGGAGTACACATTCACTATGGCAATTTTCACCTTTGTTGGGAAGGAGAGCAAGACACATTGAATGTCACTTGACGGGGTTAGTAGCTGCTCCGCCCTACATCCTAGATGGGTAGCTACCCAAATTGATAGGCCTCCAGATGGTCTCCCCCTCCCTGCCATTGAAGCTAAGATATTGTAGGGGGCATAGCCTACCCGATGTAAATCTTCCCTTGCCCAGGTCTCTTGGAAAGTGCAAATGTCGAATTTATCGACAAAATCACCCCAATCCGTACAGGGCAATTTGTTTTTGAGGCCTGCCACATTCCATGAAAGTATCCTTAGCCCAGTCGCTTGGCCGGTCTCCCCACTCTCAGCCCCTGGTACCACGTTCTCGTGTATAACATATTCACCAAGATCACCCATGCAACACTCACCTATTTTCCCAAATTCTATGCTTTCTCTATTTTGTTCTCTCAAAGAGACATTAACTTTTGCGTCTAGGGCCATCGATGTGATGGATCTACCTCCTATTTGGTTGATCAAGAGGGGTGGCCAGGGCTGTCACCTACCATAATTCGCTTCAATCCCTCCTCATCCCCATCCTCAGAATCAAATCCTGCCGTCTGTAATGACTCCAACAACGTCGATTCCTCTCTCAGTCAATCTACACCCTCCAATACATCAAATCTGTTGTTCACCGGGAAATTAAATAACGGGCGCCTATGGTAAGCATCCCAGTTCCCTTCTGGGCGAAGGCCTGCACCGCCTTCTGAAATTAAAGATGGAACCCTACTTCTTACCATTGATTGAGGTGGTGGATAAAAAAAATTCAAGGGTTGTAGACTCATAGCCGTCGTGGGATCATAACAACTAATAGGATTATTAAGTAAATTGGCCACCGTGTGGGGGTTTTCAAAATTTATAACAACACAATCACCTGCCTCTCTTTTTTTCCGATTACCCACCCACCTCACTCTACGAACCATGATAATTTCTCCGGCTCTGGTAAAATCAAAATGTTTATATTTAACAAGCCAGAACAGGCATTTATTCCTCAACTCAAAATAGGTTTCCTTCATGCTAGGATCGATGGATGGGACACCCGTCAAAATAGCTACATAGGGTGCACAGGCAGGAGGAAGGTTTATGTCGGGAAGATTTGAGACATTTAAAGCATTTCCACCTTCCCTCAAACCGTGGATTACTTGTCTGCTCTCTTTACTATTAGTAACTGGGGCTAGGGGTATAGACTCTTCTCGACTTCTTACACTTGACTGCTTGTTCTTTGCACTGCCCTCTGTACCATAGCTCCTATCTCTCTGTACCCTAATGTCGCTTTGGTTCCCCATTTCAGAGTTCAAACTGGGACCCTTAGGAACAACCCTCTCCAACCCCAACGGAGTTGTTAGGTCCTTACTTTCGACCTGGCAGCAGACCTCAATCCCTCTTGTGGGATGGCCCTTGGGGTGGTTATGAGAACAGGCCTCCCCTGACGTTAAGACTTTATCCAGCATATCTAGACGACCAACAAGTGGGGCCAATTCTTCTTTTATAATAGCCCTTAGGTCATTCTGCAAGTCTTCCACCAGACTCAACACCCACATTGGGTACTGCTGCTTCTCTACACTGGTTTGATTGAGCCTACCAGCTCTGTGGACTTGCTCTACCCCCTCCTCTGTATTTATGTCCTCACAAAATTTCTTTTTTTTGCTCCGACCTCAGAAGCTATTTTGCGTTTTCCTTTTTAAGGGTACTCTGGGCATGTTTGCTTGTATCTATCACTTTTTGCGCACAGCTATCTCTCTAACAGTCGGTGGCTGTACTTCTGTCTGGGTTTGAGCCTGGGTTGGCTGAGTGATCAATAAGGATGGCGAGACAGGTAAGTCAGGGGTGAGTGATAACCGCCTTTCTCTTAGCTCGATTTCGGAGTCCACCACCCCTATTGCCCTCTGTAGCATTTTATCTATAGATGTTGAGGGGAGTGGGGACCTACTTATCGTTTTGCCTCGGATAGGGGCTATCCTCCTCCCCATTTTATTAACCAATACCTTAAGGTATGAAGAGGTGGGAGACAAAGAAGCACCTAGAGTTATAGACTGGGATTACACAATCTGATCTAAACACTCCCACTCTAACACGTCCCACCCCACATCAAAGGCAAAAATGGGACAAAGTCTCTGAGTCCAATGGTCCTAATAACGCCTCAACTTGTTGACGAATTATTCAGCTGTATCAAGGCTTTCCAGCTTTGGCAGGCAGGGTGCAATCAGGAATGGGAGTACACAGGAGTAAGTCTTACCAACTGTTCCCTCTATCGTTCCAAACACACACCCAAGGGGGGTTGCCCTGCCCTGCCTCTTCCTGGCGATGACGGGCGCAGGACGGGCCCGCCCTTGTCCCGGGCTTCGCCCGCGCGCGCCCCGCGGTGATCCTTCGCGCTATTTAGCGCGTTTGTGGTGGAGCAAAGCACCTCCCCTCCTGGGAAGGAATCCTGGGACTGGTAGTCCCCACACAACACCGGCAGCAACACCACCTCCAGGCATCAGCAGCAGCCATGGACATTCAAAACCGGACTCCCAGGGCTCCAGGCCACTGGGGAAGTGCCCGGTGGAATAAAAGGCATGTCTGGTTTTGTACTTAAGAGTCAAATCCCGGCATTTGTGAGTCTTAAAACATGAACAAATGGCCGGTACTTTTCTCTGGGAAAGGTGGCTGTTGGGCACAGACCGTTTTTGAGCTTTTAGTAAGAGCTGCTTTAGTGCCAGTAGGTGAAATGTATTGGAGTGTTACACTACTACACATCTACTACATGTCGCGAAGTAGCTGGATGCATCACCTACTCGTGCTTGTTGCTGTGCTCAAGTCCAGCCGCTTGCCTTATGTGCAGATGTGCCCGAAGTAGGATGGCAGCCGGGCTGGAGAAGGAGCAGAAAGCTTAGGTGGTACCTGTATACTCTGTTAGGGCAGACACTTGTTATTCATTTCTGTGAAGTTCGTTTTTTCAGACTGATAGCTGTTGTTACTTCTATAATGTACATCTTTCTTCCCATGATTATGGACCAGAGCTTGTACTACACGGGTGATCACAACCAATCACCAATCTGGTAGGTGAAAATGAGTTCCCTTGGTCGTGGTAACTTTGGCTTGGTTGTGGACTGGGGCAGGTTGTAGTAGTTTCGGAAGGTTACATTCTTGTCATTCATTGGCTGTCTGACTGGGCGGATTCCGGTGATGTGTTCCAGTGATGTGGACTCTCTGCTGGTTGGCTGCCTATTCCTGTCCATCTCAATGAATTGACACCTGGCCTGATTTGTAACAGGATGAAGTGTGATAGAACATACTTCTTCCCAATGTGAGCTCAGTTTGGCTGGACTTTGACTTTGTCCTGCAGAAGCTTCTCTTGTGCTTGATGGTACTGATTGCCACCGAGTTTACAGATTCATGAGCGCCTCACCGCCTGTGGCCACACTAGGCGCCTTGGCCTCTCCCTGTGCGGACACCCGCACAAGGCTCAGGTTAATCTCTAAAACTGCTGCCTGGGGTTGCTGCGTGTGCTGCTAATTCTACACATGACTTTCACTTGCCAAGTCGGGCTGAACTACTGCTTCTGCCTATGCTGTTTTATAGCTGTGATGGAGGCTTGCTTGGCTACTGCACACACTGTACTTGTTTTATCAGAAGGTCTCTGTGTGGGGGGTGGGGGTTCTTTGTGTGTTTCTTGCACTGCTGCTGCCCACTCTGTACGTGTAATGTGTATGTGAGAGAAACTTGCATTGCTGGTTGCCATGTGGTGCTTGATCGTAGTGTCTTACTGAAGTTTCAAGACAGCGCTTAGCTATAAAGGAGGCAAACCTATGATATTGTTACTGTTTGCCCATTACAAAAGGGTCTTCTGTTCCTCTGTATCCCCGAGTAGCCAAAGTTTGAATTGTTGTACATCTCGGTCATAGACAAACCTTGATTAGTTTAGGGCTGGCCCACCTGATTGTGCAATGTAGCCATTCAATTATGACAGCCAGCAATGGCATACCAGAGCTGCTAACACACACGGGCCCACTGTGTGTCACATGATATTGTCTCTCTTCACAGGGTCACTCGGTGAGCAGCCGATATCACAGGACGGAGCAGTCTGCCTCCACCATGCTCTGCTTAAGACCTCTGAGTGCAGCAATCACGCATGACACGTTCAGTGACATCATTGATGACACCACAGATAACATGTCAAATTTCATCATTGTCGACAGCACCTGGCCCGATGGGGGCACAAGTTCTAGTTAGCTCATTGAACCATAACTTGTGTTTTTTTTTTTTTAGTTTAAAAAGTTACGTTTTAACTGACATTTTTACATTAGTTTTTTTTTCAGTGATCTAGTCACGTTATAGTTAGGTTAAATGTTCAGTGATCTAGTAACGTTTTAAACTCTAAAAACCCCAAATTCACCATTTATAGTTATCTCAAGTAACTATACCTTGTGCTCTAATTTAACTATTACTTCCGCCTCCTCATCAATAATTTCACTGCAAATGTTGCAGTGATATTATCAGTGATGCCATACAAGATGTCATAAGTGATGTAATATGTGGGGTATTTAGCAGTGCACGGTGAGGGCGCAGAACCCTCCTCCCTCAAAAACGTGTTGGACCCCGGGGCAAAAAACAGCCCGGGGAGGGGGGCAGTGTGCCCCCCTCATCCTCAAAAACACTCCAGGTCCTCTGGAACGGGGACCACGGGCCGTTAGGCTGCCACATGCCCTCCTCCCCCCCCCAAAAAAATGTACTCCAAGTTGCTGTGCAGTTAGATTATTTATTGTAGCAAATCAAAAACTCAACGTGATTTTGGCCGTGACTCTGCCTTGATCATGGGTTGGCGGCCATGGTTCATTCAGTGTAAATAAACAACAGTTCTTCAGCATCAGTGATGCTCCAACTTTGTAAATTACATACAACTAAAATAGTCGCCTTTTTTGAGTGGGGCCATGGCCCATAATAAAGGTGAATATCAATATAGAAATAACATTGTTTTGGTATCAATTTTTTCAGATTCATCAGTCTTTGTATAATAATCACGATACCCTATTCACATAGAAATATCCATTTAATCACATGCATATTTAGTGCCCAGCACGATTCCATGTGATACAAATTAATGTGTCTGTTTATTCTTATGCGAATTGCCCACAAGGTCTGTAATTTGGTTTATATTGAGTTGTTATTATTTGTGCTTTTTTCTATACATGATGCTTTAAAAATTCAACTATTCGGGCTCACACAATAGTTTTTGGTTTATTTTGGTCTCCAGTGCAACTTGCTTATCCTCCCTATACAGGAGACTTTTCGTACACTGAACCTTAATTATTATTGAAGTATGGGACATCATATGGAATGATGCTGCGTACTCATTGTTGGAGCTAATGGTCTGCTTGTGATGAAATAACAGGCTTACTGTGTATGAGAGCTCCGTAATTAAGGTCTACGTAATTCACTAAATATGCATGTGATTGTATTGATATTACTGTGTAAATAGTCAATCGTGATTATTGCACAAAGTCTGATGAATCTGAAACCATTGATACCAAAGCAATGTTATTCTGTTTGTTGATATTCACCTTTATTATGGTCCATGGCCCCAATGCAAAATGGCGACTGTTTAGTTGTATGTCTTTTGCACTGTCGAGGCGTCGCTGAGGTTGATGAACTGTTGTTTATATGCACTGAATAAATCATGGCCTCCAACCCCTGATCAAGGCCGAGTGGCGGCCGAAACGCGTTGGGTTTTTGATCTGCTACAATAAATAATTATAATTACTCATTCATTCCCTGTACTAAAGCCTGCATCAAATTTCCTTAATACAGGCGAATTGGAACGTCACAGCCTCTAGTCACCTGTAAATAAGAATGATGCAGCTACTCAACTGTAATAAGTTTTCGCAGTTGAGTTCTGCCATCAAATTGCCTGCTGCCAAAGAACAGCAGGGGTGAAAGACGGATCACGAGGGGATTTTAACAGAGAAAAGAGAACTGGCTTTTTCTTCTAATATGTTTTTCTAGAAAGAAAGAAATAAGTAAGAAGGAGATATTTATGGCAACATGTTTATTTTTTTTTCTATGTTCAGCAAAACATCAAGAATCTAGGCTACTTTGGGAAGGGTGATTTTGTGACCATGTTTTGTAAGGAATAAATTACCATCTGTCATACATTAAAAGGATTTTGCAAATCACCTTAGCGTTCCTTGAGCTCATAAAGGGACGCTTCCTTCAGCCTTTTTCCTCTATATGGTGAAGGAACTCCTCAGTGACTTGCAATATATTCATAATGTACAACAGGGGGTACTTTATCCCATATAAATATTCTGTCCCTTCTGTCCATCAGGAAAGGAGTACCACCACACGCGCCACTCTAACCTTGGATGCTCCTGCAACAGCCCTATAAGCTCCTGAATGCATACAATTGCCACCCCTTGGCTCCATGTCATGATTAAATAGTAATAAACAGAATGGTACATCATTTGTATATATTATTTACGTTCAGCCTATTCTTTTTTTTTTTAACCATATTTTATTGGCATTTAATCTTTAGTTTCACACATATTACATTATGATGAGAATGCTTTACGTTCAGCCTATTCTTGTACAGAAACGTACGTGTTTGATGTTTATTTTGAGCGGCCCAATTTTTAGGTTGGCATTAGCCAGTACCTTTTGATTTTAGTGAAATTATGGCTCTGATCTACTTAATCACTGGTGCTTCCAGCCACCCCTCTTCATCCTCGGTCTTTTGTTGCGTCATCTACATTTTTTTCTTCCACTCCCTACAGCATTACAGCATGGGGCAGTGGGTCAGCCCACTTCAGCTATTGGCTAACTTCACTGTGATTGACTGCATTCTAATCTTTCCAAGGAGCACACTCACACACAAAGAAGCTCTCTTCAGTGCCAGGAACTACTAAGGCAATGTGTGCTTTTTGAGAACAAATAATAGCTATGCTCTTTTCCAATGTTTTATTTTTTTGATGTCCAGAAGCTCACCCAGCAATAACGCTATGAAAAAAAATCCATGGGGAAACAAAACAAGCATTGACAAAGCCAAAAGGCTGCCAGCCAATGCCAGGCCCATTGGCTTTTCCACGCCTATTTTCTTTATTGCTTTTGAGCTTTGGTTAGGCCCACCTTATACCATCCTCCTCTCTGTATCCTATAATTTCTCTATACTCTTGAAGTCTCTCACTCGCCACAGGGCTTTTTTCAGAGTTGTCTTTGAAGCCTCCTGGGACAAATTTCTTTCAGTTGTTTATTTTTATAAAATCAAGCCACGTTTGTTTTGTGGCTTATACCTTTGTCCTGAATGTGTACCCGAATGTAGTTTGCTCTCCTTGCACAAGCAACTACCATTTCTTGTAGTCCCGCCGCCTTCTTCCCTGTTACAAGCAGCCTGAGCCTAAATGCCTTCGGAGAAAAGAACAAATACATAAACAGTTTGGTGGTATATCTGTTGTGCTGTGTATTTCTACTGAAAATTGTTGTGCTTTTCAATGTGGGAGCAGAGTGGACAGTACAGAGAATTCTCTAGCGGATTTGTCAGCGTTTTTTTTTTTTTGCAGTTTTATATAGCGGGAACTCAACCCGAAGGTATCAGAGCTCTTTACATGAGCACCAGTTGCGTTACAGAGGGACAGATTCATTTTTTTAGGCACGGGGAGATTAAGTGATTTGCCCAGAATCACAGGATGTTTGAGCGTCGTTGCCGAGACTCGAACCCGGTTCCCCAGCTTCAAAGTCAGCAGCTCTAGCCGTTAAGCCACACCCTCTCCGAGTATTGAATACAGACAGTGTGATGAAAAAGGGATAGAATTTACCAAACTCCAGATGATGAATTTCTTCTCAGACATTTTTAATGAAACCATTGATGTATTGCAGTAATTTAGTGATTATTCCCATATATTATTTACATGTTTGAAAACTCTGCAGTGCAGCTGAACAAAAAAAAAAAGCTCCTCAATTTTTCATGAACTATCCTCTTCTGAAATTTAGCTTGTCTTCATTACACTCAATCGTGCCAGTTCTTAGGATTAATGTAATTATCAGATTATCTAACATACTTGCTTTTGTTTTCCCCCCCAGGATGCCGCAACAGGCCCAACGCACTTACCATTCAGAAAGCTCAGCAACCCTGACTTGTTCTCCTCTTCAGGCAAAGTCAAACTGCACCGTCAGCTGAGCCAGGATGACTGCAAGCTCCGGCGGGGGAGCCTGACCGGCCCGCTGGCTGGTAAGTCACCCTAGGACACGAGGTTTCCATAGCATGAGCCTCATCATGCTGGAAACACTTGGGTCACCCTTCTTGCCTTCATTTTTGGAATAAGATGGGGGTCTGGGTGGCTCGTGATCAGGGCATTTCTGTATTCCAGGTGGGATAGTACCAACGCTTGTGCAACAGTCCGGGAGGAGCAGACGGGGAGGAAGGAAGAGCTAATGCCAGGCTATTTTGGTTTTCTTGGTGAAGAAGGCCTTCAATCAAAGGCGACAGTGGATGTAAAATGTGAAGCACCTAGTTCCCATGATGATGATGTATAAATCTTTAGAGGTTCTTTTCTGTGGTCCATACTTCCTTTTAACTTATCTGCTGTTGCTGGTAATCAGGACAATTGCTATCTCCATGGAGTTGGGCATGAGGTAAACTTTTTTTTTTTGATAGCCAAATTTTATAGTTTCAAAGATAAGTCTCAATAACAAAATAAAGAGTAACTAATAGAATTGCTTCCCAATCAGGCTGCACTGTACCACCAACCCCAAATCTCCATCAGTTACACAGATTTCGGATTACCTATGGATGCAGTCTCTTGTATCGAGGATAAACCAAAGTAGACCCGCCATTTACCCCAGATTTTATGGAATTTCTGAGGTCAGACTCTTGCAAAGTAAATCGGTTCTTCCTGCTTGGCGCTCCAATCCATTCTGGATCTCCATAGTGCCAAACTGAGGGGTTGTGGCGACTTCCAGTTTTTTGCGATGTCTTGCTTAGCCACCAATGTCACCAGTCCAACCAGTGTCCGGTCGCCTCTCGTTCCCCGAGTACCTCAAGGAGCCCCAGATGGGCGATTTTCGGCATTAATGTATGAGGTAGACTTTTGCCATCCATAGCTTGGATAATGGTGAAGAAACTCTTGTGGTAGTTGGTGTCACTTTGGGAGGATTGCTCTGCCCTCGTAAGTATGTAGGCGGTTCTTAATGTTCCCAATGGTCAATAGTACGGCCATTGCGAGGTTGATGATGACAGATGTGCTGGATAACTTGAGGTAGGCCGCATGTCACTAGGATCTTGAGGTGTTTTATTGGACTATCTTGTATCTGTTCGATAGATAAGAGTTGATCCACTGAAGGGCAGAGTCTTTGATGCCATTGTAAAGAGTGGCTATTGAGCAAGGTCCGGTAGTCGACTGTGCACATTGGCGAGGTAGAGCTCAAGGAGGCTTGCGTTGCCATGGTCATTGTATTCAAAGTGTCATCAACCACCTGGATCGTCACTGATCATGTACTACGCTGGTAGTCCAGTGGAAGGGTATTGTTCATGGAAATGGAGTGTTTCAGCATTTCACTGACCTTTTTAAGGAATGGTAGGTGGATAATTCTTAGGTAGTTGGCCATATGTTCTGGGTCATGATTGGCTTTCTTCAGAAATGGGTGGATCGGTCAGTTTTCAGTAGGTTGGTGAAGAAACCTTGTCTGCAGGATGCAGTGACGTACTGCCTGTTGTCTGTGGTGTTTTTACGGTATATAGTTGCTTCTCTCATTCATCTTGGCGATTGTGTCACCGAGGAGATTGCAGTTTCCAAGGAATATGTTTGGAGTAGTTGATTGAGTCTGTGGCAATTGAAAGTTGGCAGTTTCAGTGTTGAATGTTTAGTTTGATGTAAGGTATCTTTAATTGAGGTGGAATGTGACTGTCTTGGTTGTAGTGAGTGAGTAGTGATGGATGAGCAGTTCTGTTGACTTCGGATTGCTCCTGAAGAACCCATAGCCTTGTGAAGTAGTGGATGCATAAGAAGCTGCCTTTAGTCTGGTCTGACTACTTATTGTGCTAGATGATGTAAGGTGGATACTGAACGTTTCTGAAGGTGGTGGAGATCCAGGTTTCCATTATGAAAATGGCATTCATGCATGCTGATGGTGTTTGCTGATTATGGAGTGTAGGTTCTGTGTGTGTGTTTTTATGTCACACTTGGTTATGAGGGGGAGTGAATGAGGTTGTTAGAGTTGATTGCATGGATAGTGCTTGCATGTGTGTGTTTGCAGGTAGATGAGATGATGGGAATGACGATTGGAAAGAGGGAGGTGAGGCACATGATTGACAGGGAAGGTTTTTCATCCACCGGCACTTCTAAACCCATACTGGAGTCACTCTTGCCCTCCTACAGGTTTAGCTGGGTTTGCTTTGGGGATCCTATGTAAGTACCTGTTCCCTAATCAACCACAGGGTCCTGAGGGAGTAGGAGTTCTTGTGACCATGCGCCACATGTTATTACAAAGAGAGCTTAGGCCCTTGCATTCTCTGCTTTAGTTTTATAATCTTTTTTTTTTTTTTTTTTATAACTGGCCTAGAATCAGCCTTTTTGTCAGCTGCATATAACTAAAGCAAAAACAAATAAAAAACAATACATAAATAGTGGGGCTTTGAGTCCACCATCTTCCTCCACTGATCGGCTCAGCAGGCATGCACATGTTGCTTCTGCCCACCACAGCATGGGGCATTCAGTTAGTTGACTTCATCCACTGACTTTCTTGTATGGTGGGTGATAGCATTTTGTATGATCATGTGTACATGCTCTTAACTAGAAGTAGACTTTAGTGCCAGGGCTAGGGGTTTACTTAATTTACTTTGTCAAAGCCTTTTACCTTCGATTCTTTTTAAAAAAAAAAAAAAACATTTTTTAAGGCCTTCTGTGTATAAACTGTCTTCAGGATACAGTAATTCAATGCCAGATGTATATTTCAGAAGGCAATAAAAATCCTATGTTTGATGGCATGTCTAAATGTAGATACACATGCTCTGCATACTCTTGCCATCTAGTGTTGGTTCCGGAGTTGTGCAAGTTGTTTTTCTTAGAAGAATTCTTGCGAGTCATGAGGTGAAGTGACTCCTCCTCTCGGTGATATTGCGCACGGGCATTGACTCCATTGTTAGATTTGTTTCTCTCCGCCGTTGGGTTCAGATGCGTGTGCCTCCACTCCGTGTTTTGACTCCATTTTGGTACGATTGTTTGGATTTCTTTACTGTCCTCAACGGTATTGTTTTCAATAGCGCTTTTCCATGTTTGCGCTATTCTCAAATTTCACCGGTTTGAGCTTCAACCGACTGCCCTTCGAGGCACTCCCTGTCTTGGGCCTACCTTTACTCGTGTCTCAGGCTCCATCAAAAATGCTTTTCTAATGGAACGTACACCCTTCAGGTTTTGCTCGCGTTGCCATGCGAAATACCCGCACACTGATCAACACTTAGTGATCAACCTGTGCCTTTAGCCCGATCATCGAGAAGCCGACTGTAATGTGTGTAAGGTGTTTCAGTCCAAGAAAACCCTTCAGAATAAAAGGACTTGTCACCTAGAAATGTCCTAATGATCCATAGACGACACTCCTGACCTTTTCGGCGAAGAACAAGCTCAAGAGGAGCCCACCACTGAAGAAGAGGAGGCGTTCTCTATCGACAAAAGATCTGACTTTTACCTGGAGATGGACATGGAGATGCAGGACTTACCATCTGGTCAGCTCATGAGTGCTGTGACCCCAGTCCCTACTCCTCCATCTAAGCCGAACACAAATTTTTCAGCACTCCTGCTCATAGAGGTTGCTGGACCACCACTGCCTTCGGGCAATGTTCAGATCCGAAAAGCTAGTTCAGACGCCCGCCCCCAGGACGGCACCAAAAATTTCTACTAAAGCCAAGCCTTCAGTATCAACTGCTTCGGACCGAAACCATGCTGCGGTACCAGCCCTATCTTCGGTACTGATTTGGCAGCCGACCCCATCTCCCTTAGCGCCGATCGTGCATCTCACTTCTAAAGCAAAAGCCTCCGTACTGAAATTCACAGAGGCGAAAGAATGAAAGTATCATCAGCTTCTACATCTCTTGTCGGACCCATTCTTGAGAAAATGCACATTCGTTAGAGGATAATTCAAATACAGGAGGGAACTGGTCGGATCCTTGTTTCTCCGCCTCCAAAGAGAAAATATTTGTGGAGGAACTTGATATCCCTCTTCCTCCCAGAAAGAAGATAAAGGACAGGGCCACCAGACCTGTCTACCATCCGCCTCCTACACAGTCTCCTCCTCCTCCACCACCACCACCACTATCACCATCACCCCCACCCGCCTCACACTTCACCACCACTCTCCAGGACACATTTGATGGTTTACCTCGGGGGTCACCACACTCAGACACTGGAGGGTTGGGGGATTCTGACCCTTGGGATCTATAATTCACTGATAGCACTGCCCCAAACGATCCAGACCTATAACCAGCTCGTCCCTCCCCTCCCGATGATGCCATTTCTTTCCAGCAGGTTATCTCTAGGGCAGCTGCCTTTCATAACATTGAGCTGCACAAAGAATCCCTAGGACAGGGCTTCCTATTTGATGCCATCTCTTCCACACACAAGGACAATCCATTTATGCCCATGCTTCCTGGCATGATGAGACATGCTGAGGACATTTTTAAGGACCTAGTCCCTGCCAGGATCATCTCCCGTCGGGTGGACAAAAAATATGAAGCGGCACCTTCCGACTCCTTGTTTATCCGCAGTCACATACCACCTGACTGTATTGTTGCAACCACTGCACGTAAATGGCTACTAGGGATACACACCCTCCTGAGAAAGAAAGTAAATGCATAGATAACGCCGGGAAAAGGGTAGCAGCACAGACAGCCAATCATTGGCATATTGCCAATTCACAGGCTCTTCTGGCATGCTATGATAGAGCCCATTGGGATGAGATGGGGGAACTATTGCAGTACCTTCCAGAGGAACTTTGCAAAAAGGGTCAGCAACTTGTCACAGAGGGGCAGAACATTACAAACAACTCTATCCGATGTGCCCTCGATGCTGCAGATACAGCAGCCAGTGGTATTGATACCAGTGTCTTTCTCAAAAGGCAAGCATGACTTAGGTGTTCTGGCTTTAAACCAGAGGTCCGGCAGGCAGTCTTAAATATGCCTTGTGATAAGGGGCACCTCTTTGGACCACAGGTAGATTCTACAGTGCTAAAATGAAACAGGACACTGATACAGCTAAGGAAATGGGGGTATTACAAACTTTCACTCATAGGGGCTCCTTTCGTCACCCAGGCTTCAGGGCGGCATATAAATCCACCTCCTCAGATGGCTCCACTTCCCAACAAAAACAAATGCAATCCACTTACAAAAAGGGTTATTTTAGAGGTTTTTTCAGAGGAAGTAACAATAAGGGAAGGGGCGGGTGCCTCCACATGTGGAGCAACACCCACTATAAAACGGCGACTACCCAATCCTTCCCCCGACCACACAACTGTCAGGGGAAGACTACAATTTTTTCGCCCAGTCTGGGATTCCATCACCACAGACAAAGGGTACTAGCTATTATCCAACATGGCTATTGTCTGGCGCTCACTACCATACCGCCCAACATTCCACCTCCTACTCACAGGTTCTCACACGAACACCTAGCACTTTTCAAACAAGAGGTCAAAGCCCTCCTTCTCAAAGGGGCCATATAACCTGTTCCTCTTCAACAACAAGGCTCGGGATTAGACTCCCTATACTTTCTGATCCCCAAAAAGGACTGGACTCTAAGAACAATATTAAATCTCAGACCTCTCAACCAGTATATTCTATCAGAAAACTTCCATATGGTCACCTTACAAGATGGCATTCCGCTTCTGCCGCAGGGCGACTTTATGGCCACACTAGACCTAAAGGATGCCCATTTCCACATACCAATTCACCCTGCTCATCGCAAATACCTAAGATTTGTCATAGTAGGCAAACACTATTAATTCAAAGTGCTTTCATTCAAGGTGACTATCACACCTTGAGTTTTCACAAAATGCTTGGCAGTGGTCGCAGCACATCTGTGAAGACAAAATGTTCAAGTACTTCCTTACCTGGACAATTGGTAATCAAGGCCAGCACTCATCAACAGTGCCAACAGCACACTCGGCTGACAGCGGATCTGCTTCACAGTCTAGGGTTTACTATCAATATCCCCAAATGACATCTTCATCCTCTACAAGTTCAACCTTACTTGGGAGCAATTTTAAACACACAGATAGGATTAGCATAGCCCAATCTTGCTCAAATTCAAAACTTTCAGGCAGCTCTACCCCAGTTACATCCAAACCAGATGCTCACAGTAAGGACTCTGTTTGAAATGATGGCTTCTTGTATTGCTATAGTTCCCCACACAAGGTTACACATGCATCCTCTGCAACAATGTCTAGCTCGCCAGTGGTCTCAGTCACAGGGTCACCTAGAAGATCTAGTGTTGATAGACCGCCACACTCACGGTTCTCGGCAATGGAAGAACACCAACAACCTCTTAAAAGGGCGCCCTTTTCTGGACCCTATTTCTCATGTCTTTCTCACCACGGATTTATCACAGATTGGTTGGGGAGCCCAGCTTCAGGCGGTGTACCTAGCACTGAAAGCTTTCCTTCCTCACCTCTCTCACAAGGTTGCCCTAGTCCAAAAGGACAGCCATATATTATCTGCAAAAACAGGGAAGGGGGGAACACGGTCTTCACAATTATCACACCTGTCTCAGACTATATGGAAGTGGGCTCTTCACCACAACATTTACCTGTTGGCGGAACATCTTCTGGGAACGGTCAATGACTTTGCAGACCTGCTCAGCAGGATGCAGCAACAAGTCCACGAATGGGAACTCCACCCACAAGTCCTCCTTCCCTACTTATAAAAGTGGTGGTTTCCCCAAATTGACCTTTTCGCCACAGCAGAAAACGCAAAATGCCCAAGCTTCGCTCCAGGTACCCACACCCGCTAGCCAAGGGCAATGTGCACTATGGTTATCAAAGCTTTCATGGAAGGACTCCGAGTTATTCCACCTCGGGTTCCTCCAGCACTCTCTTGGAACCTTAAGAGTGTTCTCACTCGACTCATGGGTCCCCCATTTGAACTTCCTCTGTCATGCCCTCTTCAATTTTTTTCATGGAAATTAGCATTTTTAGTTGTCATCACCTCACTCAAGCATGTTGGTTAGCTCCAGGCTTTACCATTGGAAGAACCTTTCTTCAATTTCACCTTAATCCATTGAACTCACGTTTTTTTCCCCCTCAAATGGATTGAGTTGCGGAAAGAGCTCTTAATATCTTAGATGTCAAAAGAGCACTCTCGTTCTACATAGATAGAACTAAAACTTTCAGAAAAACTAAATAACTCTTTGTAACATTTTCACCACCTTATAAAGGCAACCCTATATCAATATCAGGCATAGCCAGATGGATAGTCCAATATATTCAGACTTGCTACATTAAGGCCAGAAGACCTTTAACTTTCCTCCTAGAGCACACTCTACTCGTAAAAAGGGAGCCACTATGGTCTTTCTCGTAAACATTCCCATAGCTGACGTTTGTTAGGCACCACACACTTTAACCAAACACTACTGTGTGGATGTTTTAGCACGCCAACAAGCCAATGTAGGTCTAGCTGTACGACGTACCCTTTTTCAAACAACTGCAACTCCCACAGGCTAGCCACCGCTTCTAAGGAGGGACTGCTTTACAGTCTATGCAGAGCACATGTATATTCAGCCACACATGCCATTGAACAGATTGTTACTCTGTAAGCATCTGTTCGTGGCATGTAGTGCTGTGGATTTACATGCGCCCTCTCTCCTCCCCGGATGCCTGTGGCCGTTGTAGTTACATTGTATATATATTTACATTTAGCATGGACATCACTTTCTTACACATAGCTTACATTTCTTTCTCACCCGCCTGCGGGAAAGCAATCTAAGAATGGAGTCAATGCCCATGCGCAATATCTCCAAGAGGAGGAGTCACTTCATCTCGTGATTCGAAAGGCTTTTCGAAGAAAAACAACTTGCACAACTCCAAACCCAACTCTAGATGGCAGGAGTATGCAGAGCACATGAATCTACAGCACTACATGCTACGAACAGATGGTTACAGGGTAAGTATCATAATCCTTTCCAGTGGCATGCATTAAAACTTAAACAGGCTTTTAGTACACCTGACTGCAAAGAAGCAGCTGTATTAAAAATATGGGCAATAGTTAATTTCTTTTTAAATTTGAAATTATCGCATGCATACATTTTCCTTTTGTCTTTTTTATTGCTGTGACATATTCTTCCAATGGAAAGTAAAAAAATGTAACTTCCGCCCAGCCTGCCAAAGTCAGACCTATTAGGTTTGCCAATGCTTGTTTTTGGGTGGAAACTGGAAGTCCTACCTTGATTAAATGGAATGAGGTTAGGGCGTGCGGGGCACATTATGGTTGTTTCAGTGGTAAGACACAAGGCAAGAAATGTAATGCATTTTAGGCAGAGAATGCAATCTTTTGCCTGATTGGCTCATGTGAGGGAGCTACACGACTGTGGACTAAAGGTTTTTCTTGGAGGAAATGGGCCATTCGAGGCTTTGGTTTTAGGTAGTAGAACAATAATAAATGTACCGTTTCTACATATATTGTTGTCACAAGGTAGTAGTGAAAGTAGATGTATTGGGTTGAAAAGTAAACAATGTACTACTCCATAGAGTGTTTCTCGATTTGAAAGCTTGCATCAAATATTTGGCTTATACTTCATATAAACTGAACCTTTAGATCTGGCAGACCTGAAACTAAACTCCACATTCATTGATTGTAGATACCATACAATTCCGTGTGAAATATATAATCACACAATACAGAGTAAGAACCAGGCTGATTGTTTTCTCTTAAGCTTTCATTGGTTTACAGACATAACGTTTAATAGTCAACTTACCTTTCTTAGTACTCTCATTGGGCTGTGTAATCTTTGTATGAATGTCTTTTTATCACCATCTTAACTATCTGAATTTGCATAAAGGAAGAAGTACAAAACTTGATTTATGTGTCCCACCATTCTTTAATTTAGGAGAGGGAGAACCCCTCTCCCATCATGCACATTTTCTTCCCTATCACGGAGTGATCCTTTTCCTGTATGCCACATAATCTCTCCAGTGTTATGCTGGAGTTCACCTACGTACTTTACATTAATCTATCCCCAGTGTGGCATTCTAGGTAATTAAAAAAAGGCCAACATCTTCACGTTTTGATCGGGAAAGACTGGCAAATATTTGCAGTTAAAAAGAAAATCTCCTTAAAATAAAACCGTAATATACTTTTTATACTAATTATGAAACTAAGGCTGGAAGGGGCATTGCAAGTAGTAATGAAACCGATAGGCTTTCATGTGTCCATGCACCAAGGGCCTTTTTTTCCTGCAACCACATCACTTTGATGTATACTAATTTGAGGTTCTGCCTAAGCTGGAGAAGGACTCCTGTCTAGCTGTCATCTCATATCTAGGAGCCTTCCTTGCTTCTGTCCTGTTACTGGGAAAAACTTGAAGAAAGTAGAGATCTATACTGGTTGTTGGAAAATAAAATTGTGAAGCAGTTAAGCTAATTTGCATCCTTTTTTAAAAATTGCCCTTTTTTAAACCCCGAAGAGTGGGGCCAAATAATAGGTTACTGCCTTCCACTCTATCAGATTGCAGTGAGACCTGGGGGGGAGGGGGGACTCAAATAAGCAAAACAATACACAGCTTGACTGGGGGGGGGGTCAGCTTGAAGACAATCAAGGTATGTGATCCTAACTTGGTGTGTCCATCCACTAGAGTTACCAATGATGTTTCATTGTTCCCTATATTGGGTTTCAATATGCAGTCTGGTTTCCCACATGCACATTGTAATGATACAGTGAATGTCTCTGTTAATCAAAGGATCTTGAAAATCGTGAGTTGGAATATGGCAGGATTAGCTAACAAATTGATAAATTACAGTTGGTTGGACTATGTTAGGGAGCTTGATATAATCCGACTTCAAGAAACTTGGTCCACGAGGAGATTTTATGTGGTGGGTATTACTGCTTTTCAGCTGTTGCAATGCCGGCACCGACGAGACTTTCATGGGCAGGGCTTACTACCTGATTTAAAACAACCTTAAGTTGTAGTATTCAGATACTAGAATCTGGCTCCCACCTTAACCAGGCCTTCCATCTGGTTGGTATGGGACTGCACTTAATAATAATAATAATGCTTTTGTAAGTCCCTCTAACCCCAACTTCATTGAGCTTTTTGATTTTCTTGAGCGAACTATCGAGGGATCTTAGCCAAGGATGAGGGGGTTAAATGTTCTACTTGCAGTGGATTTCAATGCCAAGTTAGGTTGTGATGTCCCAGTTTATGAAAGTTTGTTTGATGGAGAGGTGTGGGGCCACACCAACCTGGGGCAAGACTGCTGGGGGCGCAATCTGTCTCTTTATATCTCGGAGTATGATTTGTGTAATACTATGGAGCTTACAGGTGCGAATTCTAAGAACATATTAACCTTAATTTCTGATGATCGCCAATCTGTGATCAACTATACTTTAGTCTCCTGACCACTTTTACCTTGGGTTATTGATGGAGCTACTGAGCATAATGTGTTTAGTGACCATAACCCGTTAACGATTGTGATGGCTATCCCTGTATAGAAACTGACCACCTCAGTGGGCAGCAGTGGTGTTTTAAGGTTAAAAGATAATAGTAGAAGGTTAGTGTGGAGGGGGTTAAACATGGCTGAGACTGTTTCTAAATTATGGGCAACACATCTGTTATCTATTGATTGTTGTCTAACACCTCACCTACAGCCCTTAATGTCAGTTAAGACATTTGTCAATCTGGGCGATGCAGTCAGTTATCTCTTGTTGAAACCAGCCAAGCTACATGAGGCAGTGTCCCAGCATTGGTTTGATGGTATTTGTAGAAGAAAAGCATGTGCCCAACTTCATCAGGCCTTTCAGGCCAAACGCAGAGACCGTGCTTCCGTCTCCAGGCTTAGATCTGCGTACAAGCTTCCACTGAAACGTAGGAAATTAGAAACCCAGCAGGATGCATGGGCCAACTTCGTTATAGCCTGTAAGATGAATGATACTAAGCTTTTTTGGCACACTAAAAACTGTATTAGATGGGGGGAAAGATAGTCAAAATCTAATTGACTTAAATATTAGCCTGGAACAATGGATCATCTATTTTTGTAGGATTCCTAATCTTTGTGCGCCCAATAATGCCACTTGTGTTTAACCCCCCGCACCTCCCCGGAGACTTTAACACTGAATATTAGTTTCTCATTGGCTGAAGTAACTGAGGCTATTTCTGTGAGCCCCATTAACAAGGCGCCTGGGCCTGACTCGGTCACTTTGGATCTATACAAATTCAATCCTGATTTTTGGGCCCCCTTGATCACTAACTGTATTAACCAGGCATGCAAAGTTGGTCTGCCATGATAGTATCAACTTTAAAAAGGTTAAAAGGGATGCCCCATATTCTACCGGCTAATCTCCCTGATAGACTCCAGTCTATCAAGAGCGTCGTTCTTGATCGACTGGTGGCCTGGGCTGAAAACGGGGGTGTTCTTTCTAAATTGCAGTATGGGTTTTGAACTGATCTGGGGATTTTGGAGCAATGTCTCTACCGTCCTCTAATGATAAGTAAATACACCATTGCTAAGCAGGCATCCATTTACTTAGCTTTTATGGACCTCTTGTGCGCATATGATTGTGTGGCGAGGTTCCTCCTGTGGTACATGGGGGCTGTAAAGGGGGTCCTGGGGTTCTTGCGGGCTCTCCAATATGACCTTTTGGCTGTGGTTAGATATGGAGAAACCGGGGAGTGTACCGGCTATTTTAATTTTGGTCGGTGTGTGGCAAGGGTGTGTACTTTCCCCAGTTCGCTTTCTATTGTATATTACGAGGTTGGAGGAGGCTTTGCTAGCTAATGTTGTGGATGGCCCTGTTATTAAAAAGGCTCCTATTCCAGTTTTAAGCTATGCAGATGACGCAGTTTTATTGTCAAGGACGCCTTAGGGGTTTAAAACTCTGATAGAGGGCTATATTGATTTTATGTCTAATTTAAAGTTGGAGGGTAATGCCAACAAAACCTTTGTTATGGTGTGCAGCTCTGAGAGTGTAAAAGTGAGGCAACTCTCGGTTGTTTAGAACCCCATCTCCAGAGTCCGTGAATTCTCCTATTTGAAGGTAACTTTTGATTCAGCCCGTACCTGGTCTCCATGAATTACTACGATCAGAAATCGTTTTCTGTGTAGTGTTAGGTTCTTGGCCTAACTAGCCACTAGGATAGTCAAGAAGCCAATCCCCCGCCCCTTTTTAGAGGTGTATCAGAGGAAGTCTATCCTGATCTTCCGGAACAGAGCGGCCAGCCTTTGGAATTCTTTGCCGGCCCACATTCGAGGGCTCAATAACTACCTCGAATTTAGGAAAGCCATTAAAACACAGCTTTCCAAACTTTTGATGTTGGTGACACACTTTCTAGACATGCATCATTTCGCGACACGGTAAAGCAGTTTAGCGAGTGAGCCCGAAGCACCTAAGGGGGGTTCGGGGGGGTTCTCCCCCCGGGTAAATTTTGAAAAAAAAGTGGGCAAATGGTGCATTTTCAAGCAAATTTTAGAAAGCAGGAATGTTAATAAAGCAATTGTGAATCTGTTCTAACAAAGACAGTGACTGGCAAAACTGGGTGTTAATCAGTTTTTCACTTATTTTCTTTCGCCTCTTGTTTTGGTATCTTTTGTCTCCTGATTTATTTCTTGCTTTATTTCATTTCCAGGGTGAGAGAGTTTTTCATTGGAGTTTGAGAATGCCCACAAATGTACGAGCTTTGGGCGTTCCCAAATTTAAAAGGCTAACCATGGCTTGAGTTTTAGGCTGGAAATGCATGTTTATGGTACCTTTGTGATTTGCCCCCCCCACTCCCACCCTAATCAATAAATCTGTCAAATGCATCTTCTTTCAAGTTTTTCTAGTAGTAACTGGAATGGGAGTTAAGGGTTGGCTTTGTACAGGCGGATTAGGACACAAGGACAAGGTGAAGGTAGGACCGTACCTCATTGCTCAACACTGCAGCCACATACTTGTATATTTCCACTGGCCCTAACCTTTGTACATTTTTTTTTATTAACAATCTATTCATGAAAGTTTAACACAACCTCAAAATTATTATATGCACCTTGAGGACACCATCATAAACAATAGCTCCCATAACGCAAAGCTGTTTTTTTTTTTAATTCTACACCTTTAACTTAAAATCTTAAATCTTGTTCTCTTCATTTTGCTGTAGGCAACCAAAGGGCATAGTGCAGTATTTCACTAACGATTTTCAGTAAACTTTTCCTCTTGCACTGTGAGCTAAGGCTGTGCTGGCAGTCTCACACTCACTCACAGGGCCAACTGAACTTACTAGTACCTATCCTCGATTAATCTGTGATCAAATCCCCCGCTGACAGTTTGCAGTCCATTAAGGGGGGAGATGTGAATGCTGGAAGTATTACCACTACAGGGAAGACTGCCAGAGGCTAGAATGGCCAAAAAGGAATATCTCAGAAAAAGCTTGGATGGCCTCAAAACAAATGGGAGAAAACTCCAGGCCCGGTTGAGAATGGCCATAACGGGTGGGTTTCTTTGGTTTTGCACTTTTGTCAAAACCATAACTCATTTTTTAACTGTGCTTTTTAATGAACATGTGCATAGAAAGGGAGGATAAATAATTGTAAAGTCTGCATTATTTATTAGGTAGGGGTGTGCAAAGTTGTCAGAGGGCTTACTGCGCTGTATTTTTAAACTTCAGTGCTTTGCAAACTGCAAAGCTGACAATTTTGTTTTTTTTAAAACATGAAAAGCTGCAAAGATGTGTGGCAGCAGGAATGTTTCTGCTGCTGCACATGAGCAGAAGCAGGCTGCAGCCAATCTATATGCTGCGTCCCTCCCCTTCCACAAAGCCAGAAGCGAAGCAGGGAAAGTGAAGTAGGTACCTTGTTGGTTGGTGTTTATGGTGTTAAAATGGCAAAAGTTGACAATGTCAGTACCTAAAATATTAGATTTCTGAAATACTTTGTACCACTGCCCATTCATCTTCGTGGCCGACCCATCCTTGTTCATGGCCCTCCCTGAGCAAGAATCCTAGAGCCGGGCCTGTGTGTCGCAGAAAACAATTGCGAACCTGGGGGCTCATTTATGTGAGTCCCACGTCACTTTTGCACCTTGTAAGGTGGTACATGCGTGACGCAAGGCTCTCATACAGATTCGCACACACTTACTTCAACCCTCACAGCCCAACTCGTTCACTCTTACTTCAACCCTCACGTCACTCTTTTACTAATCAAAGGGGACTCGCTCCACAGCTAAAGGAGTTAATAACGGACTTGCATTTTCTTGAGAGATTGTTATTGAATGTGTCAGCATGTACTTGTCAGTTAGTGGGATCTTAGGTTACACAACGATCTCAAATTACTGTGGGAAACTACTTATTTGGAACATTACTGCAAGTTTTGGTTGAGATGATTCGTGTTTCCGTGTCTGTTAGGTGAGTGGTTATCGGGTGTGACCGTCTTTCCTTTCTTCTGCGTTTGTTGTTGGGGGGGGCGGGGTTGAGCGCGAGGGTTACCCCCGAGCCGAACAAAGTGCAGGGCAAATCAAAGCTAGTTCCCCCCTCCCTGTTTTTCTTTATTTACACAAAGTCCACCAATAGGATACTTCTCCACACAACTGGAGTGAACTAGCTTTGATTTGCCCTGCACTTTGTTCGGCTCGCATCCTGATGCAAATGAAATGCATAAGCACAGCAAAGAGAACAAACGAGTGCCTGCAACCACCCATCTCATTAGCGGTATCCACACGGACCTTCGTAGCAGCTGCGAGACGAACAAATGCCGAAGGAGACAACAACTAGCAAGTGGACCTAATGGAAAACAGCGCAGAGGGAGCCCACCTGCACCGCATCAGAGACGTGGGGGAGCTGATCAAAACCCCGGGGTTAGAGGTCTGTTTAGAGCATTTCTGGTGAGATTGCGCCGCCAAGAGGAAGGAGGAGCCACATGCTCAGCTGATGCGTGAGCTGGTAATTAAACTGCGGCTGCACTTCTTTCTGTTAGCCTTCGCTCGCAGTGCAGACCTCGAGGAAACGAAGAAAACAAAGAGTCCGGTTTTTCTGCTGCTGCTGCTTTCCTCGGGAGAAAGTGTCTCTCATACTCGTTGAAATGTCACTCATCATAACCCTGAAATTATGAAAACGTCACACATGGCAATCAGAAACCTTGGCAGCTATGCATCATCGCGCGACACACCCACACATGGCAGGCGACACAGTACTGTGTCCCGACACAGAGTTTGGAAAGCTCTGCATTAAAACCTTTCTCTTCCCCACCCCGTAGGTCTCTCTGGGCCCTCTTCGAGCTCGGTCACCTCTCTGCTGTTTCAGCGCCGGGACGCCTCTTTGCCGGGGCAGCTGTTGCGCTTCATAAACCCGCTAACATAACATAACAACATCTTCACATACGGGTCTGGCATTTGGGGATGCAAAAAGTTCCATAGTCTCCAAGTAGAAGAGAACAGAGCTTGTAGATTACTTGCCCTTCCGCCCAGTTCCCCCTGCATGAGGAACTAGGGCTTGAGTTTGCCGCAGACCTTATACACCTTGCACCACTGTTGCTTTGGTGTTCTGTCTGGTAATCCCCTGGTCGTCTTCAACAGAGGAATTATTGAGAGCATCTTATCCCTCGGAGTGCTTACATTAAGATGACCTGTATTGCCCTGGGTAAACAATCTATTTGTTTTTTTAACCCCGTGGGATTTTCAAAAGGTGAAAGGGTATGGGCTAAAACATCCTTCTTGGCTGTAAAGAGAAAAAAGAGAGAGTTATCGGACCTCACTAAATGCCAGATCAAGGATTACAGCCTGATTCAAACTTCCTCAGGGATAGAGCCATATTTAGGTTTTTTTGTTGCAATTAAATTTTCCCCTTGGTCAGTTTGATAGCTCTTTAGTTTTGCTTTGTATATGTGATGAACGCTCCCCCCAAAGTCGGCTCTATTTCGTTTTTTTTCCTGTAGTTTTTATTCTTGTTTTACTAGGTGAATTTTAATACCTATTTTCAGAGTATTATGTTGTAAAAATGTAAATTGGTGTCATTATATTTGCAAAAGCAGAGTACCCCAGAGACCTGTTTGAATGTTTGCTTGTTTTTTAAAAATGTTTAATGTGCAAGAAAAGCTCTGTTTTTTTGATAATGAGCGGTTGATTATTTGTTGCTGCAACAGGGCGAGGGCGCCCGAACGACTGACTCGACTTAATATTGGAATGGTTTGTGTGGGATTACGGTGTTCTTATATGTTTTACTTTATCATGCAATATTTTTAACTTGTGTGCTTTTATGATTTGTTAATGTTCGAATAAGGCTAGTCATTCATTCAATATACAGCTTAACGTCTCAATGGGTGGACAGTATGAATTAAAGACATTAGCAGATATTACAGTGAGCAGTAAGGGGATGGTAGTGTTAAGTCAGCAAAGACCATGGTAGCAACTGGTTGTTTTCCACAAAGATGGGGTAAATAATTGATCCAAAGAACAGAGGTAATGTGCAGCTGTTTCGATTTGCATAAGAGACAAATTGGTCAGTGTAAGAAAATGGATTATTAGTTTGAGGGGACCCTTGTCAGGGTGAACTCTCAAAGTCACTAAATTTGCCTAGCATCAACCCCCTGGTAACTGTGGCACAGATCAGGCAGACTTACCTAGGGCAATGTTTAAAGTATTTATGATGTACCAAAACAGTAACAAAGACAAAATATCAAACAAATAAAACATTTATAAACAAAATGAGAAATATCCAATAATGCGGACCAGAGATATGGATTTTTTTAAAGTAGGATTAGCTCCAAGGAGCATAAAGTGCCAATGATAGTCAAGGGGGCCTAGGCCCAATTTGATGCTGATAATGATGATACGTGGGTCGGATACACCAACCAGGTTCATCCTGGCCAAAGAGTTTACCTTCTGACTTTAGTCCCAATCGACCACAGGAGTATATTTCTAAAGCCCCGCTCCCCACCACCCAAGACCTCAGGTAAGGAATTTCACAGGATATCCGGCAGAGGCTAACAGTAGAGTCCAGTCCAGGTCCATTTGCCGCTGACCAGAAAAGGCCTCTTGTGGCTTGTTGTATCCCTATAGCTTGAACAGGTCAGCCTTATGACCGTTTAAGTCCACTTCTTTTTCCTGGGTGTAAGAGAGGGCATGTCCAGTCCTTCAGAGCTCCTCTCAGGTAACATACAGCAGGTACAGCCCTCTTCTCTTACTCCCTAGGTCCAGCAGTGTTCTGAAGTGGGTGCCTGTAGAATGCTACATTGATGCCTTCTACAAGCTTGTGGTTGGAAAGACTCCTGATTGTGCCCCAACAGATGGGTTAACAGTTTCCAGGGCCAACCCTACCCACTTTAGGCATTTTCGAGCTTTTGAAAGTCTTCAGCCTCACCTAACCTGGGCTGTGAGAACGGGGTATGTGTGGGGAGTATACTATAATAATCCTAGTGTCCTCTCACATTTACCACTAAAATCCAGTTCAGGGCAGCCACTGTACCCAAAATAAACCAAGAGACAGAATACTGGTAGAACAAAAGTAGAGTTTTCCTGCAACCAGACAGTGGATACATAAGAATTGTCTTGCCATTCTGTTCTCTGCCTGTGCATCCAAAGTGTTATATGTAAATCCAGCAGACCTGTCAAGCAGGATTTGACACTCAAGCAGAATCTGACACTGTAATGTCAAAAAGAATGCTCACATCCCCCACCCTGCCTATTCAGGGAGGTTAAGAAGAGTCCTCGCTGTGCATTCTGGTCAGCCTATTGTTTGCTTTTGGGAAGCATTTCTCACCCTTTTCACACCTATTCAAATGCTAATCCCTGACAAGGAGAAGTTTGGGAAGAAATGCAGATTAGCCTCCAGGAACTTCAGGCAGGGAAAAGGTATCTCTCAAAAGTTACTTTTCCTTAATATTTATTAAAAATCCAACTTCACAATTGAATTTCATTTTTAATTATTAAAAATTATTTAATTCTTTTCAGCTAATCATTAGGATTTTAATCTATAGTCCTGTTTTCTACATAGAATAGCTAGAACTTTCACTGTGAAAAACAGCGTTTCAGTGCTAGTCACTGTAAGGGCATGTTAACATTATATTTCTACATGTCCTACTTTTAAATGCCATGCACCCTGTCTTGTGGACTACAAGGCCTATATAAGAGTGACTTATTAATATTTAAAAATATTAAAAGGGAGGTTTTGACCTGTCAAAAGGGTTTATTTTGGTCTTGTCAAATTGCAGTGTTTAAACTGCCACAGTCAGGCTACAATGCTAGTCACTGTAAGGGCATGTTAACATTATATTTCTACATATCCTACTTTTAATTGCCATGCACCCTGTCTTGTGGACTACAAGGCCTATATAACAGTGACTTATTAATATTTAAAAATATTAAAAGGGAGGTTTTGACCTGTCAAAAGGGTTTATTTTGGTCTTGTCAAATTGCAGTGTTTAAACTGTCACAGTCAGGCTACAATGGGAGGCCTGAAGCCATGTTTTACACTATTGCTGTAGTGGATGGCACAAAGGAGCAGCTATCTACTAGTAACATTTAACTTACAAGCCTGAGTGCCTTTTGTAGCATAAACTAGGAACTTAAAGGCAAGTCAAATATATCATTTAGGAAAATGCCAATTCAACAAAGTTTAAAGGGAGACCACGGGCCCTTTACCACTGGTTAGCAGGGTTAAATTGCACAGAGTTCCAAAGCCATCTAAAATATAGTGTGTAGCAAAAGGTGAAAAATATGGGGTAACCACCCAGAAAAAGCGCATCTGCTTCAGTTATATAGGGCCAAAAAGTATGGAATAAACATAAATAGAGAAGGTAACAAGGAGGGTAGTGTACAAATAGGCTCAGTTTGTCAAAATCTGGGCTCTGTTGCACACTTGGGATCAAGTGTTGAAGTGGGAGGTCCGACATCATCTATTGCTCTGAAGAAGTACTTAACTACAGAGTACTCACGCTTGTTTTTCATGTGGAAAGGTTAGTGCCCATTTAGAGAGCAGAGGTTGTATTAAGGAGAGGCATAATTCTGACTTTGTATCACAGATAAATCACTGTGATGTTCTGTTTTTTTTTTTTTTTTTTTGAGGTGTTCAACAGTTACAAAGATTGGAATTTCTATACTGTCATATGATGATAGTATTTGACCTTGATCCCTCATGGTTTTGCACATTGTTTCATAAGAGTGGTTTATACATTTTATGGACTTCCTTCCAGACCATGGCCTTGCCAATGCACCAACATGAAACAGAAAACCTGGTGAACTGCAACCAGCATGCAATCCACTGAGCATTACAAGATTGAGGTGCGATTAATGTAACAATCAGACTTATGAGATTTCATTGGGATAGTTAGTGGAACCCAAATCCTCTTTCATCATGAATAGGCACACTCAGGAACATTTGGAAACTAGGAAAATTCTTTTAAGTTTTCTTAAAATTTAAATCTTGTTCTACTGCATACAATGTAAATAGTAACTATTATAAAAACAAACAAGATAGAGGCAATGATACTTATCAGGAGGCAGAGTAATAGAAAATATTAGGATGGTTATGTTATACATTTTATGTTATAAATTTTATAAAACACGTAGCTGCCCCAGCAACGGGGCTTCCCAGCGCTAGTCCAGAAATATAAACCAGCTTCATCAATGGACACGGGGCAGAATGCCCATAAATAAAATCCTAAGGGGGAAAAAACGAGGTCTTCAGAAATTTCCTGCAAGACAAGTGGTTCTGGACGTTAGATAGAAGGAGGAAGCGCATTCCAGAGAGCTGGGGCTTTTGCACGAAACAAGCAGCCTCCTGCTCTTACTCTCTTAACACGAGGAACAGTGGCCAGATTAAGGTTGGCTGAGCGCAGGGGCCATGTAAGTCAATACAAGATAGCAAACTAGACAGAATGACGGGCCCATGGGAGAGTAAGCTCTTCTGGGTGGTACACAAGGTCTTGAAGTGCACACGCTTCTCAACAGGGAGCCAGTGCAGTTTGCCAAGTAGGCCTGTGGCAGGGCAGAATTTCAGTAGAGAGAACAGCCTAGCTACAGCTTTTTGAGCCTGGCGTTTTGAGCCCACTTCATAAAGCTTACTTATATCAATAGCCCCCAAACCCACCTTTCCCTCCACAAACTTATCTAAATTTAGCACCAAAAGAGGAGAACGTCAAGTTTCAGAGATGGTTCCTTCACACCCACATACCTTTTCAGAACAATAGAAACAATGTTCACCAAAGAACACCAGCAGCTGAGTGAAGGCTGGGTGTGGCTTCCCTGTGGACTCTAGCAAGGAAAGGTGATTACAGCTCTGTATGACCCTCGGTCTCAAATCCATGGTACGAAGTTCCTCTCCGTTTAATAGCTTTCTGTTTTAGGTTATATATTCTGTCTGAACATTGTTGTATATTTCCAAATAAGCAATTAGCAGTAAAGCCCTTGCAACCTTTCATTTAGTTACATTATGTGAAACCTTGCTTATTGTTTCAAAACAATAACTGAAAAGCCACAATATCAATTTCTATGAATCCTTGTTCATTAGTTTGAAACAATCACTGGAAAGGGAATTCAGACCGTACAGAAAAACACCCAAATCCATTCAAGCAGACTGAATTATCACGTTGCAATTAATAGCAGCAAAAAAAGATAACAATGCATGCATAGTTGAAATGTACACCTCAATAAGCCAGTATATACAATTCCAGACTGAGGGTATGCCTAGAAGAGAAAATATATGATGATTATAACATGGTCTTCAGACATCACTTACAAAAATGGCAGTTGTATCCAGTGTTACCTGCCTTTGTAATTAAATGGTGAATGTCTGGGCTGAAGATTGATTGAAAATGAGTTTAAGATGCAGCGTTGCCTACTGGTTTCCAGATGCTAAGCTGAGTCAATCCTCCTTAAAGACCACGACTTCAAAAGAACAGGTGAGTTTTTACAACCTCACAAAAAAAACAAATGAACTTTGAGTTTTCTGATCTCTACTATTGTGGCATTTCACAGAGTTGCACCTCGACATCCTGCTTTCTTAAAGTGGGGCACCAGTACTTCATCTAATGTAAGAAACAATAGTTCACCTATTGTAAATGTTCTGCATGGAACATGATTTGGAGGGTCTCAAAAAGAATATTCAGACTGTCTCAAAGACTGCCCGATTCAGAATACAAAGCACCTTAAGAAGATCCTTTTCCAGAAAAGCAGCCAAAGCCAATGATTGACAAGCCATAGATTCCTGATCACGGCTCTACAGTTGCTTTACTAAGCAGACACCAGATTTTGAATCCACTGTATTTCAATATCATGAGTGGTATCCTTAAGTACAGGAGGCTTCCTTAGGTAATGTTATAGTGAACACTCCCCCATCACCTTTTAGATTAGATTAGAGTAGATTAAATTAATAAAGAACAACGATTGCCCAAAGGGCGTCTTGGCGCAAGCGGCAGAACTGCAATAGTCACCAAAGCAAAAGACAGAAAAGGAAGGAAAATATTAGCAAGGGGAGGAGAAGAGACCGGTTTTTAGCAGTTTTCTAAAACTAATCGGGATCAGATGAGACCTGAGATTTAGTGGCAGTTGATTCCACAGTATAGCTGTGGCATGAATAAAGCTTCTACCGCCCCAAGAGCCTATAGGAATCCTAGGCACTACCATAGTCATATATGAAGCTGAACGCAAACATCTATTAGGAGAGTACCATCTCATTTTATTTTGTAAGATTTCAGGGCCAGTTCCATTAAGGGCTTCATGTGCCACACAAAGCGATTTGAAGGCAATTCTACTCTTAATCTGCAGCAAATGGAGTTCTTTAAGTTCGCTACTGGCAGACTCATGTTTTTTTAGTTTTATCAACAGCCGAACTGCCGCAAATTGCAGCGTCTGAAGCTTTTTTTAACAAACCTTGTTGGTCAGCTAAATAGATGACATTACAGTAATCCAGGCGCAAAAGCACTAGGAAGACCACCACTGTAACTTGAAGATCGATGGGAATAAATGGCAAAAAGGTTTTTAAAGTTTTAAAGGCCACCAGGAGGAATTCAAGAATGACAGATTCGATCCAAAAAGAAGCACCTCCATCTTATGAGAGTTTAATTTTAAACAATGACTGTCCATCCAGTTGCCTATGGCAGACATACATTTCTTAAATCTTTTAGCAACCTCCTCAGCATTGGAATGGATGGAGACAACAATTTGTGTCTCATCAGCATACAATATTGTGCTAAAGCCATAAGATCTAATCAGAGCAGCAAAGGAAGCCGTGCAAATGTTAAACAGTGTGGAGCTTAAAGAAGACCCCTGCGGGAAAACACACGGTAAGGAAAACATGCTGGAGGTAAAATCTCCAAGAGTAACTGACTGAGTTCTATCACAAAGAAAGGAAGTCAGAAGGTTAAGAGCAGAGTCTTCAAGTTCAATGAAGACCTGATGGCTCACAGTGTCAAAGGCCGTGCAAAGGTCCAAAAGCTGTCCCCCACTGTCCAGAATACTTCTGATCTCCTCAGTAGCGACTAACAGAGCAAATTCCGTGATGTGTAATTTTCTGCAACCACATTTTTTTCAGCTCCAGAAAATTTGAGAGCATTGCATTCAAGTGCCTCGCTACCTTTGTAGCATACATCAATTTTGGCGTTTGAAGATTAATCTTATAGTGGGTCTGTAACAGGAAAATGCATGATGAAGCCACAGCCTTGTTGTCCAAGTTAGCATCCTGTTCTAAGAGGAAGCCAAGGTTATGTGGCTGGGGTTGATTACTCATCGTGGCTGGCCAAAACATGGGGTCCATGCAGGTTGATTGTGTGACCAGTGATTAGCACTTCCTATCTTATAAGCATTCATTTTATCAAAGTTAAGTGCCTTCCATCCCTGTACTTTGCTTAGGCAGTCTTGGAGACTAGTAGGAATGTCTGTCCGTCTGTATGCTAGTCCAATCTAATAAGAAGCTGGATGCCATTAGTATAGGATAACGACTGAACATTGACTGATATGATTAATGCCCCCAAAGACTCAGCCTACATTTTGAAAAGGGTTAGGGAAAAGAAAGACTCCCGAGTCATGCTGCATGTCATTTGATAAATGTTATGGTATGTTACACAGATTTTTAGAGCACACTATTACCTGAGAGGGCATCCTGGCGCTGAGTAGGTGTGAGTCTAGACATACCTAGAGCCTAGTGGGACTACGTGAAAATCCAGGTCTTCAGCTTCTTGCGGAATTGAAGAATTGAGGAGGGGGCTCTTATGTGTGGTTCCATGGTTTAGGAGCAATGTAGGAGAAGGCTCGACCATTGGATCTGGTTTTCCGTATGCATTGAATTTGTGCAAGTAGGAGTCCGGATGAGCTGAGGTGTCTGGAAGGTTTGTGAAAGCAGATGCAACTGTTGAGGTTGGTTCTCGGCCAGTGTTATGTAGTGTGGGTGAGAAGTTTGAACTGTGCTTATTTGTGAACTGGGAGCCAGTGGAGCTCCTTCAGGTTTGGCATGATGCGTGTGAGGCCTGGGAGGTTGAGAGTGATTCTGATTGCCGAGTTCTAAATGATCTGCAGCCTTCTGGTGAGTTTTTTGTTGATACCAGCGTAGAGGGTCTTCCCGCAGTCCAACTTGCTTATGACAAGGGCGTGCATGTCTGTTTTCCGGGTGCTTATTGGGAGCCATTTGAAAATCTTCCTCAGCATCTTCAGGGTATGAAAGCATGAGGTGGTTGACAGCATTGATTTGGGCGCTCATGTTGAGTTTGCTGTTGATGATGATCCCGAGGTTCTTCGAATGGGTGGTGGTGGGGTGTGTCGGTCCTAGCTCTGTTAGCCCCTAGGTTGAGTCGCACAATGATGTGCTCTTCCTGAAGATAATGATTTCAGTCTTGTCGGTGTTCAGCTTTAGATAGTTGGTCTTCATCTAGTGAGCGATTTCAGTCATGCAGGCATTAATTTGATTTGGGTACTGGGAGTTTTGTCAATGTGGGAGAGATGAGTTGGGTGTCGTTGGCATAGGAGAGGACGTTGATATGAGAGCGAATGATGCTGGCTTGAGAGATCAAGTATGCTTTGAAGAGGGTAGGGCACATGGGAGGATCCTTGCGGAATCCCGCAGATGAGGTTGCGGGCATCTGAGGTGTATGGTGAATTAATGAAGTAATTCTGCATAGGAGGTATTTCGCATTTATTTTTAAGCCAAATTTTGCTGGATTTCCCCAGTTTGTTTTTGGGGAAATATTTCATCCTTCCCTAACATGGATTACAACTTAAGGATCAAAAATGTAGAGTAATGTAACAAGTTGTGCATAGTTATAAACTCTACGACAAAAATTTAGTTCGACCACTCATCTTGATGTTGTATTACAAAGCACAGAGATCACCTTCTACTACCTTGTTACTCATTCAGTCTGACCATAATCCTGAGTTTGACTGGAGAAAATGTGTCAGGAAATTTATAAAGTGCCTAACAGAGCCACCAAGAGCCTGGACAGAAATTGCAAACCTAAGTGGGACACTGCACCATCACAAAGCTAGTCAAACAATGTATTTGTGGAAAACAGTACAGAGTTCCATAGCAATTAGCAGGCAGCAAAAGGAAAGAAAATAGGACCTCTTAGCATGCACGTTTAATACAACCAAAGGGATAATGATGCTGTGTGAAAAGGGTAGCTGCATGATGAGGTCCATTGAATGACTCTCCATGGTCCTGGAAGAGGACATAGTAGTAGTCCAACTTGTTTGAGGTAAGATTTATTAGCTTGAGAACAAACAAGACACCGTTTGACTCAGTCAAATGTTGGAATTGCGGCCACACGCCATAGCCGGCCAAGAGCTCAGTGGTATGATCTCTACCTACATGTCCTGCAGAGTGGTCTGTGATGACATGATAGAGTTGTCTTTGTAGGGACATAGTTGACACATTTATTTCACTTTGATGTGTAGATGGTTCTTTAGGATGTTGAATCTGGTGGTATTTTTATTGTTCTTTTGTGACATTATCGAGGTATCAAGCATGCTATAAATACAATGATGATGTGATATTGGACGGGATAACATAATGGTCAAGGCGAGATCTGTGGTCCTCCACATATTCATAAAGCCACAAAGTCCTGAAGCTAGGACCTAGCCTCAGCCTGGCCACTACTTCAGTTGAGCCCAGAAGACTACATCCAACAAGCATGTCTAGGATTCGAGCACTTTGTGGATTTTAAGAAATCCCACATTGTGTATTTTGTGTCCACAGAATTATGAAATGAAGGGATCCTTGTTGGAAATGGTACTGTTGTTGAAAGATGATATAGATATGTTTGTTTTGTTTGACAGTGGTGAGGAGGTAGGAATAATAAGCAAACAATGTCAGTTGTTAATGGCTACCACTTGTTTCTCTCTGAGGCACCTATGGCCATTGCAGACACATCAGATCCTGCTGGGTAAGGTTGGGCTACAGTATAAAAGCTGGAGTGAAAGGTGAATTAAATATGTGAAAGCATTTTTTTGTTTTTTCTTTCCACCTAAATCGTATACCTTTCTGGGTAAGGGTAGTTATGGACGGGACTTTCAGTATGAATTGTCTATAATAATTAAAAGACCCAATAATATCTGGACACCTTTTTCTATTGATTGGTATGGGCCACAGTAATTGTGCTTGCTAACTGTGTTCTGTTTGTATCTCAGTGGCATCTTTAACAAAGAAAAGGATAGGCACTCAGATTTTCATTTCTCCTCCTTGACATATAGCAAATGGTTTTGCTGAAGTACTTCTAAAATTGCAAGAAACACTAAGATCTTGTCTAAGTAAATATCAAAGTATATATCTCAAAAGTCTTTGAAATCTCATTCTTATGTTATGAAATGCCTTGCAAGCATTTCAAGCTACTCAGAATACCCATATTGCATTTTAAATGCTAAACTCCATTTTTATTGGTCCTAATACGATCTTCGTAGCATGTCCCTTTAAGATCCAATTTAAAGAAGATTTTTGCATGGGGTAGTTAATCCAAAAATATGGAATTTAGAGGATAGGGATATCTGTATTTATGTAAATGGTATTTAATGCTCGATATTGTTCATATGGCCATAGGTCTCTATTCTGATTTTGTTACTGGGGGTCGATATTGCAGCTGTGCTGGAAAATTGGCCCCAAGGAACAAACAAAATTTGAGCCTTCCACAGGATATATTTTCCAGATTTTTTCGTCTGTCTGTTACCACCATTTGCCAAATTCTCATGTATGTATTTCCGGTGAAGGGTGAAAGCATGTATACAAACCACGTGATACATTTGAGCCTGGTTTCCAATCAATAGGACAAACATAAATGCTTTGTGTAGGGAATCCTTTCCACTGGCGACTTTGCTACCCCTTGATACCGCTCCAGGAGGCCATCTTGCGGACTATGTTACCAAAGATCCAACCATAAATAACCAATGCACATTTGCCATTTATTGATGCATCCGTACGTTTTCTTTACCATACAAGGTAGGTAAATTAGACACTCTTCTGGCCAATTCTTGGTGGGATTATGGAGTTGAGCCCGAAATTGTGCTTTCCCATAATCTGTGCAACGCCACGCCACATACTGCACTCATCCTGTCCCTGACAGGCATTCTATATTTCTTCAGTTGTGAGTCAGTTAATCAGTGATGAATGAGCATTATTCCATCCTGTTTATTCCGGGTTTATTTCTTTTCAGTATTGTTTTAGTTTAATGCAGCTTAAATTTCCAAGGACTGTGGTTACTGCCCTTGCCTCTACGTATTTCAAGTACTCCGTCCTTTCATGTGGAGGAATTCGTAATTGCTTGTGTTGCAGTCCATTCATTAAAATGGAAATGAAAACAAAACAATTATCACCCTTTTCTTCCTTATATGTATTGTTGTTTTTCTTTCAAAAATCCAATTAAAAAGTAAAAGCAGTTTATAGTAATTCCTGGGCTTCTGGGTCAGTGTCCGCTCTCTACACCGTTCTCTCTTTGAGATGCTTATTGTGTCACTCTCGAACAAGGTCACACTTACCTTGAAGTATCACCACATGCTTGGAGTTACAGATGAATTCCATATCATCATAGCCTGAACTCAGTCACCTCACTCTTACTCAGAGTGGACTCTTTGCGCTTCAGTTGAGCCCCTGCCCTGCCAAAGACCTAGATTGTGGGTTTTAGCATTGTCTGACCCAATAGTAAAATGAGAATCCATTTCCTTCCATATTTTTGACAATCCGCACATCCTTGATCATGTGATCTTTGCTGGTATTGGTCTCATATCACTGTGAAGACTTAGATCGAGCTCCTATGTTTTAATCAAAACTGCTTCAAACAAGGAATTTGTCTTTGCCCAGTTGAAGGCGGTAGCCGAAAAGCGTTGGCGTCCTGTGGGGGTATTGTGGCACATGCATTTAGCATGAAAATATAAAAAAAATGCTTGATTGAAGAAAAACGGGCTTACCAGATTTTCGTTTTTCGGAGCGAGTGCGTCTGGGCTGCTTGAGTTAAGCGGTTGTTGGAGAGGAATATATATATATATATATATATATATATATATATATATATATATATATAGATATATATATATATAGATATATATAGATATATATATATATAGATATATATATATAGATATATATATATATAGATATATATATATAGATATATAGATATATAGATATATATATATATATATATAGATATATAGATATATATATATAGATATATATAGATAGATATATATATATATAGATATATATATATATATAGATATATATATAGATATATATATAGATATATATAGATATATATAGATATATATAGATATATATAGATATAGTTCCAATCCTGTATGTCGGCAAAAACACAGGCGCTGACACCGTGGGAGTATATCACGGAACGATTTATTCCATTTGAAGACCAAGACGCGTTTCGGCGGCGGACCGCCTTGCTCACTACGCCAGGTAACAATTGATTACACATATATATACACATACACTGATTGGTAAAGCACACTTAAGGCAGTTGCCATAGAAACCACTTCTGTGTAGTAGAAACAGAAAACATATTCTCTAAATGCAATAACGGTGCAACAACCAAAAAGAAAACCCTTTCCATGTTTTTTTTTAAGAAAAAGCATAAACACTGTCAATAACGAAATAGTAATTTACCTTCACATTTAACATAACACTCAAATAAATATTTATATATTTAATTACAAATAAGTGAGTGTTTAACTTATTCACTAACAGCAAGCAAGGAGAGATAGCAAAATAACGCTAATAAGCTAAGCCATATATAGACAAATAAAAATTACAGCATATGATATGTAATACTGATATGTAAATGTCATTATTATATGAATACATACCCAAAAGATTTATATCTGTGAGAATCGAGTAATATCTCAATTGGGAAGTTTTAAATGATGTCTGCGCCTAGATGTACTTGCGCTTTATTCAAAGACATGAGTTGATGGTGTCAGTGGGAAAACGGGATACTGCCCAAGTGGGCTTAGATCCTAAACCTATACTCCCTATAAATATAATGCAACAAGTCATAAACACTAAGGAGTAACACCCACATGGGTCAAAATAATCAATAAAGAATAATGCCCATACAAGCTACTTCCTAGACCCGGACTGTTTATAATTATAGCACAGAAAAGGGTATTTGCTATGATATTACGCCCATGTGGGCAATATCTACTAATAGCAATTAAAGCAAGGGGGGCATCGCTCCGAGCTCGCTGTAGTAACAGAAGGGGTGTGCTAAATAACTAAAAAATTAAATTAATAAAATAAAATTAAATATAGAAAATAAAAAGTGCAAAAACCTAACGTTACAGGAGGGAAAACAGAAAAAGAGCGGGACAAGCGGCATATATGAATTACAGGTGCACATTTAAGGCTTCATCAGCATTCAACCCTTGAGGAATTTTGGAGTCCAACAAAATGATATATTTGGACTCCAATCTTCTGAGTGATAGCTGTCTATTGCCCCCTCTGATGTTTTTGGGGACACTGTCTATCACAAAAAAGGAAAGTTCTTGCGATTTCCCTGCGTGGCAGGTGTTAATATGTCGTGCCACGGGGTATGTATGGTCATCATTAGAAATAGCTCTAAGGTGCTGCAGTATTCTCACATGCACAGGGTGTATAGTACTCCCTACATATTGCTTGGCACATGTACACTGTAAAACATACACAGCGAAATCCGTTTTGCATGTGAAACAACCACGGATTTCAAAAGGAGTTTTCCTGAAAGGCAGTGGAACAGACTTGGTGTTAAGCCCATGCTTGCACGCTTTACATTTATAGCATTTGAAAAATCCCTTCTGGGGTTTCAGCCAGTTAGTACTTTTTTCAAGAGCTGGGGCACTTTTCACAAGTTCCTGGCGCATGGATTTGGCTCGTCTATATGTAATCTGTGGGAGTTTTTTACTAGTTAAGCCAATAACTGGGTCACAACTGACAATACGCCAGTGTCTGTGTAGTATTTTCCTAAGATTAGTGTGGTATGCATTATACCCTGTTATTAATCTTGGGGTACCATTGTGAAAACGTTTCTTACATTTGGGGTCCTTTTTACTGGAGAATAATAGATCCTCCCTGTTAGTACTCACACACTTTTTTTCAGCATTGGATAATGTTTTTTCGTTATAACCTCTGCATCTAAGTCTATCAAAGAGGCATTTTTTAGAGTCTCGCAGCCCTTCTTGAGTGCTACAATTACGCATCATTCTGAGGCATTCTGCATATGGTATGCTCTCCTTAAGATTAGTGGGATGGAAGCTGCTGGCATGAAGGATGGCATTTCCAGATGTAGGCTTTCTATATGTGCGGGATTGGATGTTATTGCCCTCAATGTAGATCTCTAGATCAAGAAAGTGGATAGATTTTTTACTGATAGTATATGTGAAGGTTAAATTAAGGTTGTTACTATTGATTGCTTTGACAAATTCTTCTGCATTTACCTCGGACCCTTGCCACAAGATAAAGATATCATCAATATACCTCACATACAGATTCACACTATTTGTCATAATTTCCTTATGTTCCATATATATGTGTGTGTATATATATATGTGTGTGTATATATATGTGTGTGTATATATATATGTGTGTGTACATATATATATGTGTGTGTACATATATATATATATGTGTATATATATATATGTGTGTGTATATATATATGTGTGTGTATATATATATGTGTGTATATATATATGTGTGTGTATATATATATATGTGTGTATATATATGTGTGTGTATATATATATATGTGTGTGTATATATATATATGTGTGTATATATATATGTGTGTATATATATGTGTGTGTATATATATGTGTGTGTATATATATGTGTGTGTATATATATGTGTGTGTATATATATGTGTGTGTATATATATATATATATGTGTGTGTATATATATATATGTGTGTGTATATATATATGTGTGTGTATATATATATATATGTGTGTATATATATATATATGTGTGTATATATATATATATGTGTGTATATATATCTATATATGTGTGTATATATATATATGTATATATATATATATATATATATATATATATATATATATATATATATATATATATATATATATATGAATGTTTGAGGCATGTGTGCTGTAGATGCAAATGCTGTGCATACTCCTGCCATCTAGTGTTGGGTCTGGATGTTTGCAAGTTGTTTTCCTTTGAAGAAGTCTTTCCTAGTCACGAGGTAAGGTGACTCCTCCTTTCGGTGATAGTGGGCATGGGCATGAACTCCATTGTTAGATTGTTTTTTCCGCCATTGGGTTCGGACGTATATTGCTGCGCTCCGGTTCGAGACTGTTCCTCGGGTTCCCCTCGGCGCGCAATCCTCTCTACCCTCGACGGTATTGTTTCCGTACGCGTTTTCACTTCTCTGCGTATCGTTTCGACAACGGAATCGTCGGCACCGAGACAACGTTTCCGACGCCAAGCCTTCGGGCCCGGCTCCGAAATAGCCAGTCAGGCCTTCAGGCTCCGTACCTGGTTGCCAAAAGTCTTCCTCAGAGCCGAAACCCTCTGGTTCCAAACATAAGTCAGGCTCGGAGCCAAAATCCTCCGTGCCAAAACCCAAGCAACCTTCGGAGCCGAAACCTTCCACGCTGAAAGGCCAGCCTCCGTCGTCACCGAAAACACCGGCACTGAAACACAAAGAGCCCCCTTCGGATCCGAAAGTGGACACTATTCCGTTAACACCAGATCCAAAGCAGAAGAGGCTACACATTAACCCTGAGACTGGTCATATTTACACGAAACCACCTCAAAAACGCAAGCTTCAAGATGAGGACATTTCTTCCAAGATCCCCTTGTTGAAAAAATATGTAGCTACAAGTCCTTTCCATCTTCCATCCCCTCCTCCAGCACCTCCGTCTCCACTTCAGAATCCTTTGCATATTACACCTCAGGATTCCCCACAATCACACCATGACGATGCAGATGATGGGGGGGTTGAATATCCCAATAGATCCATGGACAGATTACACAATTGACCCCCCAGGTGATACTGATTCAGACCTTTACCCAGCCAAACCATCTCCTCCAGAAAACAATGCATCACACCAAGAACTCATTGCCAGGGGGCTGAGCTGCACAAAGAATCACTAGAAGAAGATTTTTGGTTTGAGACTTTAGCTTCTACACACAGGTCATCACAGACACTTCCCATGCTAAAAGGCATGATGCGACATGCTGATGAGATTTTCAAAGACCCAGTCAGAGCGCGCATCTTGACTCCTAGGGTGGACAAAAAATATAAGGCCTCTCCTACAGATCCTATATTTATAAAGGGACAATTACCGTTAGATTCCCTAGTAGTATCTAATGCTCGTAAGCGGGCGAATTCTCAAACATCAGGAGATGCTCCTCCTCCAGATAAAGATTGCAAATTAATTGATGCTTCTGGCAAGCGCATAGCTGCTCAAGCTGCAAATCAATAGCGCATTGCAAATACGCAGGGCCTCTTAACCAGGTATGACAGGGCACACTGGGATGAAATGGAGCAATTGCTCCAATATCACCCAGATGAGCATAAGGCGGGTAAGCTCATTTCTAATTCCTCTATACGCTGCGCTCTAGATGCTGAAGATACCGCAGCTAGAGAAGTTAACACCAGCATTCTGATCAGGTGACACGCTTGGTTAAGGATTTCAGGGTTTAAACCTGAAGTCCAACTATCAATCCTTAACACACCCTTTGATAAGGAACACCTATTTGGTCCTAACGTCGACCAGGCGTTAGAGAAAATGATGGACACCGAGGTAGCTAAATCTATGGGAGCACTCCAGACTACCTCCAGCAGAGGCTCCTTTCGACGCTCCTTTTACAGAAGAGGGTCAAAAACAACATCCCCAGATCAAAATACCTCCGCTTACAAAAGTAACAACCAGTCCTCTTCCTCCAGAGGTTTTTTTCGAGGAGGTTATAGAGGCAACAACTTTAAAGGTAGTGGTAAAGGCAACACACCCCGTAACTCCCCTTCCCCCAACAAACAGGGACTTGCCCACCCTTGCCCCCGATTACACCACACCTGTCGGGGGAAGACTTCAACAATTTCTCCCCGTTTGGCAGTCTATAACATCATACAAATGGATGCTTGGAATTATCCAACATGGTTATTGCCTGGAGCTTAGCTAACACAAGGAGATGTTGGACAGAGCGCTGAAACTTTTCAGACACTCACCCAAAAGCAAAAAAACGATGGATTTAGGCCCAGATCTCTGTACTGGGGTGAATGTATGACATTGTTCTGCATTCTGTCCATCAATTGTTCTTTTTGCATTTGTCACCCCGAGTGGGAAGGGTATGCCCAGACGTGGGTCCCGTGCTCTCCATGCCACTGGAGTCAAACTATCCTGGCTGATGAGGGGTGAAACCCCGAAACCAGTCCTAGGATGCTTGTTTCCAGTCCAGGGAGGACCTGGCCTGGCAGTTCGGGCTGGACTGTTCCCATTGAGTGCAGGGTCAAGACTGATTTGCATATGGCTGGGTCCAAACTATAATGGCATGGTGAGCAAAAAAATTATGGATTTAGGCCCAGATCTCTGTACTGGGGTGAATGTATGACATTGTTCTGCATTCTGTCCATCATTTGTTCTTTTTGCTATTGCCTGGAGCTTACTAGCAATCCCCCAAACATTCCACCTTGGTCTCACAAGTTGTCTCCATAACACATACACTTGCTGAAACAAGAGGTCCAGTCCCTCTTACTGAAAGAGGCAATAGAACCGGTTCCAATACAGTACCAGGGCTCGGGGGTTTACTCTCTGTACTTTCTCATCCCCAAAAAGGACGGTTCCCTAAGACCTATTCTGGATCCCAGAGATCTAAACCGTTATATACTGTCAGAACACTTACACATGGTGACACTTCAACAGGTACTCCCACTTTTACAAAGAGCTAGATTTAAAGGACGCGTATTTTCACGTTCCTATTCATCCAGCTCATTGCAAATACCTCAGATTTGTGATAGCCGGCAAACATTACCAATTCAAGGTGCTTCCCTTCGGAGTGACTACAGCACCCAGAGTTTTTACCAAATGTCTGGCGGTAGTCGCTGCTCATCTCAGAAGGCAACAAATTCACATCTTCCCCTATCTAGACCACTGGCTTATCAAAGCCAGCTCTCACCGGAACTGTCTACAACACACACAGATCACAATAGATCTACTTCATCAACTGGGGTTCACCATCAATGCTCAAAAATCTCACCTACATCCGTCACAGATGCAGTCTTACCTAGGAGCCAGTCTAGACACAGTCAAAGCTCTAGCTTCTCCCAATGTAGCCAGAATTCGCAATATTCAGGCTATGATTCTACAGTTTCAACCAAGGAGGTTTTACCAGCCAGTGTTTATGCAACTGCTGGGAATGATGGCGTCTTGTATCGCAATTGTACCCCATGCAAGGCTTCACATGCGCCCCCTACAAGGGGCACGTCAGTGGAATCAGTCACAGGGTCAATTAACCGATCTAGTGTTGGTAGACGGCCATACCCATCGCTCTCTGCAGTGGTGGAACCCACAAAACTTATCAGAGGCCGGCCTTTCATCGACCCTATTCCACAGATCGTGCTCACAGCAGACGCATCTCTAACAGGTTGGGGGGCTCATCTCAAGAGTTACACAATTCAAGGCCTGTGGAACAACAAGCACAAGGCTCTCGACATCAATTACCTAGAGCTATTAGCAATTTTTCCGGCACTCTAAGCTTTTCAAACTCACCTCATCACCAACACTGTCCTAGTCCGAACGGACAACATGACAGCAATGTATTATGTGAAAAAGCGGGGGGGGGCACTCTCCAACTGTCAACACTTGCTCAAGTCATCTGGAAGTGGGCAATCCATCACAAAATGTATCTTCTGGCAGAACATCTCCCAGGAGTAAACAATCAAATTGCCGACCTCCTCAGCAGAAGTAGACAGCAAATACAGAAGTGGGAACTTCATCCCCAAGTTCTCCTTCCCTGTTTTCAACAATGGGGTTTTCCATAAATTAGACCTGTTCGCCACAGTCAAACCCAAAATGCCCAAGCTTCAGCTCCAGGTTCCCATACCCGCTCTCAAAGGGCAATGCCCTATGGATGAACTGGTCAGGGATATTTGCCTACACTTTTCCGCCTCTCCCGCTCATTCCGTATGTGGTTCGGAAACTCAGGGAAACATCCCTCACACTAATTCTAGTAGCTCCCACATGGGCCCGTCAGCCATGGTACACCACCCTGTTGGAGCTGTCAATAGTTCCACATCAAAAGCTACACCTCACCTCCAGTCTCCTCACACAGAACCATGGAGAAATCAGACATCCAAATCCCTAGGAACTAAATCTAGCGATCTGGCTCCTGAAGTCATAGAGTTTGGTTATTTAAATTTACCACCAGACTGTATGGATATTCTAAAAGAAGCAAGAAGGCCTACCACCAGAGCTTTCTATGCAGCAAAATGGAAAAGATTTGTTTTATACTGCAATAACAACAAATTCAATCCTTTAGATGCTTCCATACAGAACATTATCTGTTACCTGTTACATTTACAGCGAACAGGACTGGCGTATAAGTCTATTTGTTTGCACCTTGCAGCAGTAGCTGCTTACTTGCAAAATAGGCAACATCTATCACTATTCAGAGTTCCAGTAATTAAAGCTTTCATGGAAGGCTTAAAAAAAGTAATACCACCACGGATTTCTCCTGCCCCAGTGTGGAATCTCAACATTGTTCTCACAAGGCTCATGGGTCCACCTTTTGAACCATTGCACAAGTGCCCTCTGCAATTCCTCTCATGGAAAGTTGCTTTCCTCAATGCCATCACATCACTGGTACGAGTTGGTGAGCTACAGGCATTAACTTTAGAAGAACCCTTCTTTCAGCTACACAAAGACAGAATAGTTCTCCGCACCAACCCTAAATTCCTTCCCAAACTTGTTGCTGCCTTTCACATAAACCAATCTGTTGAGTTACCAGTTTTCTTTCCTCAACCTGATTCTGTAGTGGAACGCACTCTTCACATGCTTGACGTTAAAAGAGCTTTACTGTACTACTTACATAGGACAAAAGACTTTCGCAAAACAACTGTTTGTTGCATTTGCTCCACCTCACAAAGGCAAACCTATCTCTAAGTCTGGTATTGCCAGATGGATTGTTAAATGCATTCAAACATACAATGCTAAAGCTAAAAGAACTTTAACTATTCCCCCTAGAGCGCATTACACTCGCAAAATAGGGGCTTCTGTGGCCTTTTTAGGTAACATTCCGCTAGCTGACATATGTAAGGCAGCTACATGGTCTACACCACACACATTTACCAAACACTATTGCGTAGATGTGTTAGCACGTCAGCAAGCTAATGTAGGCCAAGAAGTACTTAAAACACTGTTCCAAACAACTGCAACACCTACAGGTTAGCCACCGCTTTGGGAGTATACTGCTTTATAGTCAATGCAAAGCATGTGTATCTACAGCACACATGCCTCGAACGGATAATGTTACTTACCCAGTAAGCATCTGTTCTTGGCATGTAGAGCTGTAGATTCACATGCACCCACTCGCCTCCCTGGGTACCTATAGTTGTTGCAGTTCTTCATTATACATTTATACGCATGGACATCTATATACTACACTTTCTTACTTCATTCTCACCCTCTTGCGGGAAAACAATCTTACAATGGAGTTGATGCCCATGCGCACTATCACTGAAAGGAGGAGTCAACTTACCTCGTGACTAGGAAAGACTTTTTCGAAGAAAAACAACTTGCAAACATCCGTACCCTACACTAGAGTAAGTGTTAGAAATGGGGGTCTCTAGTTGGCAGTCAGGCTTATCTTAGAGGCAGTGTGTAAAGCTTTTGCACATAACCAACAGTAATACAGTGTAAGCACTAGAAAAGGACACCACACCAGTTTAGAAAAATATCCAATATTTTTATATACTTAAGACAAGACCAAAAACGATAAAAATCCACAGTACAGTACTTAGAAATCTTCAGTTATCAAAATAACCTTGAAATAAAGTTCCTTGAAGTTGATAGCTCTGTCTGGGGCTATTACGGCGTCGTGAACAAACAAATCCAAACAGTTCTGGCTGACCGCGGCGTCGCGGGCCAGCTATGGTGTCGGGGAGACCCGCAAAACAGTACCTTTAGAAATGCAGGGTGTCTGCAACCTCTCGTTGAGCTTCCGAAAGCACGGCGTCCGCAGGCGTCGGTTCTGGAGGTCGGTACAGGAGTCGTCGGGCCCTCGAAGTCACACGCGTTGCAGATAGAACTCCTCGCGGTTGAAGTAAGGAGCGCTGGCGTCGGCGGGCATCGGGTGCTGCGGTGCGAAGTGCAGCGGTGCGGCATGCGATGCCCTCAGGTCGGGGTGCAAAGTGATGCGGTGCTCGTCGCGGTGCTGCCAGGTCACTGTGCAAGCAGCGGCGTCGTTGCTGAAGTGCTGTCGTCGGCTGACGAACTGGAGTCTATGGCGTCGGTAGGCCAAGACTGCGCTGCGGGATGAGGGCGGTGCATCGTGTAACTTTACGAGCGGTGCCCTTGAACCACGGTGCAAGCAGCGGCGTCTATGTCGGCGTGAAGCGGCGGCGGCGGGGATACCAAGGTGGAGTCGTGAAGCGAGGCGGTGCGGAGTGCGGTGCCCACAGGCCGCGGTGCGAGCAGCGGCTCGGTAGCGGCGTCAGATAGCGTCGTCGGTGAGACCAGGGTCACAGTGCGGCGGTGCCCTCTGCGGTGCCTTCAGGACACGGAGTCGGCAGCGGCGTAGTAGACGGCGTCTGGTTGCTTTTTCTTCTGTTGCAGCACAAAACACACAGTCCCCAGTGCTGAGGGCAGAAGAACTTCAAGTCTTTGCTGTTCCTGAGACTTCTTGAACAGGGGGCAAGCTCTACCTCAAGCCCTTGGAGATACTCAAAGAAAGAAGTTGCAGAAAGTTCAGTCCAGTCCTTTCACTGCCCAAGACAGAAGCAGCCACTGCAGGCCAACACAGCAAAGCACTCAGCAAAGTGGTAGTTCCTCCTCACAGCTTCTCCAGCTCTTCTTCTTGGCAGTCTTCTTGGTCCAAAAGAGTTCAAAAGTTCAGGGGTTTGGGCCCCACTTTTTATAGCCCAAAATCCTTTGTCCTCTCAGGCAGAGAGTGTCTGTGCTTAGTCCAAACCAGACCGGGCCTATTCAGGTGCTAGTGACAACTCCTCCCACTGCTCTGAATGCAGCCCAGGTCTATTCAGCCCCTACCTGACCCATCTAGACTCTCTGGAGCCACTGCTCCTCCCCAGCCCCTGTCACTCCAAAGCCAGACAGTCAATACACATCCTAGCAGAGGCACACTGGATGGCTAAGCAAGAAAATACCTGTTTTCTAAAAGTGGTATTTTCAAACACAGAATGTAAAAATCACCTTTACTAAAAGATGCATCTTTAGATTCTGAGTTCAGGCATACTAAACTTTATTTTCCTATCTGGTCCCAATGGGAAGATATATTTATAAGATGTTATAAATTAACTCCCATGCTTTCCTATGGGACAGATAGACTTTCCATAGTGAAAAACGTAGTGCACTGTAATTCACTACCAGGACATGTCACACACACCAGTACATGTCCTACCTTTAATATACACTGCACCCTACCCACAGGGGTACCTTGGGCCTACCTTAGGGGTGACTGACATGTAAGAAAAGGGAAGGTTAGGGTCTGGCAAGCGGGTACACTTGCCAAGTCGACATGGCAGTTACAAACTGCACGCAGACTCTGCAGTGGCAGGTCTGAGTTACCTTTTCAGGGCTACTCATGTGGGTGGCACAATCAGTGCTGCAGGCCCACTAGTAGCATTTGATTTACAGGCCCTGGCACACTCATTGCACTTTACTAGGGGCTGACTAGTAAATCAAATATGCCAATCATGGAATCAACAATCCATAACACAATTTACACAGAGAGCATATGCACTATAGCACTGAATAGCAGTGTTAAAGTGCCCAGAGTACTAAAACCAACAGCAGGTCAGGAAAAAAATAGGAGGAAGAAGCAAAAAGTTTGGGGATAACCCTGCACAAGGCCATTTCCAACACAACCCCCTTCCAGCCTAAAGCCAAGGTAGACCAATCCATACCTCGATGGGCTTCCCTGCTTGGGGCGATAGAACATGGAACCTGGCCCACAACAGCAGGGGTCTATTCCCGTTCTATGCCTTCCTGAACCTAGTTGGATCCCTCTGTCCATACTCTCAGGGCCCACTAAGCTGACCCATGGGGAACCCTTCTCACCTGTGGACCCCATCTGTGCAGCGCCTAAACTTACTTTGCTCACAGATGTGTCCCAACAGGCAGACAGTACCCACATGGCCAACACAGTGGTGTGGCCCAGTCCACCCCCGGGGTGTGACTCCGGTCCCCCTCCAAGGGGCAACTCTGTCCACCAGGACAGCAAGCCACAGTGGTCACTGACAGCTGTCGGTGACAAGAGCCAGGCCTTATGCCTTTTAGGCCTCTTTAACCTCTGTGGCGTCAGAGAGTGGGGGGGGGCAGTAGCCCCAGGTGCCTGGCATCCTTTCTCCACTCTCCCTCCTGCCAAGTCAGGTACGACATCCTGACACTGGACCACCAGCCCAGGGTCTGTACCCTGCGGCTGGACAGGAGACTGGGGTGGGCTCTCCCACACCCTGTCCCCCTCCCCGGGGCTCTGCATCCCCCCCCCCCCGCCGGGAGCAGTCCCCCTCGAATCCAGAATTGTCAGGGCACCTGTGGCAGGTGTTCTGCACAATTCTCCCACCAGGTCAGGGGTGCTATCCTGCAACTGGTCCACCAGCCTAGGGTCTGTACCCTGAGGCTGGACACAGGACTTGGGTAGTCTCTCCCACACCCGGTCCTCCTCCCTGGGGCTCTGTACCCTCCCACCTGGAGCGGCGCCCCCAGAAGACAAACTGGTAGGGGCACTGTTAGCAGTCGCCCCTTCCTCCAGGTCACGGGGTACACCCTGAACCTGGTCCTCCAACCCAGGGTCTGTACCCATAGGCTGGACCTGTGCCTGGCAACCCAGGACTTCCGGGGGAGTACACCAACCCCACCCCTCCCCCCCCCCGAGGGAAACACACTCCTCATATAAAGCCCTACAGGGTAAAGGACCACTGTATTTGAGGACGCACTTGAAATGGTATATGCCAGCCAGAAATTTAAGATCATCTCATTCAAAACTGTTACTAATACCCAAGTTCAAGCAGGGTCGCTGGGGGGGGCAGAAGCTTCCTATTGGGGACAGCCAAAACTTGGAACCTCCTGCCAATCTCGATAAAGAGCAGCACGTCACTCATGACTTTTAGAAGATTACTGAAAACATGGCTATTTTCCAACTGATTCTACTCGTATTTCGTATCGGCATCATTCGGCCCGGCCAACTCCAAGGTCCTGCCAATTCCAGCGCCAAGACGCCCTTGGGCATTCGCGTGCTATACAAATTTATAAATCAAATCAAATCAAGAGTTGTGCAAGAGTCTGCCTGGCGAAGGTCTCCAGCCTCCTGTCCACCTGACAGAGTATGAAGACCCTCCAGGCCAAAAGTGGCCTCACCAGGGTCAGTCCTAGGGTGCTCTGACCTCAGAGCTGGCAACCCCTGACCTACTGGTCCTTCCACCGGGGATGGCATCCCCCCTCCCCCTTTTCTCTGGACTCATGCACCCTCCCAACTGGAGCGGTGCTGCCAGACACCAGAACCGGTGGCATGCTTGTTACAGCAGTCCCCCCCCAGTTCCCCAGACACTAGGGGATCCCCCTCAATGGGTGGCCTTCCAGTACAGCCTAGGCTCCCCACCTGGTGTTCCTTCATGGAACCACCCAGGATCTGGGACCGGGTTTCGGGCCCCTTGGGCTGCAGCCCATTCCCACTCCTTCTCCGCGGAGACAGGACGTGAGTCCCTACACCCTTCCCACGACACTGGCACCTAGCTGGGCTACCACGAACCTTTCCCACCACCCTCGGTTGGAAAATACCTAAGCCACTTCCTTCAGGATCACCCCCAGATGCTTCTCCAGACCCTCTGGAATCCACCATAAGGTCTGCCTCCAGTGCAAGCTCCCTGGGGTCAGAGAACTTACATTCCACCGGGTGGTGGCATAGCTCTGGAAAACAGGGACTTAAAATATGCTCTCCAACAATTGAATCACACAGCCCCACACAGGTGTTAACCACACTACCCTTCACCCAATCATCCAGTGCCTCAGAAAAGTACCCCACATCATTCTCACAAGACTGGTGAGACAGTGTCTGACTTTTGCTGTCCCTCGTCCCATACTCTTCTGGCTGGTCTCCATACTCACTTACCAGGGCCTCTACCATGGGGTAACCCCTCTCCCTGCACCTCTCATCTAGAGTCAGTAGTGTGTCCCTCCCACCACCAGGAATATGTTCCCCTGTGTCAGTTCCCCAATCCACCTCAGGGACACTGCGCACCACTGGAGTAACCTCACAATCCTGAACCCCCTGGTGTATGTCAACCCCCTCCTTGAAGCAGGGCACCAAGTCTGTATGTGTGTGTACCTCATCCTCAGTACTGGACCTAATACTTTTGCTGCCACCATCTGGGCTGGGCCTAGCCCTACTGGCTTCCCAGTCCAGCTCTCTCATTTTAAACTCGTGGTCTAACATCATACTTTTCTCCTCCATGGCTAACTTAAGCTTCTCCAGTTCCATTGCAACTTTCCTTGCTTCCCGCCTGTCCTCCAGCTCCTCTGGGGACAAGCCACTACAGCCTGGTTTAGAGGGTGCTCCCCCTCCCAAAAGCACATCCATCCTTGGAATAGGCTCCTCTACCTGCATGCCAAGATCCCCAGACAGCTCACTAGCATGTCTGGCTGTTACCCAGGCCCTCAGTGCCTTTTGTAGCTTCTCTTTTCTGGTGAAGCCCCTGATTTGAACTTTGATGTCTTTGCAGATGGCCTTCAATTCCTTAACATTGTAGGTTTCTAACCTCTCCTCCTCAAAGGCCACTTCTAAGGATGCAGCAGATGATGCAATTGATTCAGGCATGTTGTCCTGGAAAGTTCAAGACCAATGGAAAGGCAAAAATAGACCCAGAAAACAGTATGTGGTACTTAATGGTCTGCGATATGGTAGTAGTGCACACCAATCACTGTAAGTCAAGTGCAAATGCAAGTCCTATCCTCACCGCTGACAACCAATGTTAGAAATGGGAGTCTCTAGTTGGCAATGGTTTGCACCTTGTCCAAGTAGGGACCCTTCCTTCTAGTCAGGATAAGGGAGTTACACTCCTAAAATAACCCCTGCTCACCCCCTTGGAAGCTTGGCACGAGCAGTCAGGCTTATCTTAGAGGCAGTGTCTAAATCATTTGCACATAACCAACAGTAATACAGTGTAAGCCCTACAAAAGGACACCACACCAGTTTAGAAAAATATCCAATATTTTTATATACTTAAGACAAGACCAAAAACGATAAAAATCCACAATACAGTACTTAGAAATCTTCAGTTATCAAAATAACCTTGAAATAAAGTTCCTTGAAGTTGATAGCTCCGTCTGGGGCTATCACGGCGTCGTGAACAAACAAATACAAACAGTTCTGGCTGACCGCGGCGTCGCGGGCCAGCTACGGTGTCGGGGAGACCCGCAAAACAGTACCTTTAGAAATGCAGGGCGTCGGTGACCTCTCGTTGAGCTTCCCAAAGCACGTCGTCCGCAGGCGTCGGTTCCGGAGGTCGGTGCAGGAGGAGTCTGACCCTTGAAGTCACACGCGTTGCAGATCGAACTCCTCGCGGTTGAAGTCAGGAGCGCTGGCGTCGTCAGGCGTTGGGTGCTGCGGTGCGAAGTGCAGCGGTGTGGCGTGCTATGCCCTCAGGTCACGGTGCGAAGTGATGCGGTGCTCGTCGCGGTGCTGGCAGGTCACGGTGCAAGCATCGGCATCGTCGTTGCTGAAGCGCTGTTGTCTGCTGACGAACTGGAGTCGATGGCGCCGGTGTCGGTAGGCCAAGACTGCGGTGTGGGATGATGGCGGTGCGTCGTGTAACTTTACGAGCGGTGCCCTCGAACCACGGTGCAAGCAGCGGCGTCGATGTCGGCGTGAAGCGGCGTCGGGGATACCAAGGTGGCGTTGTGAAGCGAGGCGGTGCGGAGTGCGGTGCAAGCAGCGGCTTGGTGGCGGCGTCAGCAGGCGTCGGTGAGACCAGGGTTGCGGTGCCCTCTGCGGCGCCTTCAGTACACGGAGTCGGCAGCGGCGTAGTAGACGGTGTCTGGTTGCTTTTTCTTCTGTTGCAGAACAAAACACACAGTCCCCAGTGCTGAGGGCAGAAGAACTTGAAGTCTTTGCTGTTCCTGAGACTTTTTGAACAGGGGGCAAGCTCTACCTCAAGCCCTTGGAGATACTCAAAGAAAGAAGTTGCAGAAAGTTCAGTCTAGTCCTTTCACTGCCCAAGACAGACGCAGCCACTGCAGGCCAACACAGCAAAGCACTCAGCAAAGTGGTAGTTCCTCCTCATAGCTTCTCCAGCTCTTCTTCTTGGCAGTCTTCTTGGTCCATAAGAGTTCTGAAGTTTAGGGGTTTGGGGCCCCACTTTTTATAGCCCAAAATCCTTTGTCCTCTCAGGCAGAGTGTGTCTGTGCTTAGTCCAAACCAGTTTGGTCCTCTCTGGCCCAGCTTCCCAGCAGGAGGCGGAAACAGCATTTCCCAAGGCAGACAGGGCCTATTCAGGTGCAAGGTAAATCTCCTCCCACCACTCTAAATGCAGACCGGGCCTATTCAGGTGCTAGTGACAACTCCTCCCACTACTCTGAATACAGCCCAGATCTATTCAGCCCCTCCCTGACCCATCTAGGCTCTCTGGAGCCACTGCTCCTCCCCAGCCCCTGTCACTCCAAAGCCAGACAGTCAATACACATCCTAGCAGAGGCACACAGGATGGTTAAGCAAGAAAATACCTACTTTCTAAAAGTGGTATTTTCAAACACAGAATGTAAAAATCACCTTTACTAAAAGATGCATCTTTAGATTCTGAGTTCAGGCATACTAAACTTTATTTTCCTATCTGGTCTCAATGGGAAGATATATTTATAAGATGTTATAAATTAACTCCCATGCTTTCCTATGGAACAGATAGCCTTTCCATAGTGAAAAACGAAGTGCACTGTAATTCACTACCAGGACATGTCACACACACCAGTACATGTCCTACCTTTAATATACACTGCACCCTGCCCACAGGGGTACCTTGGGCCTACCTTAGGGGTGACTGACATGTAAGAAAAGGGAAGGTTAAGGCCTGGCAAGCGGATACACTTGCCAAGTCGACATGGCAGTTTCAAATTGTGCGCAGACTCTGGAAGTGGCAGGTCTGAGTTACCTTTTCAGGGCTACTCATGTGGGTGGCACAATCAGTGCTGCAGGCCCACTAGTAGCATTTGATTTACAGGCCCTGGCACACTCATTGCACTTTACTAGGGGCTGACTAGTAAATCAAATATGCCAATCATGGGAACACCAGTCCATAACACAATTTACACAAAGAGCATATGCACTTTACCACAGATTAGCAGTGGTAAAGTGCTCAGAGTCCTAAAGCCAACAACAGCAGGTCAGGAATAAATAGGAGGAGGAAGCAAAAAGTTTGGGGCTAACCCTGCAAAAAGGGCCATTTCCAACAGTAAGTAACATCATATATACATATATATATATATATATATATATATATAACTGCAACGCGTCGCCCCCCCTGTTGTTGTTAATTGCCATTTGGTGTTACTTCGGACTGGGGAGAGAGGAGGCAATATTAATTGCCTGAGAACGGGACTAACAAGTAACTTTAACCATCCCAGGCAACGGTGGCGGTGTGGGGGTCATCGGCCAACATGTATTGGCGCATCACTTGGTGCTTTGGATTGCCCAATTACTTAATGGACGTCCACGACATGACTTCAAATACCAGCATGCCGGTGTTTGGGACTGAGGTGCGCGAAGTACCCGTTTTACTTTAAGGCGGAGGAGGGGCAAGTAACTACCACACTGGGAGTGGTCACAACAGCATCTATATTCCAGCTGACCCCCAGGATAATGAGGAGCCATTGGAACGAGGCACTGAGGAAAGCTACACAAGTTGAAACGCGTCTGCCAAAGCGTTTCATGTACCTTTCATCCACGCGCAGAAATAACAATAAAGCTGCTTGTTTTGAACCCCGGAGCTGTGCCGCACTTTTTCCTACCTGTGAGGGAGTTTGGTGTTTTCATACATGTATATGTATATATGTGTGTGTGTATATATGTGTGTGTGTATATATGTGTGTATGAATATAGGTGTGTATGTATATATGTGTGTGTGGATATATATATATATATATATGTGTGTGTGTAACAAGAACACTATCAAAGACTGGAGAAGAATCCAATGGAGCAGTGGACTAAAGAATACTATGCGCAATTGTTAACTTGGAAAGAAAGGGGATTAATAGACTTTGAAGAGTACATGTTTCTCAAGGTGGAGAATCCAGTAACATCAACCATATATTTTCTGCCTAAAGTGCACAAGTCACTTATTAATCCCCCGGGCAGGCCCATAGTGAGTTCTATGGGCTCTCTATTGGAGAAGACCTCCCACTACATAGATGTGTTTTTAATAGAATTTGTGACATCCCTTCCCTCGTACCTAAAGGACACAACAGCTTTTTTAAATAGAATACGAGACATCAATTGGAATAACCATCAGACCATGGTTACAATAGATGTAACCTCGTTATACACATCAATTCTCCATAAAGATGGCCTAACAGCGGTCAGAAGGTTCTTGAAGACAAGATCATTGAGTTTCTTAGAACACTCTGAGATGATTATGGAAATTCTGAATCACTGCCTAACGCACAATGTTTTTCTTTTTAATGGGGAGATATTTCTCCAAAGACAAGGCACAGCAATGGGGACATTATTCGCCCCAACTTACGCGAATCTATTTATGGCGGTTTGGGAGGAAGGCATACTACAGAGCAGGCACAAGTTGAATATCAAGGCCTGGATGAGATATATCGACGATTTATTCGTGATATGGGAAGGAGACTCGTCAGGTCTTGATGAATTCATTCAAAGTTTGGACCAAAATGATTATAATCTATCATTTACATCGATGTGCAGCAAAACACAAGTGACATATTTGGATGTGGAAGTATTTGTACAAAAATAGAAGCTCTGTACAAAAATCCATAGGAAACCAACCGCCACCAACAGCATCCTCCACGTGAATAGTGGACATCCTCAACACCTAAAGTGGAGTATTCCATATGGAGAGATGCTTCGCGTAAAGAGGAATTGCTCTGAAGCCATCGATATCGAGCAACACCTAGATGAAACCAGCACTAGATTCCTGGCTAGGAATTATCCATCGGGTGTTATTGAAAGTGCCAAGATTAAAGCAACAGGAAGAATGAGATCTGAACTATTGGCAAAACATGAGCGACTAGAAGAAGAAGATGTGACTCGCTTAATCCTAGACTTCAATGTGGAAAATAGCTTAAGAAACATCATAAAAAAGCATTGGAGTATTTTAATGCTTGATGAATCATTGAAGAAGACACTACCAACAACTCCAAAGATCACGTACAGAAAGACAGCCTCATTGGGCGATCTTTTGACACATAGTCACCTGGAAGTATCGAAAAAGGAAAAATAACTTGGCTAACAACACAAATGTTCCAAATGCAAGGCCTGTGAACATGGATATAACACACAGTCGTATCAACTGCAAAATGGAAAGAAGGAGAGAATCACTGAACATATCACATGCGAATCCAAGTATGTGGTATATGTTTTAGAATGTCCATGTAAAAACTCTATGTAGGGAGCACCATTAACAAACTAAAACTACGCATATTACAGCATCTGAGGGCTATAAAAACAAAGATCTTTCATACCCAATGGCAAAGCACTTCTCAGAAAAACATTTGGGTAACAATCTAGAACTAAAATATTTCGGAGCTAAAATGGTAAAA